>QVTF01024975.1:0-422403 GCA_003573665.1 Oxygymnocypris stewartii | reverse complement strand
ACTTCCCAATATTACTAACATGCATTGTTTTTATGCACGGTGTTGCACATTTCTGGTGAGTTGTTGTTTACAGCAGCTTGATGGAATGAGGACACCATCGTTTCCATTTAAATGAGAATGATGTTTCTCCTTTAATGTAAGAATAACTCAATTGTGGGAATTCAAGAGAGCCTCGGCGCGCCAACAGGAGCATTATGAAGAAGTCCATCAAATCCTAAATAAAATTAGCAGGCGATACTCAATTAAACAATGCTATTGTATGCATGACACTGAGAAAAGGTATATGATTTACAGTCTTTGGTTTTCGAGAGCCGCAAACACAAATAACTAGCAGCAGATGAGATGTCTGGTAAAATATTAGAGTACTGCTGGGTTTACATCACTGACAAAAGCAGAGTAAAGAAACAGAATAAGAATGATATACTCCAGGCTGATCACAGAAAACGTGCTTTAGAAAAACGTATTTTTCACTTTCTTGAAGAAACAAAACAGCTATGAATATTTCAGGAGCAAAGAGAAAAAAATAAAGATTCATATTTATTCTCCTGGAGGTGTATGATGAGTATGTCGCAATTCCATACATTACATATATTCATTACCTTTCCAAATTTTGGGGTCAGTAAGATGTTTTTTTTAAAGAAATTAATACTTTTATTTAGCAAGCATGCATTAAATGGTAAAAAAGTGAAGTTTATAATGTTACAAAAAGAAAACATTTATAAACTGTGTTCTTTTAAACTTTCTATCATCAAAGAATCCAAAAAATAAAATATCATGGTTTCCACAAAAAAAGCAAGCAAAACAACTGTTTTCAACATTGATAATAATCATAAATGTTCTTGAGCAGCATTTATAATTATTTCTGAAGGATCATCTGAAGGATCAGGACAATCTGCTTTGAATCACAGAAATAAACTACATTTGACCATACAATCAAATAGAACACATCTGATTAAATTATATAATAATTAAATGATTTATTTCATTTTTAAGAAAATAAATGCAGCCTTGATGAGCATGAATGGCTTAAAAACGTTTAAAAATGATTTTTGAATGGTGTATGTGACTGTATTATATGTGACTTTGCTGGATTGCTTTAACCTTGATGTTGCTTATTGAACTGTTTCCATAAACGTACTTTACCTGCAGATTCCTGAGGCTGAAACGCTCTGAATGTTTCCTTTCAACTGTTCCCAATGTTTCCTGAGCTGGAACGCAAATCAAAGGCCAAACACGTACGCCTGAGAGAGATGCACAGACTATAAAACTTTTGAAATAACTACAAAACTCGGTGGAACTGCTGGCACAGATTCCTGCCGTGCCACAACAATCTGCTTGCTGGGGAATATACAGTTGTCATTTCTACCGTTGAAAATAGACATCAAGCGTGGGAGTGCTTTGACAGCACAGCGGAGACCCAGACGAGTCACACAGCCGTCATCTTCTTACTGTCAGCGGCCGGCGGAGTGCAGAAATACAACCGGGATCCCTAGTTTTCAGACTCATTTAACCGCTATTAGCCTGACAACCATTAAGAGATGCGGCTCAGGAGAAACTAATGCATAATAGAGTCTCTTTTAATGCAAACATAAAAATGTACCATATTAATGGACATACTGTATAGAGAAAGCTTCATACACACATTTAAGTTAAAACTGCTCATCCTTAGTAAGACAAACTTTTATGTGAGGGTAATATTTTTCATACACATTGAATACATGTGAGTGTGCACATCAAATAATCATCAATTCATTATAATGACTAAAATCTATATCAAAAGAATTAAGGTAAAAAGTATATGGAGATTTGCAATTAATAATAATAATAATAATATTAATAAAGATTACTGATAATTAATTAATATGAATTAATATTTACTTAATTATGTTTGTTATTTATAAATGTCAAATGTTTGTAGAGTTGCACCACAATACATTTTACAACCTGAACTAATGAAAAGAAAAACATTACAATTCATTTATAAATTCAATATAAAAATTCAATATAAAAAATTAAATTCAATATAAAAAACATACTCGTCAAAGCAGAGGTGTATCCAAGCATTGCACAAATGCATTTGACAACGTGTTAATTATTATTAATATCATTGATGAAATGTATAAATATTAATGTAATGATATTTATGAATTCATTAACTCTTTACGTTTTGGGGAGTCACACCACATGACATTTTAAATCCTAAACTAACAAAAAGGAAAGAAATATATACAAATTATCATTCTAACATGCTCAACATAGAAGATGATATCCTAGTTATTGTACAAATTGCAAAAATTTTATAAATTCGTATGAATATTAATCATAATTAATATTAATAAAGTTAAAAATGATTATTGATATTAATATTAACATAGCAGTCTTTATTCATTTATAAATATTATTAACTTTTGGGGATGTTGCACCATGAAACACTTTAAAACCTGAACTACTAAAAAGAAAATATCAAATAAATATTACAATTCAGAAATTAAAAACATGCTCATCATAGAAGAGGTGTATCCAAGTCATTGTATGTTACTGCTAATTAATTGTTAATTATTAATTATTATTACTTAAATATTGATTCACATGCTCTTATTTATTACGTTTTTTTCGGGTGTCACACTACAATATAACATGACTATCAGAAAATATCAAATTGATATCCGGCATTCATAAATGTAAAAACATGCACCCAATCACTGTACAGATTGCATAGCAAAGTATTTAACAAATGAATAAACAGGACAAAACAATGATCCAATCATTGACCCGTCAACAAATATGAGGCTGTTATGTTAACTGTGTTCACTGTTTAACTCTTGTTTATGATGAACATTGCACTTTCCAGTGGGCAAAAAATCCAGAAACACATTTTGTGAAAATTAGTTACTTGGTAATACAGTACACTGAACAGATCAATCTTCCACCCCTCATAACCTCATTGTTATTTATGTCAAATGAACATGGTTCTCATGGGAAAAGCCACTAACCTGAGTGACACCGTGCTTCCGTTTCGATGCACACACACCACTTGTCGAGACTGGTAGCCTATTTCCATATTCCAGAGATCATCCTCTTGTCGATTCAGCCTGTTGCGGTTCCTTTGCTCTTGATGAGCTCGCGCATCTCCGGGTCTCGGTTCCCTTTCCGCCGGCGGGCTTGGCGGGCAGTGCGCGAGGGGGCGGCAGAGGAGGTCGGAGGTGACGGTAAAAAAGGCAGCTTGCACTCGCTCCATCCGCCCACTTTCAGACTGAAGACCGTCTCTCTCCCCTCGCAGGCCCTCGGCGCGCACGTCTGAAACTCTGTCAGATTGGGGCAAGGAAGCCCGCCAAACAGCGGTGGCGCCACGACAGAGCGCACCCGGTTCTGCAGGCCCAGCCCGCAGGTTTTGGAGCACGTGGTCCACGGGATGAACTCGGTCACCACACAGTCTTGAGGGCAAGGAATTAAACAGGCCTGTTCCTGCCGGGGTTTGGGCTCCAAGTACTCACAGATGGCGTGGTCCGCAGCCGAGCCGTCCGCCTTGAGCATACAGTTCACCTCCCGCGTCTGGATGCCCTCTTCGCCCTGCAGGCAAACGCCCGCGCGGCCGGTGCGCAGCGAAATGGGAACGCACTGGTTCCACGCGCCCAGCTGCCAGTCGTACAGGTCCTTGTGCCAGTCGCAGACGCAGAAGCAGCTCTGTTGGTTGGCCGGTCGTGTGGACTGAAGGCAGTTGGTGTGAAGGGTGGTCCAGCCTTCCACATGAGCACACCACACCGCCCGACTCTGACTGCCTCCGGGACCGCACTCGCTGCCCATACATCTGCCCCACGGACCTGGAAAAAAACACCAATTAGTCCCAAAGAAAATTCATCATTATGATGCTGACTAATAAGATACTTTTAGAAGTTAAAGCCATAATGCACTGAGAAGCTTATTTATATATCCATAAGATAGATAGACAGACAGACAGATAAATAAAAACGGGAATATTGTGATATAATATTATATAATTTAAAATAACTGTGTTCTATTTGAATATATATTTCAAATGTAATTTATTTCTGTGATCAAAACTGAATTTTCAGCATCATTACTCCAGTCTTCAGTGTCACATGATCCTTCAGAAATCATTCTAATATGTAGATTTGCTGCTCAAGTAACATTTATTATTATTATAAATGTTGATAACAGATGTCCTGCTATATATTTTTTGTGGAAGTCATTATACTTTTTCAAAATAACTTTTGATCAATTTAATGCGTCCCTGCTGAATAAAAAGTATTAATTTCTTTAAAAGAAATTATAATTACTGACCTCTATGGAAGCTTAAGCCACAGTGAAAAAAATATAATTGGGACTTTAACACTCACAATTATTTTTTCCTTGCTATTTTGAGTTTATATCTCTTTTTCTCAGAAGTGTGAGAAATAAACTCACAATTCTAAGATAAAACATTGCAGTTACTTTGTATATTTTTATTTTTTAAGTGACAGAAACAAACTTCCATGGATCCCAAACTTAGATGATCAGATTTAAATTTAAATAAACAAATCATTTTAAAATTAGGAAGCTAAAATTCCAAATGCTTAATACACAGCATTTGTGTGTGTGTTATACTTTTAAAGCTAATTACACTGCAGCATGCCAACTCTTTTGTGAAGTGCTATTTGTGAGTTGCTGCCTATGTGTGACGTTACAAATCATTCTCTTATGAGACACCAAACCCAGTCTGGATGCTGCCTCACAAAGCAACTGTGTATGGAGGCAACAGACAGCGAGGCGTCCCACTAAGTGCTGGAACAGAGCCACGGTGTCAGGTTTACACACTTTTGAAATTTTAATAGGTTCACTTTTGTACCTGACTGATAATCTGAGTGTTGGCCTAATGAACTATTTGGCTGTGAAACAATTAGGCAATCAAATCGAGTTAATCACCTCTCAGTAGCTGCTGCTTTGTACTACTGGCAGCGTCAAACACTAAATAGAGAACGGGAACAGAAGAAGCTACAAGAACCTCATGGGCTCTAATTTTGGGATCACATCAAATGCAACAAATTGTTGTCAAACATAAACAGAGTATGAATAAATGCTAAACATCAGGCAAAACAGGAAATATACGACCAATGACATGCAAAACTATTTAATTTATTAGTTATACTAATTTATTCAATTTAATGTATTAGTTATACTATATTAATGGGGGGGGGAGATAAAATACTTACTGCAATTTAAGGGCCATTAAATTCATTTCATTCAAGGCTTTTTTATTCCTTTTTATGACAGTTGTGACTAGTACTGCCATTATAATAAATGAAATGCAAGCATACATAGCATATTGTACAGGCTCAAGAATCAGTGATTTAACAAAAGCAGCTTAAACCAAGAATCCAGCGAGTGAAGACAGCTAAGCATGATAAACAGAGATCTGTAAAGACAACAAGGACTGTGATTGTGCTTCAGGGGCTCAGTCTCACAGCCACATTAGAAAATGAGGCTTTATTACCATTCATTTTCACTGTATTACATTAGCTGTGTCACCATAACTGAGTTCCCATCTCACACTCAGCACCTCCTGCATGATAAATAGTGGTCCATGTAATGAGGCTAAATAACAATCTCAGAAGGTTCTTGCTGTAAATGCGACCCATCGGGCCTCATCGTGTTCAACAAGCGCACAGGAAATGGCGTTTTTGTACTGCATAAAAAGGATGTGACTTTTTTTTTTTTTTTACATTTGACACCAGTGTATTGATATGCATTTGATGGTTGCTGCGATGTTGGAGGTTACTCACGGACCCAAGTCAGATATTCTGGTCCTTTTTTCCAGTTTTATCACCTGTCAGATTTAATTAGAAATTCTGCTTATTAACAAAAGTAATAGCACATTTCATTAACACGATTTGAAGCATCATTAGTTTCCATTTCAAAAATAATAATGGAGGGGGATGTGTAGCTTCACAAACATCACTAATAACATTATATCATAAGACCAATTGACCAAACACTCATTCCACCCACTCACTAGTTGTAATTAATATAATTTGATGAAGAGGGTGGGCAGCCAGGCTGTGTTTACTCTGCAGGTCACTATGTTTCATTACAGCTTTGAAAGGCAAAGAGAATGTGATGCTACTATTAACTAAAACTAAAACTAAAGCAAGCTGAAATAAACTGGAAAAAAATTACCGAAATAAAGCTATAAAATTATTCAAACTGAAAAATAAAATGGCAGAAACACATAGCAAAATTAAACGAATTAAAATTAAAACTGAAAAGAAATCAAAATCAAAATATTTAAAAACAATGTATAAATAATACTAAAATAAAACAGCTTTGTTTCAAATCCTAAAAAGAGACCTCAAATGTTTGAACAGTAGTGTGGATATCACACGAATCACAAATAAGTTAAAGTACAAGTTCATCTAAAAAAAATTAGAATATCGTGAAAAAGTTCACTATTTTTTTGTAACTTATTTCAAAAAGTAAAACTTTCATAATAATCTAGATTCATTAGATGTAAAGTAAACTATTTCAAAATATATATATTTTTTGATTGTTAGAGCTTACAGCTCATAAAAGTAAAAAATCCACTATCTCATAATATTAGAATATTTACATTTGAGCTGCATTAAATGACCATCATTGCAGTATAAATTCCGGGTATCTCTTGTTCTTTGAAACCACAATAATGGGGAAGACTGCTGACTTGGCAATGGTCCAGAAGACAATCATTGACACCCTCCACAAAGAGGGTAAGTCGCAGAGGGTCATTACTGAACGGTGTGGCTGTTCACGGAGTGCTGTATCAGAATCAGAATGAGCTTTATTGCCAGGTATATTTACACATACGAGGAATTTGTTTATGTGACAGAAGCTATCGCAGTGCAACAGAATGACAGTGACAGAACAAAAAAACACAAATAATAAAAATAAGAATTAAAATAAGAAGTAAATAAGGAATAACAATATACAAATTGACAATTGTACAGGTATATAAAAATGGACATTTTGTGTACAGGTATATTATATGCAATTGAAGTGTAGACCAAGTATGTGTGTTAGGTAAATAAGTGTATAAATAGTGTGTGTACCATAATAATTGTCAAGTGTTCTCAAGTGTTCATGAGATGGAGTGCTTGAGGGAAGAAACTGTTTCTGTGTCTGGTCGTTCTGGTGCTCAGAGCTCTGTAGTGTCGACCAGACGGTAACAGTTCAAAGAGGGAGTGTGCTGGATGTGAGGGGTCCAGAGTGATTTTGTCAGTCCTTTTGCTCACTCTGGATGAGTACAGATCTTGGAGAGTGGGAAGGGTTGTACCAATGATTCGCTCGGCAGTCCGGACTACCCTCCGTAGTCTTCTGAGGTCAGATTTGGTAGCTGAGCTGAACCAGACAGTTATTGACGTGCAGAGGACGGGTTCAATGTTGGCAGAGTAGAACTGTATCAACAGCTTCTGTGGCAGGTTGAACTTCCTCAGCTGGTGAAGGAAGTACAGCCACTGCTGGGCCTTTTTCACAATAGACACAATGTGATTGTCCCACTTCAGTTCCTCAGAAATTGTAGTGCTCAGGAATCTGAATGACTCCACTGCAGTCACAGTGCTGTTCATGATACTAAGAGGGGGGAGAGTAGGGGGGGGGGGGGGGGTTCTCCTGAAGTCCACGATCATCTCCACTGTTTTGAGCGTGTTACGCTCCAGGTTGCTCAGACAGCTCCTTAACCTCCTGTCTGTAAGCAGATTTGTCACAGTACTGGATGAGGCCGATCAGTGTGGTGTTGTCTTCAAACTTGTCAGAGGTGTCTTTAGATGTGTCCGATAACTGAATATGCTGGAGTATGTTTTTGGATGAGCGGTAATTTTTCTTAAAACCCTCCCGAAGGACATGTGGTGATGTAGGTGCTGTTTGACTTTTTTTTAAGGTTTCTGACCCCGAGACTCAACTATTTTCTGCAATTCTCCAGCTGTGGTCCTTGGAAAGTCTTTAGCCACTCAAATTCTCCTCGTCAACGTGTATTAGGACGATATAGACACATCCTCTTCCAGACAGTTTCGTAATATTTTATGTTGATTGGAAATTCTTAATTATTGCCCTGATGATGGAAATGAGGATTTTCTCTGCTCTAGCTCTTTTCTTAAAGCCACTTCACTAATTTGTGAAGCTCAATTATCTTTTTCTGCACATCAGAAATATATTCTTTGGTTTTTCTCATTATGATGGCTGATTAAGGGAATTTGGGCTTTGTTTTCCCTCCTATTCATATTTATGTGAAGCAGGACGCATGGCTGGATAATTTAATGTTCATAATCACCCTGGAGTGCTCAAAATTGTAAATATGAATGGGAATATATTTTACTCATAAGAATTTCGAGAGGTACCAATAATTGTGCCCAACATGTAATTGAGAAAAACATTTATTTCTTAATGAGACTTTTCTCCGTTTTCAATTGTTTTAGTTCAATGAAAGGTTAGGATTTAGTGATTTTTTTTAAATAAAAGATCAAAAGGATTAATAATGCAGGTTTATTTTTCAGAGCCTTCTTTTATCATATTTACCAAGGGTACAAACAATTCTGACCGTGCGCGCATGTGTGTGTGTGTGTGTGCGTGCTATGTTTCAGCTGCCTAACTAGACAGCATTTTAAGGTATCATAAGCACACGCTGACATGAACAGAAGACACTAGGCAGCAAATTATGTTGCCTTCAAAGAAATCTTGATTTGGCCACATTCTAAAACACTTGAGAGTAAGTAAGAGGGTTTGGAGTCGACAGAAATGCATTTAACACTGAAAACAGTTCAGTGTACTTAAAATGGAATATTTCACTCAATATTAGTGTGACTCTAGAGTTGGTCCCACTTACTTAAAGATAAATTACCAATAGCATCAAGAAAGAGCAATCATGAGCTCTGAGGTTATTTACCAGTTCTGTATGAAGAAAAATGAAAAACTGGGCAGTCACTGTCTATTGCAATCCGCTGTGAGATGAGTTTCTCAGAGTGCTATTTGTGCAACATCTGAAGCTCCTTTATTCATCTAGAGCGTTTAAAATCAGTCACTTTGCAGTTCCACTCCAGTTAAGATGTTGTCTTAGAAGGCAGCCATCTATGTAGGCACCAAACAGGAAGGTAGCTCACTAGAAAGATAACTACAGTGGTGTTGCACTACAAAATGAACATCTGTTATAATTTAATGCAAATAAGCAAACACTGATCACAGAGCTGCAGAGAGACATATCACAGCATACATTTCTCCATTTACCTCACAGAATTAATGACTGCGTGATGTGCTTCCTCCAACGGTGGGAGGGAGCAGAACTGCTGTCGCTTTCCAAGGCTAATCGTCTTTAGGAAAATCAAGAATAAACAATCCCTACACAATGGCTTCACCGAAAACAACAAAAGACTTCACTTTTATGTCTCCTGACTCCCCCACAGGGTTAGAAAGAGGATTTTGAGGCTGTGGTGGTCTGGAAACCTGAAGAGCTTTGACACGAAAAGCTCCAAAATTTGCTAAATTAAAGGTGCAGCAGGCCATTTTGTGAAATGCGTGTCTTGAGAAATTACACCTTGATTTTAGACTCCACAAACTTACACATTTTTAATAAATAAGTTTTAAAAACGTGCATTTAAAAAATAAGTATTTTTTTGTGTCAGTATAACGGAACTTCAAACTATTTTTTAAATTCAAATCTAAATATTGTTTTAGCTTAATCTTCCTTGAATTTCCAGAGAAGCAACTCATTTGTGATATATACCAGTATGATGTAATATATTAGTGATATATCCATCTGCCCACACTGGGGTCATTATGGGACGATCAGGCCTGCAGCGAGTCAGGATTGATCAGTATCTCACACATCATTATCTCCTGTGCTCGGAGGAGACGCCAGCTGTCATGATAAAAGGTAATTCTTGCTGACAAAGTGCTGGTCCATCAGCGTCTGACAGGTGTGTGGGAAACAGCGTGCAGACAATTCAGACTGTCAGTCAAACGGACCCACAGTCCAGTTCATAGAGAGAAGCATTTGATGAAAATACAACACCGCTTTTACCATAGATAACATGCGTGTGATCATGTATTAGAGATAGATGGGTTAGGGATGAAAAACAACAAAACAACCGGGATTTAATGGTGCTGAAAATATAATGGTGCACAGAAGAGCGGCTTGCTCTTTTTCGCCATTCAGAAACACTCTCTCTGTCTGTCAATCATTGTGGTGTTTGGGTTTGAGCGGGCCGGGCTGGTTTTAAAGATAATGCATGTGAAATGGTTCAAATTAATTTCCAAATCCAAAAAATGAGTTCTGATATATCTCAAATGTTTCCCCTAAACACCAAAGAGAAGAAGCTGGAAACAAATGACAAATGGAGACATGATAAATATTATAAACAGTAAATCTTATATGTTTCTGACTGACTGACTGACTGACTGACTGACTGACTGACAGATAGAGACAGAACAATAGATTGATAGATCGAGACAGAACGATAGATTGAATGATAGATGCAGCCAGATAGATAGAATGACAGACAGGTAAAAGTATATCAATCAAATAATAAATACTGTAGCACGAAAGATAAGACAATAGATACATAGAACAACAGATAAAATAATAGAACAACAGATAGACAGACACAGAGACAGCCAGAACAATAGAACGATAGATAGAATGATAGTGTGGCGAGGGGCCGTGGTAGAGCAGAGGCTGCAGCGGGGAACGAGTGGTGATAAGGAGGTCAAGTGCATAATAACTAACACCTGTCTTTAATTCCAGTGATTGGCAGAGAGACGGCTTTTAAGCAGATCCCACACCTGACTGAGGGAGGTTTTTCTGGAGGCAGCACGGACAGAGTTGGACTGGAGTGTTTGGATGTTGGCAGTGTGCTGAATAGCTTTATTTTTGTTATAAATAAATAAACCCTGTTTCTCGACACCCTGACTTCTTCGTCATCCTTGCTCTAACGAATATCGTTATAGATAGAATTATAGATCGAACGACAGATAGAACAATAGACAGTACGACAGACAGACGGAAAGACAGATATATATGCAATTGAGATTTATTTTATAGTTCTGTAATCATACTCTGTTAACAATTCAAACATTTTTTATTTTCAATCCTGCTTTAAAAAAAGAATGTTAGGAGAAATAATTGAGCTGAAGCTGATGCATAAATGAACCACAACTGAGAGATCTCTGACATCTCCTGAGCTCTGAATCTCTGATCAATTGTGCTCAGATCAGTCTGTTGAATAAGAGCAGACCTTCATTAACAGCTCTGTGAAGTGATGCTTTTGTCTGATGCATTCAAGAGACAGCATGCATTTGAGTGCAGTGAACCACTACATCAGAGATGCTAGAACAAACTGCATAAGTTAAACATGAGTATCCTTAATCAAAAAAACCTTGATTTGTATAATGCACTGAACTTGCCTAGACATCTCTGATAATGTATTTCAAGTCACTTTACATGAATATATTCCCCAGATCAGCTGCTCTTTGCATGTCGAAATGCAAAAAAAGACACACGTTTATTCATCCCTATTCCAGTCAGCTTCAGAAGTGAGTCAATCAAACGCAAGAAAACTGACCCCCAGGCAAAGAGCATTAAATTCATAAGCAAACTGTGAACTTCTTAGGACGTTCTGAAGATAAATCCAGTCATCCATGTGCCTTCAGCCTTTCAAAATCCCGGCTTTTGCACATTTCAAAGTAAATTTCCACCAGAGCAGTCCAATAGTGACGCTCCAAAGGCAAACTCACACATAATGCTACAAGTTATGAAAGCCATCTCTTCCAACTTTATTAAACATGAGCTTTTGCCCTAACTAGCCACAAAGAGTGACATTTTGTACTTCTTGTCTGTCATTTCACGCCTGTACATCTCCTAACCGCATTAAACATCACATGCACTTATTTTTGTTTTCAGTGAGGTCTGAAAAATTTCTAGTCACATGAAAGCGGTTGCATCACTCCTGGTTAGGTTGCTGTTTTCACACTGCTGTTTATTCAGCATTAAAAACCTAAAAACACTCACCTGCCAGAGAATTTACAGTAGGACGTCTGTATTTTTCACACTTTCACATCCAATATTTTCTGATCGGCACTCCAGCAGTAAAATATCAAAAGGTCAGCACGTAGCATTTCGTCTGTGTGTGCTCGGCAGGGTTGTAATAAAGGGTCGAGCTCCCAGTAAAGTGAGCTCCATGGGAGAACATCATAATGCAGTTTCACTACTAACAAATTCCCTGTAGCTGGGCTTTTCAAACCTTTACTACAATATAAACCAGCTGTATATTTTCATATACTGCAGTGGTTATGCGAAGCTGTAAAGAACAGTCATATTTGTACCCAGTATAAAAGAAATGTAAATCATTTTTCACAGCATTCAAAGGAAGCTTTACAGAAAAAGCTATATGACCATATATGTTTTATCATTTTTATAAAATAACCAAGGCTGCATTTATTTGATCAGTAAAACCAGTAATATTGTGAAATATTATTACAATTTGAAATAACTGTTTATTTTAATACATTTCAAAATGCAATTTATTCCTGTGATGCAAAGCTGAATTTTCAGTATTTGTTGCTCGAGAAATATTTCTGATTATTCAATGTTAACAGCCGTTGCGTTGCTTATAGATCTGCTTATTATTTAGCGTAATATTTTTTGGAAACTACAATAGTTCTTTAGGGTTACTTGATGAATAGAAAGTTCAAAAGTACAGTATTTAAAAATATATATTTTTTTGTAACAATGTCTTTCCTCTCACTTTTGATTTATTTAATACGTGACCACAGAGTAAAAGTGTATATGCATATAAATATTAAAATATTAATATCAAAAGTGTGTGTATATATATATATATATATATATATATATATAATACAAATTAGGTGTATCTCTCTATCTATATATCTATATTTTCTTTATTATTATTATTTTGGGGGGTGGAGTAATTGACCCAAATAACCGACCCAAATAAGTCATTAATACAAAATAATTGGGGGGGATTAAAAAAAACATAAGAATGTGTTAATTTTTCAGATGAACTCATCTTTAAAACACCTTTGTTTCGTTCAAATTGTCTATGGACCCCAGTTCTCTACTTAGCCACTCAGACTAGGTCACTACACTATAAAAGCTGTATTCCAGACCACTTATAATAAGTGCAGCTTTTATCAGCAATCAAGATCAGATTGAAATATTCAGGGCAGCAAGCAAATCATTCGGTTTTGACAGGCCACAGTATAATATGCCTCATGGATTTATCTGGTAAACACTGCGAGCAGCACCAACACTCAGCACATCTCTCCAGTGTCAGTGAAAGCGTTATAAGCCAATGTGTTCTACAGCACATGATGTGGATCTGAAGATGGGGATGCGGAGTGTCTGCTGGATATCTCACCACACTATCATACATTTACAACAAAACTGAAAAACACAGGCTAAACATCTCCTGGCTAGAAAAAGACGTGTTGTGATTGACACAAACTAGATATTTGCGTGCATTTATTGGAGTACTTATTACTTTTGGACAGAAATTAATTCTTGTTAGAAGTCAAAAAAAATTCTGCTACAATTGTTTGCAGCTTTATTGGAATTGCATTATTTCTATGCCAGTCTACAATAGCCTACCAGTCAAAACGAGGTGGAATAATTAAGATTTATAGATGTTTAAGAAAGAAGTCTCTTCCGCTCACCTGGGTGGAATTTACTTTACCAAAAGTCAAATAAAAATAGGCAATATTCTGAAATATTATGATTTAAAATAAAGGTTTTCTATTTGAATATATTGTAAATTGTAATTTATTTGTGTGATTCAAAGCTAATTTTTCATCATTACTCCAGTTTTCAGTGTCACATGATCCTTCAGAAATCATTCTGATATGCTCAAGAAACATTTCCTATTATTATCAATGTTAAAACAGTTGTGCTGCTTATATATTTATTTATTTATAACTGCACTTTTATTTAGCTAGGAGGCATTAAACATCAAACGTGACAATAAAAGACGTTACAGACTATGTTAATTTACTGAAGTTTGTATGTTTCAAACACATGCATAACAAAAGAACTATTAATAATAATCAAGTAGTAACAATAGAGCAGCAAATCAGTATATTAGAATGATTTCTGAAGATCACGTGACACTGAAGATTGGAGTAATGATGAAAATTCAGCTTTAATCACAGGAATAAATTACATTAAAATACATTTAAAACTATTGTTTTTAAATCGCAATAATATTTATTTCACAATAAAAGATTTGACTATATTTTTTACTATGTATTTACTGCAGACTTCTTTCAAGACTATTTAAAAAGTCCTAATTATTCCAAACTTTAGAGCAGTGTATCATTAAATCACCAGAATAAGCAGTAAAGTGGATCAGACTTATGCTGCTAGCTCAAAGTCTGGCAACGCAAAACTAGCTGTATCAAGTCTGTACGGAGAAAAATCTCATTTCTTTCATTATTCCTTCAGCTACAGCCTTAAATGAAAAATACAAAAGGAGAAAGCAGATGAAGCAAGAACATCATGTCCACGTGGGAAAGGAGATCGGTTCCTTCTGGCTGCCAAAGCTCTCCGAGGATAATTCATTTATGCAGCATGGCTATGAATCCATACTCAGCAGGTGAAAAGCTACGCTCATTTTTGCTCTTTGATGAGTAGAAATGTTCAATAAAAAGAAACATTAAAATAACATCAAAGAAACCCTCTGCTCTTGAGGCTGTAGATCAATATGGAGGAACACGAGCAGTGCAATTGAAGCATGACCCATGATGGGAACATGAATCAACCGCAGCTTAGCTTGTGGAAAAAGAAAGCATTAATAGCACAAACGAATATTAGACTTTAATTCGTTTCAGGCATAAACACTGTAATGCTGTTTTTCTTTATTTTGCCCACAGGCAGAGATGAGAAGTCACAGCAGGACCACACTCCCCTCCGTACAGCAGTACATATGAATACAGAGCCTGTGTGCAGTGCTTTGTTGATGGCGATCTGACATGCCACCTTCATGAGAATCCTCCCTTGAGGCGGCTGGGAAGCACCACAGAAGAGCCAGACCTGACCGTTCAGCCCTGTAGATAAAAGACATTAAGTCTGGGGTCTGGAACGTGAGGGGCTTTGGCTCGTAAACGGTGAGAAGACGCTCTGGGGGAGAATGTTAGTCGAAATAACAGACAGACCTGCAGCTACGGGACAAGGTGGAGCTTTAGTGATCTCCACCCATGACCACTAAACTAGAGACTCAAAAATGATGGATTTAATTAAAAACATACATTTGAAAAAGTGTTTCCAGCTAGAAGTACTGATTCATAGTTTAAAAAAATATATATACTTTTAAAACAAAATCTATAAGCTGCATAAAGTGTATTTTAAATAAATGTTATTTATTTTTTTATAATTTGGAGGCAGTCATATTCATTCAAAATGCATGCATTCGATTCATAATTTATTAACCTTATTATTAACCTATCAATTAACATACAATTATTAGTTATGTTATTTCCAAACCTGATTTAGCCATATTACATTTGTATAATATTAATATATATAATATATATAATATTAATTAATAAAATATATATATGACCAGTTAATATATATATATATATATATATATATATATATATGCGTGTATAAAAATGAAGATAAAACAAACTTTTAAATCAATATGTTGAATTAGGCAGAATTATTTAATTTTACTGTTAAAATATAACTCTATAAATAATGATTTTGAGAATTGCTAAAGATTAAATTGAACAATTACTTGTATTTTTAAAGATTACCTGATGCGTGCTCAATCCTCCTGAGACCCGGGAAAAGTTTCTCATGTCATTACATTGTTTAGAGCATTACATATTTTTTTTATATTATATTTAAATTCTCATTATATACAATTTATCTATAAACTAAATCTAATTAGCATATTAATGTGTTTTTGGGGCAACATGTAATGAAAAAGAAGTGTAATCATTGACAAGATTTTGATAATAATATATAATATTTCATAGTATACCGAAATATCATTTATTTCCCTATTTATTTGTTGTGTCTCCCAAAATGCATAATAAACATGTTTTTAGTCCCTCGTGTCCTCATATGAGGAAATGTATGACATCAACATGCATAACAGAAAGTCATATTTTGATTTGAAACCCCAAAATAATTTCCTGAGATGTTGATTTATGACACACAGTATAAAAATAAGATTGAAATTATAATTACAAAATATTATCATATTTCCATAAGAATGTCACTAAATCAGACATTTTTGAAGATCAAGGAGAGGTGGTCATGGTGAAATATCCAAACATTTATTATCTCTGAAAAGCCCTGAATGTGTTCTGTACAGGACAACTGTGGCATGTATAGTATCACAGAAATCCACTAAAATAGAATGTCCTCATATGAGGACGCAGGGTCTCAGGAGGCTAGAGGACAAAAGTAAACTAATTAGAAAAATGCACAGAAATAAATGTGCAAAAATAATTACATAAAAATAAAATATCACTGATAACCAATATTGCAGTGATTTATCACATGTCACTTAATAATTTGTCTTGTGTTATACTGTGTATCTAAATCTATATTGTTCAAATATGTTATCCTACTTGAATATCCAGAGACAGCCATTCATGTGTTCATTTCCTTGGAAAAAAGTGCAAGACTGAGTGTTTGAAACACTGTTCAGTTTGTGTACTACCTGATCATCCCATCACAGAAACACTCGCTCAACTCATGGATTGAGCTGTTTGAAAATGTCATTATTTTTCCAATTCCATCTGGGGACGCAAATAGTTCCCCTTAAAACAACCTCAGCCCAGAGCTCAAGAGGAAAACCAAGTCTGATTGAACACTTGACATAAAACACACAATAAACTCAACAGATCACAGGCTAGCTCTTCTCCAGAACCTGTTATAAGACCATTTCACCTGCTAGCCTGATTTACGTCTTCCTGAAGTGCCTTTAAGGGGTTAAAGTAAGGATAAAGCAGTCAGGCATATGGAGGTCTCCTGTCTGGTGTCTGCTCAGGTTATTCACCTCAAAGATCACATGACAGCTGGTAAAAGCAGCTTTGGGGCTCCTAAATAAGACGACAGAGTTCTCTCAGGAAACATTCCCATGGACCTCTTATGGACATCCATAACACAAACTTTCATGTTTTAGGTACTTTCAGCTAATTTAGTGTACTTACAGAGCAAATCTGACACATGTCAGGAAACCGTTCTTCATTAAAACTCCTGACGTTCCACCTCGATGCTGAAATGGTGAGGTTTATCGCCTAATCAAAGGCCACGCAGGACTCAAGCTAATTACAGCCGACATAAACACTAAGGTCAGAGAGGTCAACAGTATATACAGCTCCACACAAGCACATCAGCACAAAGACTAGATTACACTGTCTGTGGAAACGTTTTAGACAACTTATCACAAAGGAGATAGGGTTATAACTAAAACTAAAACTTATTATTTCGATTAATTAAAATGAACTGAAAGAAATTAATAAATTATAAATATATAAATAAATAAATAAATATATACACACTATATACATTACATTTACATATACATACATACATACACACACATATATAAATATATTTCACTATTTATTTTATTGCAATATTTCTAATTTTCATTTAGATTAAGATGAAATAAAATAAAACTATAGACATTTAAAGAATAATGAAAATAACAAACAAAAATAGCTACAATTTTAACTACAATTAAAATAAAAAAATATATAAAATAAACTTTAAATCAAAATATTAACAAAACACATTAATATATCAATGATACTAAAATAACACTGAATGAAAGTCTAATATATATTTTTTTAAATATTAAAATATATTTATATATATCTTTTGTATTAATACTTATCAAAATAATTTCAGGAATATTTAAGCAGTACACAAAGAGTATTTAAAAAAGAATTGTGAATCTTATAATTTTATAAAATTGCTTATATATATATTTTTTTATATTTGAGATGCAATATTTGAGATGTCTACATTAACTACATTGATATTTAAGTTGTTATACAATAATTTTAATTTATAATTTGAAGAACTGCAGTGTTATGTTGTACATTGTAATAAAACTTTACAGAAGTCAGAAAGACACAGAAGAGGTTAGTTTATCTACCAAATACAATATTTAAATATATATTTAGAAACTGAAAAGCAATTATGCATGATATTCTACTTCTAAATACTGGTCAAATCAAGTACTGGTCATTTCTGTTTGTGCACTTGGGGAAAGTATATTTCTAGCCTTAAAGCATAACAAAAGATTGCATAATTCACTCTGACCTGCTTTTACTGAAAGGTCACACAGAACATTTTAATGTGAGTCAAATTGATTCCCTTTTCAGGATTTGGTTTCAATATATGTATACACACATAAACGCACACACTGGCATTTGCAAATAATCTTGTATAATGCTGCCATTTTTATTACAGAGCAATAAAACGTACCTCAGTAATTTAAGTCGAATGCATTCCTTGGCATTTGCTAATATTTTTAATCCAGCCATATTTTTCCTAGAACAACACAGCACACCACAATAAACCTGGAGACAGGGTGTGTAAATAGGGCACTGCTGACTAAGAATGAGACTCGGGGAAATCTGCTCGGCTGCACTGCAGAACCACCGACAGGGATGTGAGAACGGATGGAAGCGGAGAAACTCACCCCAGGACTGCCGGGACAGAAAGCCAGAGGCACAAGTGGGTCAAGATGGAGGGGCTGATCACATCCGATTAGAGCGAAACAACCACAGCTGCGGGCTGAACTTCTCTGATCGACTGACACTTCAGTTTGATTTTCAGTGCAGATGTAACATGACATTTCCGGGAAGATCATTCACAAACCAGCCCAGAAATGTGAATCTTCACACGCAGTGGCCCCCGAAAATAGATTTTGTGACATGTTTTCACTCTATCCTACTTTAAAATAAATGCCACTGGCTTCAACATGTTATCATCTAATGCAATGACATTTATTTACAACATGACTTAAGTGTCCGAATGTTTTTGGCCGATTTAATATGCAGCGTTGTTGTAAACATAACATGTAGATGTTTCAGTGCTGCTTCTGAATGATTTTCTAATATTTTGGGGGGTCACAGCATATTTAAGGAATATTCTGGGTTTAAATGTAAGCTAAGCTTAACCAAAAGCACTTGTGGCATAATGATGATTTTAATGATGGATTTCAATATAGCCACAAGACATCAAGAATATGGGTGTTTGTTAAAATTATTTTAGTGTGGGAAAATGTGTTAATAACTTTTCTGTGTAGTCATTACATTTTACAACTTTGTCACTCTATGATCATAACACTGTAACCAAAGAAAACTAAAATGCTTATACAAATTTGAATTAAAAACAACAGAATTAATGTAAGTGCTTTTATAAAATTATAAGCATCACATTTCTGCTTTTAAATCCTTTAAGATGTACTTATTTACATATTAGATTATAATGTAATTATTTTAATATTTATTTAATAATTAACCATTTTATTATTAATATTACATAAATTATATTTTATATTTTAAGGATTACTATTTGAATAATAATTGTATAATATAAAATAAAAAAAACATTTATTTTTTAAATAAAATCCTTTTTTTAAAGGGATGAATAAAAATATTGTACTCAACATCATTCCACAAATATTAAATAAATGTATATATATTAATATTTTAATAATTCAGTTTAATATCAATAATTTATTAAAAACATAAATTTAATATTTGTAACAATTATTCGTATCATTATTTTTTTTGCCACAAATATTAAGTTAAATGAGATGCTCTTTTAATAATTAATATTTATAATTTAATCACAATAATAATAATTATCATTATTTAATATTTTGAATAATTATTTTTAAAGTTAATTGCAATTTTCCTTAAAAAAAGGTTACTTGTTATTCCATAAATGCTGTTGAATGAGCTTAACTTGTATTGAACCCAAAATATTTCTTAAAATGATGATCAAAAGAACTATAACTACAACTAATTTCCATCCAAGTCTGCTTTCTCATTTATTCAAAGAGAAGCAAAGACAAAAACACTCCATGCTAAACTTCTGAAAGGTCTAAATAGCTTTGAAAAAGATGAATCTATGTGAAAGGTTTTACTTTAAATCACTTAAGACGGTCTAAATTCTGGCGGAAATGAGAGTAATTTCAGGATTAGTCTCTCATCAGCCGCGTCGGTGAGATAAGGCAACATTTCCCAAGCTTTCTCTCTCAAACAGAGACTATCACACCGGCTCACGGGGATTACCTCCGAGAAACACATTTAAAGGTCATGCATTTCAGTCTGCGACTTTACATTTATATCTACAGTACATAATATTCAAAACAAAATCTCACATCATGTCAGATTGGCCTCACTGCGTGAATGTGAATGAATATCAATGAATGCCAGTGCATCATTCATACACAAACTGATTATAAATTCATACTGTGATATAGACCACGTCTTCTTGCATTAGTGCAATCATTAGTCACACTTGCTTTGGGGGAAAAACATAAAAATAAATACATTTTGAATGCATTTTCTTCTCTTCCAACTAGAATATTATGTTCATCATGAAATGCTAGCATAGTACTTATACTTTACATTTACATTGAATAATTTAGCAGATGCTTTTATCCAAAGCATATATTTAATCCTGCGTATTATTTTTAATAAATCATTTGTTAAAGTGTACACATTATGAAAATACTTGCATGCAGTATAGTTTAGCCAGCAATGCAGCATAGAGTAATTTATACAAGTTAGGTCTTGCATATAAAAACAGTTACTTGGCATTTTAATCTAATTTTATGAAAAATGGCTGCCATAGTATACTTCTACTCCAGTGTGCAGTGCATGGTTCATAAATGCATGCATCTACTCAATGATCTATTAAGTTCCTCAAAAAATTCAATACACGACAGAACACATTGTGTGGAATTAATAAACTTGACCTTTCATTTCCAGTTCTTGATTCATCGTATTAATTGACAAAATGAAGGTATTTTTCCACAAAACTGCATATGTAATAAAGTATATTAAACATGACATCTGGATGTCACTCGCTGATTTAAACATGCATGCAAAGTCATGTATGGAAACATGTTTCTACCATGTAATAAAAAACTTTAAAAGGTCATTGTGACTTTCATTCCTCAGATTTCCTCAGAACAATAAACCATGTATCCTGAACATTTTGGTAAATATAGTAGGTCACATTCCCTGTAAACAGATACATTACATAGTATGAGAACTGCATGTTTGTTTACTGTCATGGGGAGAAATAAACCAAACACCAATTTACACAGGGTTTGCTATTCTGAACAGAAGACACAGAGGACCACGGTGCAATAAATTCATGTCAAACACCGAAACTGAGCACAATGGGTGAATAAATCATAACTGAGCACCGCCGTCTCAATAGCTCATGAGTTCTGGAATGATGAGTATCAAACCGAACTACTATGACAGAAAGTGCCAGAAAACAAGTATAACACAAACAGGACTGAAGATTTAAGGTCAACACAGAAACCCGTTTTACTACTGCAATATGTTGTATTTATGAGTAAAGCATATTGTTAAAGAAATAAAGCAGTGCCTGATTATTGATTGTATCCATCAAAAAATGTATTGGAACACAAAAGGTGGGCATTAAATACTAGAATAAAGATTTAAATTTTCTTTGCAATGAAGTGCACCAATAAATAAAGTCATATAATGTAATATAATCATACAACAAACAACGTTTTTGCAATTTTAGCAGGTTTCTAGCAGAATGCATTACTATTTCATAGTTTGCATAGTATGCTATTTTTTCTGTATTAGCCAAAATATGAGTAAAATACTGTATAATGCAGTGCACACTACATCATTTGGCATTTTCTGTTGGACAAATGCATTGCATGTTAAATCCGCTTTTTAAAAGATCCTTTTATTGATTCATTGTTTGAAAGAACTGCCAAGAGTTTAGAGCATTTTAATGTAAAACAGTAATAAAAATGAAACAGATAACTGGATATGTATTAATAAAGTCAAGGCTAAAGGTCAGGTTTTATTTCATGTTGACTTTAAGCTTGTTTGAAACAGATTTAGGTTTACCACCCTCATATCTAGATCAACTGAATACAAAAAAAGAAGAAAAATCTATCTCTTAAGCTTAAAAGTGCTAAAAGCTAACATTGATTCTTTTACGCTTGTGCTCGGCAAGAAATTAAATCTGAAAAAACCTAAATGTCATAAAATGCAGGTTTTTATTCCTTGCAGTGAAATGTTAAGTGCTCCTGCTAATTTAAACCAGAACGTGTTCACGTGTCAAATGAAACTGTGAACTTCGAACGCAGCGCATCTGGTGATCAGAGCCAAATTAAGATGAGCATCTTGCTAAATAAAACCCCACACGTACGTTTCTTTTATCTTCGGGGAGCTCAGTAGAAATGAGATTGAAGTGCATGACAGGCCTGTGATAAGCAGAGCAGATAAATTTAGCATCTCTGGGGAGCGTCTGGTGTTAAGACAACGAGGTGGAGATCTGGTGTCTTTAGCCCTGTCCTCACCTTCTCTCTCCTAAAGAGGATGAAGGCTGACGCTCGCCGGGTTCTTCCGGTCCACACTCAAATCTCATCAGTTGTCTCCAACATATACAGCTAGAAATGCATGGTTATGATCATAATGCTGATAATGATTGGTTGCTTAGCCTGGAAGAACTGCATTTTAGGACATTTAATGGCATTTTTTTATACTGTATACAAACTCATTCAGTGAAGCACTGAGTTTTTTATTTTTTACCTAATTAAACACAGTAAATTAAAGGGCACCTATTATGCAAATATAACCTTTATAAGGTGTTTGAACACAGTTGTGTGGCCGCAGTGTGTGAAAGCAACCAGCCTATAATGGTAAAAGTCCACCCATAAAGTTTTTTTATAATCCCAATAAATCATAAACAGTCTCTCCAAACGAGCGGATTCTCCCTATGCACACGTCACCATAGGGAAAAAGTCCCGTAGACCTTTGGGAGTCTCCATAGACTCCCATTTGAGCCGCTATGGACACTGGTGTAGTTTAGTTTTCGAAAAAAACTGTCCTGGAAAGAAAATTGGTTAAGTCCTATTTTATACGCTGGAGTCTGGACTGCCTCATAAACGAGGATCATTTCAACACTGGATACCGACGCTTCGTGCACAAACGCCAAAGCGTCAGCTCCAGACAAAGTAAGCACATCATATTTTGCTTTTAAATTTCCTTTCTGAAAGAGCTTCTTGGCACTCTGTAAAGCTAATGTTGCTAAAGCTACCATCATCTCTGCCTGTTTTCACATCAAGTGCTACTAGAATATTCGTAAACAGGAATGTGGTTGTTAAAAATTGCATATGAAAGCAATGTGAGTCGATCGCTTGAGAGTCTCTGACAGTTTCAATGCATGAGATTGTTTGTTATTGCTGTTATGCCGGAGCATGAGCTCTTTAATCTCCGCGTTTTGCATTTAAAGGAACAAACACAAACACGGCACGTTTTTCTTCATACTCTAAAAGTGGCACTATTTTAACAAGCTATAACACAATGATATGTGGGGTATTTTGAGTAAAAACTTCCCATACACACTTTGGGGACATCAGAGACTTATTTTACATCTTGAAAAAAGGCCATCTTTAAAATGTTAAATGCGAGATGTATGCGTGGGTGTTTGTTTGTTTGTTTGTTCATTAGACCAAAACCAAATTCTTTGTATTCCTAGCATCTTTTGCGTATTTGAACCCTTTCCAGCAGTGACTGTTTGATTTTGAGTTCCCTCTTTTCACACTGATGAAAACTGAGGGACATATACAACTATCACACACGTTTCAAATGTTCACTGATGATCCAGAAGGAAACACATTGTATAAAGAGGCAGGAGGGGGGTGAACACTTATAAATATTGAAGATCAGTGTAAAAATTGCACTTATTTTGTCTTCTGGGAAAAGTATTAGTATCTTCTGTAGCTTCTGAAGAGCAGTACGAAATAAAAAAATATATGATTTTTCAACAAAAGAAAAATGTACACATCTTCATCCTGTTCAAAAGTTTTTACCCCCTTGCGGCTGAAGCCTGTTTTTCCATCAGTGAACGTTTGCACCTATTATAAAACATTTGAAGCTTTTTGTGACGAGTGGGGCGGGGCCGAGAGCCGTGGGAACGGAGCGAGGCCGGTGGAGTAAATGATAATGAACAACACCTGCACCACTCACCGGTCTCGAGTCCCACTGTTGTCACTCCTCCTTTTATTCCTTCCGGAGCTCCTCCGTGGGACTCGAGACCGGTGAGTGGTGCAGGTGTTGTTCATTATCATTTACTCCACCGGCCTCGCTCCGTTCCCACGGCTCTCGGCCCCGCCCCACTCGTCACATACCCCCATCGCCCCTCGCAGGCCGGGGGGTACTCCCGAGACTGCGCTCTACTCCCCCCCTCCCCCCTCTCCCCGGGGGGAGCCCGTCAGGGCGGCCGCGGCGTACCTGGGGGTAAGGACAGACGAGGCGAGAGAAAAAGAGACGGAAGGATGAGGAGTGACAGAGACGAGAGAGGGGAGAGAGGAAAAAAAAATAAAAAATCTCGGTCCGGTTCCCGGACACACTGCCGCTCGGCCCTCAACCAGCTGAGCGGCTCTTACTCGCGGTGCCATGCGATGGTACTGGACATCTTTGGTGGACGGCTTGCCACTCCGCGTCCTGGCGGACGGCGATGGCTCCTCCACTCGAGGGTAGCCGGCAGCGAGTCCCCCGTTCCCTGCTCCTCCCCCAACCTGGCGGATGGCAGCAGGCTCCGGCCCACTGGCGAACGGCGCCGACTCCTCCGCTCCCTCTCAGACGGCAGCCACCCCTCCTCGTCCCAGGAGCACGGCAGCGAGCCTTCCGTCCCACCTGTTCTTCCATTGCTCCAGCACCACCGCTTCGGGCAGCCACCAGCGGTCTCCGCTTCTTCCTGCTGCCCGATCTCTTCAGCACCGCGATCCCCCTCAGCAGCGAGGGCGCTCTGACAGCGTGTCCCTCCTTCCTCCCGGGAACAATGTAATGAAGTTAGTAGATACGGGAAGAAGGAGGCGGGAACTGGCGAACATTCAAACACATTTAATAATCAAATAAACAAACATAACAGAAACGCGACAGCCCCTCACGGACGACTGCCGCAAACAAAACACAAACTGAAATCCAGGCCTGGTCCTCTCTCGTCTTCCACTGTTGTCACTCCTCCTTTTATTCCTTCCGGAGCTCCTCCGTGGGACTCGAGACCGGTGAGTGGTGCAGGTGTTGTTCATTATCATTTACTCCACCGGCCTCGCTCCGTTCCCACGGCTCTCGGCCCCGCCCCACTCGTCACACTTTTATAATGGTTGTGTATGAGTCCCTCAGTTGTCTTCAGTGTGAAAAGATAGATGAGCACATCTTTTCTGAAGAACAGCAGACCGTTTAACTGTTCAGGACCAACAAGGGACTCATGAACAACTATCACGAATTAAAACAGTCATGAATCATCTAATTAACGACACACAGTATTTAGTATCAATGCATGTAAACTTTTGAACAGGGTCATTTTTATAAATTCAACTATTATTTTGTCTTGTATACCATGTAAACATCTTTTATGCAAAATATTGAATATATATATATAATGATTTTAATTATATTTCCAGGTTTTGAATGACCATTGTAACCCAGTAAGGACAAAGTCAGAGGCTAAAGGAATACAGTTACATTCTGCTTTGAAACCGAACCTCCAAAAAAATACAATATATCCAGGAAAAGAAAAGATACTGGAAGTCTAAAACAGCCTGTGTTTACGGTAGACTGACACAGCGCTTCAAATCAAGCACAGCTCGAGTCATTGTAGCTGAAACACACTAATGGACACGTCAGGCTTTCAAGTGCTGCGAGGGAACAACTTGAAAGAGAGAACAGGCATGTTGTGGGAGAGCTCAGGTTCATAAGACACACGCCTTCCAATGTGTGCCTTCACATCAAATGATTTCCACACAACTCAGGTTTCAATCGGCTAGATTTCAGCAGGATTTACATTTGAAAGGGGTCAGTATAGGGATGCTTCTCGCGCCCATTAAAGAAGGAGTTTCACACTGTTGTAAACAAAACACTTTGTTTTTCCTCTCCGCTGCGTGTGCTAAAATGACTCTTGCATTAGATAATGAGATTATTACATCAGAGGGAGGCTCATAATCACTTGTGCATCTTCATTATATTTTGGCTGCACCATCAAACTCCTCCTGACTCCCTTTGATTCTACAAGTCATTAGATTGCATTAGATTTTGTCCCATTCATCATCTTGTCTCATCACGTATCATGTTCAACGAGGGTGTGACAAATTGAAGGAATATTCCAGATTATGTACAACATAAAGTTAGCCGTTAGCAAATCATAATATTTCTGTAATCTGATATATTTGAAAAAGTGAAAAAGTGCAAGGTGGGATTTTTTGGGTGGTAAGAATATGTACCTACATTTCTGCAGTACAACATGGCTCACATTATTATTATACTTATTTAAAGTCAAGCTTATTTGTATAGCACTTTTAACAATGCATAAGGTTTTGAAGCAGCTTTATAGAAAATGAATCCCTCTTCAGTGCTGTGGACATTTTTAAAAGTGCTGCTATATTTAATTTTACTCATTACAAAAACATCCATAAAATAAGAGAGAACCGAGTATATGAAATAAAACATACAGAGACGCATAGAACGGAACTCAGCAGAAGAAATATCTAAGACACAGAACACCAGGCAGTCGACTAGAACAAAAACAGGCTAATTATACGAGTACTCGTGACTCTATTTCAACCGCTCGCAGCAAAATAAAACCTTTTAAGAGCACAGGTAATCATCTACTGCCATAAGAAAAACAATGTTATTTTTGTGATTTATAGACTACATTTCAGAGGTAAGTTTATTTATATAATTTCTGTAAACCAAAAATACTTTTGTTTAGCAATATAAATACAATGTATTACGTTTATCAAAAGTTACATTATTTAAATAAATAAAAAATTAACAAATACTGTTCTTATGAACTTTCAATTAATCAAAGAATCCTTAAAATATATATAATGGTTTTCACAAATAAATTAAGCAACAACTGTTTTCAACATTAATAACCATAATAAACGTCAAATCAAATCAAATCAAATCACTTTTATTGTCACATCACCACAGCACAAGTGCCTTGGTGAGTGAAATTCTTATGAGCGTGTCTGATATCTGAAGGATCATGTGACACTGAAGACTGCAGTAATGATGCTGAAAACATCACAGGAATAAAATAATTTTTTAAATATATTCAAATAGGAAAAAGTTATTTTAAATTGCTAACATTTTTCACAATATTACTGTTTTTCTGTATTTTTGATCAAATAAATGTAGCCTTGGTGAGGAGACTTCTCTAAAAAACATTTTAAATAAATCTCCTAAAAAGTAAAAATAAATAAATAATAGAGAATAATAAGTAGTGTATGTTGCTAGAATTTTTTTTCATTACATATATCAATAGAATACATGACTATGGAATGGCCATCAACGGAGTCAATGGAAACATAAAACTAAATAAATTACTTACATTTATTTTAAGAGCATCACAAAACTGGCAAAAAAACAACAACAAAACAAAAAACCCTGAGAAAAAGACTTGAGTGATTTCACTCGGGCCAGAGAACAACCACCTAATAATCTTCCAAAACCCTAACAACCACATAGCAACACACTAAAAACCACTCTGAACACTTTAGTGGCCGAAAAGCAACGCCCTGGCAATTGCCCACAACACCACTTCGTTTTCTTCAGAAAGCCTGAAATCAAGCGTCCTGAGCTTTAAAGAGACACGTGTGCAGCTCGCCTGGAGGCCGGCTCTCCTCTGAGATGACACGCCGCTGGGCTGTGATCACAGCAGGCGGGGGCACAATGAACACTGACGTTTTCTATTAGCAGGAGGGCAGGATGAACGATCACACTTCTCTTTTTCTCCCCCTGGCCTGTGATTGCTCTTCTCCCCGAGGCCGGGCAAACACGTGTGAGGAAAATAAAGACAGAGTTTGTGCAGATAACAGGCCAGTTTGTAGAATATGGAATCACTGGTTTGGTAAATTATTTATGCTCTGAAGTGAGCAGAAGATAATTATGTTGAAAAGAGAAATACTACTGTTTTTTTTGGCACTCTATACTGCACACGCAGCTCTTCGGCAAGCAAACTGAGGAAATAATCATACACACTTTCAGAGCATGCCTTGCTTTCGTTCTCATATGTTGCACCGGGTAGTCCAATTCATTTTAGTGAAGCTGTTCAAAAACGACTGCCCGATTAATTTGAGTTCATTTTTGTACACTTCTACAGTAGCTTGGCTCTAATTCAACTACTTTCAACCATTGCTGATTCTCTCAGAACTAGGGATGGAAATCATAAGGAATCATCTGATTCAGATTCTGTTTACGATTCCATTAACAATTCTATTTATGCTTCAAGAATAATTGTTCCAAATTCTATTTGGTTCTAAACAAATATACGACAAAAAACAATAAAACTATATGCATTTGGCTGTGGCTGCATTTATTTGATCAAAAATACAGTAAAAACAATAATATTGTGAAATATTATTACAATTTTCAATTACTGTTTTCTATTTTAATATATAAAATGGAATTTATTTCTGTGATGCAAAGCTGAATTTTTAGCATAATTATTTACTGCTTTATGTTTTTGTGGAGTCCCCCCCAGGTTTCTTTGGTGAATAGAACATTTAAAAACACGTTTTTTGTAACATAATAAATGTCTTTACTGTCACTTTTAATACATTTTATGTATCCTTGCTGAATAAAAGTATTTAAATCATGTCAACTCTCTGAAGATTTTAATATGGTGATGATATGACAGAGTTAATTCATTTGGTCTTGGCGGAATAGATCTGCTACGCTGCTGCTGAATTGCTGCTGCTTATTGATGTAGTTGTAGATTATTGCTGCTGCTGCTGCTACTGCCGATGCATATGGCGATACGGTGCCGTGAGTATTTAAGACATACCTGCAGCTGCACAAATAACCCGTAGCAGATCTATACAGGTGGAGCTGGGGAAGGTGGAGGGTTTCAGAGAAAATCTGAAGCGTGCTGCAGGAATCTCAAGTGAATGCTAGTCAGCCATTTAAATGCAACGCAGTAAGCTCATTGGCTGCATATGCAGCATGAACCAATCAGCTTGTGCCAAGTCTTTTATCTCTCTGAATATCATCAGTTACATTACCAACAGCCTGTGCCATCTAGAGTTTCATGACTAACAAGTTCATATCATAAAAGGTCTCACAAACACAGTAAACATTACCAGTTCACAGAACTCAGTAAGTGAATATAAAACACTACAAACGATTTAGTGAGACTTTTTGACAGATTTATTAAAGAGATTTGTCTCAGCTCAGACTACGTTACTTTTCTATCACATAAAAGTCCCTTTTTATATCTAAAAGTGATAATGGTTCTAAATAAGGATTGATTCTCAGTTCCCATCCCAACACATTTAAATCATCTAAATGGAGCCCTAAAATAGATCAACAGGATTGTGATACTTCCCGCAGATTAAATTCAATCCAAGAGCCTCATAAACATTCTGGACTCGGATGCTTTGAGTCGCCGGTGATCAAATGAGGTAATCTGACCCAACACATCCAGCGGACAGAGAGAAAGAGGCAATCAATGAAGCACAGCGGTGGAAAAGCAGGGATTTATCTCAACAAACACACACTTCTACAGCCATACCAACATCTGGATTTTGCAGACATTTTTCCCATTTAATCGCACGTGAAGGTAGAATGAGTGTTTGCTGAATCCGCCCTGTTGGGATTAGAGCTGTAATCGGGATAGGACGGGCTCTGTGATGTTTAGGACACAAATCAGGTAAAGCACAAATCTCTTCATGATAACTCGTGTTGAGTCACTGTCCTGAGACTGGCCCATGAAAACTACACTTTCAGAAGTCAATCATAAAGTCAAAGATCACAATCTGAACTCTAATATTTCTAACCAAATGATCTCAATAGTTGCCTGACGTGTGTCTGAATGCAATTTTCTCAATAATTGTTTTGTGTGTGTCTAAACGCCAAAATGAAATGCTCAAGTCTTCTGAGCTTTTAAAGAACAAGCAATAACATTTTCCTCTATAATGCTCTCCACCTTCTCATAAATGAAAATATCTCAATTGCTTCTCAAAGACACAAATTAGAGACTTTTGCTTAAGCTCTCAATATGATATTTCAACCAAATTCAATCACATTCTTCAAAGATCAAACGATCTGCCAATATCAATATTAATTTTAGCTGTATGTTTACATTCTTAAAAATAAAGGTTCTTTATTTGAATAAATGGTTCGGTGAAGAACCTTTAACATTTACGGGACCTTTCCATTGCATAAAAGGTTCATATAGTTGAAAAAAATTCCTTAGATTATTAAAATGTTCTGTGCACTAAGAAAAATCCTTCTTAGGATTTCCAAGCAAAAAGGGCTCTTTGGGGAACCAAAAATGGTTCTTCTAATCTATGGCATCAATGTGAAAACCCCCTTATGGAACCTTATATTAGACAGCAAAATATGATCATATTACTCCAATTTTACAGTCTCTGCACTGGCTACCTATTAAGTTCCGTACCAGTTACAAAATATTATTACTATAAGGCCCTAAATGATTTAGCTCCTGCGTGCCTAACTATCCTTCTATCACGCTACAATCCACCCCGCTCCCTAAACTCTGGACTCTTGGTAGTACTTAGGATAGCAAAGTCCACTAAAGGAGGACAAACCATACATCAATGGAAATATTATTTATTCAGCTTTCAGATGCTGTATAAAATATAAATCTCAATAAAAAAGTTAAATAAAGAAAATTACCCTTATGACTGGTTTTATGGTCCAGGGTCACATTTAACAACCATAAAATTATATTTATTATTTCAACTTCTTACAAAATGACCAAATTTGACAGCTTAGTATTTATTTTACACCAAAAGTAACCTGCTCTGTCTTGTCTGTCAGGGCGTTCTCAGTTTTCTCTTTGCTCCGTGATGTATTTTTTACAGCCTGAGAGCATGATGTGTAGCATGAGAGCGCTATTGTTGGACATAGCGACAGTAACAAAGGGGAATGGGTCTTTGAGAAGAATCAACTGCGGGGGAAAAAAGTCAGAAATGTGAAATATGAACTCGCAATTCTGAGAAAATGCCAGAATTGCAAATACAAAGTCACAAATGCCCTTTTTATTTTTTTTGAGTGTCGGAAACGGGCTTCCATATAAATCCCTGTATAAGACAGTGAATGTGAAACATTAAGCCTGAAGGTCCTGCAGATGATTGTGGAGTGTTGGTGGTCACCAGGACAGTTTATCTGCAACAGAGGATGGAGCTCATCTGTTCTGTCTATGGAATTGCTCAGACACAGTTTGTGGAGTTTATCTCTAAAGCGAGACGGATGGGTGTATGTCGGGTCAGCAGACTCAAATCCAAAGAGCTGTGTTCAAAGACCACCCCAGCAGGAAGCGCATCAAAAGAACTCATCCGCCGCCCCGTTCCAAAGAGCATGTTTTCTTCAGATCAGACCCTGACGCATCCTCTAGTCAAAATGAGGGGCACTGGGAAAACATGACGCTTTTTTATTCCTTTGGTCGGGTCTAACGTGGATTCAGTCATGTATTATCAAAATCTATTTGCAGTGTGAGAAATGCTGATCAAAATGTGCTCAAACGATTTGTACATTTTGTAATAACACCATGAAAATGCTTCATTTGTTTCCAGAAAGATTTCTCATGCTTGCATCACAGAAATGCAATATAATAATTTAATACTTTATTACATTTAATTATAAATTATTTAAGACATTGCTTAAATAATTTCACTGTAATAAATATTATAAAGTTTATACAAAAAACTAATAATTCTATAATGTTTTACAAAGGCTTCCTAATAATAATAATTATAATAAATACAAATTCATTTTTCCAAACAGCTTATCCTCTGTGGGATTGCAGGATTGTTGTATAGCCTATAAATATACATATTAATATACAAATATATTAAATATTAACATAAAAATACTGTTACAAAGATGTATTATTTTATGACAAATTATCCTTCAGAAATCATTCTAATATGCTGATTTTCTCAAGAAACATTTCTTATTATTATCAAGGTTGCAATCAGTTGTGCTGCTTCATATTTTTGTGAAAACTGTGAGACTTTTTTCTGGATTTTTTGATTAACAGAAAGTTAAAAAACTAAACAGTATTTATAACTAGATTATTGTTACATTATAAATGTCTTCAAGTCTTTGTCACTTTTGATTAATTTACTGCATATTTGTGAAATAAATGTAAAGCATTATTTTTTTAAACTTTTTGACAAACTTTTGAATGGTAGTGTATTTAATAAATTTTAAACTTAATTTAAAAATAATAACAATAATAATAAATAAATAAAATACACACACACACACACAATTAGTAGTAGTAATAGTAGTATTGCATATGATATTACACATATTGTACAATTGCTGGCATTACATTTACATTTATCAATAAACACTTCCAATCTTCCTCATACTCCCATAACACTTTGCAGGACAAACTTTTCTGCACTTGTGATTGTGGTCTGAAAAACTCATTCTTGTCTCATCCCTCGGCATGCTATCTCCTGGCCAATCTGTGCTCATGTAAATACCAGCTGCCTCGGTTCTCTGAGCCATGGCAATACACACCCACACACTCACGGCAGTCACATGATGCCACATTCAATGCTTTAATCATATTAATCTTTCAAAAACTGTCACTAGCCAATGCAAGACTCCATCTGTAGCCTTTGTCCCACTAGTTACACCAGCTAGCAGAGATAGTGATGCCGTGCAAGACTGCTGGGTTTATCAGAAGGATAGCGAGAGATCGGACTGACCTACATACAGCACAAGCACACAGACTCTCACACTCAGGCACGTGGCTCCACTACTGCAAATACTCCACGCATTAAAAAAAATAAAAATACCTAGAGCCATGCGGTTTCATGCATGAGCTACAGCATGTTGTCAGGGAAGAAATAGAGGAACGGGAACACCAGCCACATTGTTTTCAGCATAACAATGTGATTCCCGCGTGTACAGAAACTGTAACAGGTTCAGTATAACAAGAGTTCATGTCAGGATACACTAGGGCCGTATGGATGGGCGGCTTTGACAGTATATAATACTGTACAGTATGATGTCAGAAATGTGTCAGCTGTCTATAACCTTAACTCTCCTCCTATAACCTTAGCTGTTCATTTATATTGACATAAAATGCTAAAACTTTACCAAGTCAAGACAACATAAAACTTTTGACGAGAAAAAATAGGGCAAGACATAGATATAGTCTGTTCAGAATGTATTGTATTGGACAAAGTGTGTTACATACCTGAATAGAGCCAGATCAAATGGAGCTGAAGCTATGTATAGCAATTAGACCTCATGACCTAAATTAAGTCAGAAAAGGTGCGTTTTGATTGAAGCTATTACAAACTATTTGTCTTATTTTTTGTTTTAGAATAATATGCACTGATAAAATGGTCACAATAACAAAAACGTCATTTCTGATTTCGTGTTGACATTAATTTGGCTATTTATAATGCCTTTAATAAATTTTACTCAGCGATTACTAGTAAATATCCCACACACACAAACAACATTACAAAGAAACAACAAGTCACACTGAACTTGGCCACAGGGGCAGCCATGGCTCTGATGGATAGAGCGTTGGGCTTGTAACCCGAGGTTGTGGGTTCGAATCTCGGCTCCGGCAGGAATTGTCCACGACTGAGGTGAGACCCTTGAGCAAGGCACTGAACCCCCGACTGCCTCCCGGACTGCCCACTGCTCCAGGTGTGTGTGCTCTTGGATGGGTTAAATGCAGAGAGCACATTTCACTGTTTATACTCTGTATAATTGTGTATGTGACAAAAAAAAAATTAAAATCTGATGTGAAAATTGTATTTTAAAGTATTTTATTGTAACTAAATAAATTTCTTGTACACAAATATTCAGTTCCATTCATTATGAAAATATATTATTTATTATATAAATACTTTTTATGAATTGTTCTGTTTTATTAAATTGTATGTCTTTTTTATTATTAGAATGATTTCTGAAGGATCACGTGACAAAAAGACTGGAGTAATGATGCTGGAAATTCAGCTTTGAGCACAGCAATAAATTACAAATAAAAAATTTGAAAATAAAATAAATTTTAAATGTTATATTTCACAATATTACTGTTCTTACCGTTTTTCTGATCCAATAAATAGCCTTGGTGAACATAACCGCAAACTTTTGAACGAATGTGTACTTTTGCCAAGCATAATTCAACATAAATCAGAATTTATGTTTTATAATATTAGTTTTACTGTTTTCAGTCTTTTCAACTCGTGTTTCATAATATAAAGCTATTTATTTTTTATTTATTTAATCATATCTTTTGCATCTAAAACAGGAAAACGATCGAATTGGATGAACATTTATTGTCACTTTGATGCTTACATTGTATTCACAGCATACATTTAATTAGCTCATGCATATGGAAATCAATCCCATGAACTTGCTGTTGCTATAGCACCAAACACTCTGCACTGCAATGATCTGTAATTTCACAATAAAGCCCTATAGAAATAAAAGAACTATGCTGATGATATATACTGTTACAGTGATCTAAAATGACTCACACAGGATTTTAGTCAGACCGCCCACCCCTAGTAACAAAGTGCTTCCTCCACATGAGGAAACTGTGTAACACACTCAGTTTAACAGAAGCTGGTGTAGAAACACACTCAAAGTACCAGAAGAAAGAAGCTCAAAACGATGCTATGCCTAATATAACACCGTCGTCACGGCGTGGTTGCTATGGCTGCAGTTGTCAGCATGGCACAGGGGGCTCGTGCCATGACTGACAGCGATGTAATCCAATCCCCTCGCTGCAAAAACAGTCTTCATCAGAGCCCGACTGTGCACAAAGACTCGACGTGAACCGAGTGGGTGAGGAGCGCGTAGGCAACACAGAGGAAATCATATTCTGATGGAGGAGAAATTCATGAAGAAGAAATAATCCGGTGGGAAGGTGAGGGACAGTTACAGGGCAAAGTATCCAGATCAACAATACATGATGAAAAATACATTTAGAGAGGTTTAGGCTTGAAGTTTGACTGTCAGTGAAATTAGTAGTAAAATTGTGCACTTGTAATAATTTGCTTTTGCTTTACGCCAAAACATATACTTTTGACAATTCAATCAAGTTCTAATGGATCAAATCCGACTTTAAAAGGAGTAGAGCACACAATATCTTTATCCAATTGACTCATGCACCATATTTCAAGTATACATATATCAATCTAATCTTTTTTAAAGCTGTAACATGTGTTTTAAAGAACAATTATATCTGTATTTTCTAATCAATAATCTACAGAAACAATGAAGAAGTGTAAATCAAAGCATTTTTTTATGAAAAACACTACTGTTCAAAATTGCACAAAACTTCTGAATGCTCAATCTATATTCAACATACACGTCTCCACATCAAGCTGTTATATGACTTCAGCAGACCCGGACAGGGTTGCATCGGACATTTTTGAAGGAACTGCAAGATCTGTGAGTTGATTCAAAAAATATTAATTAAAAAAATTATCAACTCAAAATATAAACCCTAAATACATTAAAAATAAATTTAATTAAATAAGCAAAACATGTTTTACAATAAATATAAAACACTAACACAAATTATGAAAGGTTTCTTTTGTTTACCTGCATGTCAAGTGAGCATTAACCAACAAAGAACTGTAAACATGCAAATTAGTTTGTAGATTATTTAAATATGAACTTAAATCATTAAAATATTAACTCTCAGGAGCTACTTCAAATCATTTTGAGGAAAATGTTAATAATTAATTAACCATAAAAATGTAGTTTAAAATAAAAGATAACATTTTAAAATAAAAAAACATATGTTGAATGATTGTGAATGTGTTATATGATTGAATGTTATACTAATATTAATATTTAATATTTGTTAATATTTATATTAATTTTAAATATCAAGATCTACGTACCAGACGTAAATATTTTGGTTCAAATGGGTTTGCCTGAAGTTTTTGAATTGCATCTTTAAAACAGAGATCAATTACGTACTTATCTTATTCTCAAATGTTCCACACTAATCATCTTTAGATGAGATGTTTTGAGCTTGGATTTAAAACCGTGAATAGAAATGAGTGTGAAGCAAGACTTTTCTTGATAAGAAACAACAAAATCTCTGACCTTTAACCGGTCCAAAATAAAAGACTCAGTACTGCGAGTCTGTTCCTCACAAAAATGTGAAATAGACCTAGAATATAGTGCACAAGTTATGTAGAATACTTTTAACGTACTTTTAAAATGAGTAGTTCACTTCCAGAATGAACATTTCCTGATCATTTACTCAGCCCTATGTCATCCACGATGTTCATTTCCACGAGCATTCGTGGTTAAAAAGTATATAAATGTGTATTTTTCTTAGAAAATGACCGATAGTTTCACTAGATAAGACTCTTTTTCCTCGGCTGGGATCGTGTAGAGCCCTTTGAAGCTGCATTGAAACTGCAATTCTGACCTTCAACCTGTTGGCTACAATTGAAGTCCACAATACAGAGAAAAATCCTGGAATGTTTTCCTCAAAAACCTACATTTCTCAGTGACTGAAGAAAGAGAGAAAGAAAGCCATGAACATCTTTGATGGCATAGGGGTGAGTAAATTATCAGGACATTTTAATTCTGGAAGTGAACTACTCATTTAAATGTGGTTTTGTAGCCCTTGTTGGAGCGTTATGCACCAAATCACAACAACTGTTGTTGTCTATAAAAGAGACACATGAAAATTCTTATTTTATGATCCAAGGAAAAAAATAACAGCATATGGGTTTGGTATGACATAATGAGTGAGTAAATAATGACAGAATTGTCGTTCTTGGAATCTAGAATATGAAGCAGATGCCCCCCATATGGATCACATAGATAGTAGCCCTCAGCCCACTGCTCTCCAAAATATCAATAGCTCATCAGCACAGAGTCAGCACACTCCACTGACTCACGTGGAGCTGAAAACATGTCGCTCTGACACAGGGATTGAGTAATGAAAGACATCAGTATTGGCATTGTGTCAGTAAATGAAGTGAACTATAACGTGAGGTGTGACAGAGCTGAAGCTCATGCCCGCTGTGTCTATAGAAGAGATCAGTGCCGAGGTGTACATGTGGAGGTGCTGCCACAGCGAGAACTGGCACTACAACACATCAGAGCACAACTACATTACTGTACAAATGAACTTTTACACAATGGTACAAAACTGGAAGGGGAGAAATTAATACATATAAAAGAAAACTCACTGAGATCGCTTTAAAATATTCTCTAAATATTCTTTAAAAGATTTTTTCATTTTCTTGCTAACAAATCTCAGAGGTTCACTCAAAAATGCTTCAAACTGAGCTCATAAAAGTTTTATATAAATTTATATTTTTTTACGATCAAGGATGAATTAAATTGATCAAAAGTAACAGTAAATACATTTATAGCGTTACAAAGGATTTCAAACAAATGCTGTTCTTATGAACTTTCTACTAGTTGAAGAATCTTGAAAAAGATGCATTACGGTTTCAACAAAAATATGAAGCAGCACAACTGTTTCCAACATTGATAATAATCAGAAATGTTTCTTGAGTAACACATCAACATATTAGAGTGATATTTGAAGGATCATGTCACACTGAAGACTGGAGTAATCATGCTGAAAATTCAACTTTACATCACAGGAATAAATTGTACTTTCTAATATATTTAAATAGAAAACAGTTATTTTAATAGTAATAATATTTCACAATATTACTGTTTTTACTGTATTTTCTAATCAATAAATGCAGCCTTGGTGAGGATAAGAGAATTATTTCCAAAAAAAATAAAGAATAAAATAATAATTACCACACACTCTTTAACAAGTGTATCTTCAAAATGAATTCAAACATTTCTTCTTAAACTTATTGGAAGACTAAATCATTCCCTAGCTCTATACTCTTACTCTAGGACAACAATTGTGTCATTTAAATGAAACTCAAATGAACTCCATTAAGCCTCCCAAGCTATGAATGAGTAACCTCTCAAACTCAGGTTTGATTCTGAACACCAAAGACTAGAAGATGATCTGACCAGCCTGCAGCCACCTGCTTGTTTCTTTCAGATCCAGGAGCCTGTCAAACATGATTATCTGTCGTGAGAGTCTTTACACGTTGAGGTTGAGGGAGAAAGTTCTGGTGAGTGTGCTTACTGAAGTGTTCTGGGAAGCATGCTAGGTGCAGGTTATGTGAAATCACATTAAACCAATACAACAAGCTCCTGGAACAACGTAACCTGATCACCCAAAACCCTTACCTAACCCTAAAGTCAGATGACAATGATGGTTGATACTGATTTTAAGATTACTGATCCGACTTGACAAAAATCACAGTAAAAAATCATCAATCCTATGCAAAGTCATACACTTCCGTTTAAAAGTGACATGAGATTTTCATTTTTTTTGCAAGTCTCTTATGCACACCAATGCTGTATTTATCTGAAAATGCCAATACCATAACTCCAGAAACTCATATCCTCGATGCCAAGACGTCTTCAAACGGTTTTGACAAGAAGAGGAGATGCTACACCATGGTAAACATGCCCCCTTCTCAACTATTTTGAGACCTGTAGCAGGCATCAAATTTGAAATTAGCTTATTTAGTGGATAAAAGTGTAAAATGTATCCGTTTAAACATTTATGTTATATTCTCTATGTTCTATTGTGAATAAAATATTGGCTCATGTGATTTGAAAGTCTTTTAGTTTCCATTTTATCCAAATAAAAAAAAACGTCCCAAGCTACATTTCCAGAATTCGGGTTGTAGTAATCTAATGACATCACTTTTGACCACTTTAATGCATCTTTGCTAAATTATAGTATTTATTTTCTTAAAATAAAGCTTATACTGACCCCAAAACCTTTGAACAGCAGTATATTAATGCATGTTAAAATATGCATAGCATAAAGAGAGAAAAAGAACAATAAAAAAATCAATACATTACATTTCTTCATATTAATACAGTACAGTGTGCTCTATTCTTGCTGATTTTTTTAGCATATATTTTCTTTGCTCAACTATCCACAGGAACAATGATTACATCGGCCAAATAAATTTCACTGCACTTACAAACGTCCATTTCAATCAATCCTCTGATAAGCTGTTGCTTCACGAAGATGAAAGAAGTGTGTACACTGTTGAGGTGTTCAGGGCTGGTTTTCTCAAGGTGAACACTCTTTCATTCATCTCTGGAGAGTTCAGAAAGCATCCACACCAGGGTGCATGTGAAATTAGCTGACCTCGTTCAGTCGGTATTGTCAGAGTATTAAGTATTTGCATCCTCTTGCTGAGGAGACACTTGAAAAGATTTGAGGTTGTTCTGTTCAACCTTAAATATTCATTGTATGTGCAGGTAAACAGGCTCTGTCACAAAACCTAGTGAGCTGCCTTCTCAGACACGACAATTGAAATGCTCTACATACGCATACAAATATCATTCATCAAAAGAAGCACACAACAGAATTGACCTAGATTTGATTGTTTTAAATGTGGTGTGATAAAGTTCCTAAATATTTATACAATCTGGTATTGCACATTATGAATATTGTTTGCTCTTTGGATAAAAGCACTTGCTAAATGCTTAAATGTAAGCTAACAGCACTATAATCTAATGAGCATAAAAACACACAGCACATATAAATACTGTGTAAAAGATGACATTTTTATTTAGATTGAACTGATTCCTTTTGATATCCTCCAGTATCGAATTAATAATTACAACACTGAATAGTTTTTACTGAATAGTCTTTATTTTAATATAATTAAGATACTTTTATAGTTTAAATATTTTACATTTGTATATTTTCTGTTTTTATTGTAATGTTAGTTAAAATTTTATTCATTTTATTTGTATTTATTTATTTTTAATAAATCTACTATACACATTTTATATTATTTTAGTGCATGTTAAAAAATAAAATAAAACTTTGCCTTGGTAAATTAATAAAAAGCTGAAAGAAAATGTATTTCTTAATATTTAATTTCAGTTCTTTTTTTTAAGTAACACAATTGTTTTATGGTTTTAGTTAACTACGAAAATATTCCCTAAGTAGGCAGCTTACTCGATATTTGAACATTGATAAAGCTTTATGGAGAATAAATCTTAGGTTTATCTGTTTCAAAGGGATCTTTATTTGTTTTTCATGCAAGATGCTTTATAAGGTCATAATCATATGTGGTCTGGCAGTAAGACATTGTGGAACATGGTGTAAAGGACTAATCCTCTTATGCCATACTAAATAAACTTTATGGATCTAGAATAATCTTTAATCCACACAACACAGCCATATTAGAGATGCCTTGGTTTTAGCATAAGCCCTGCCATTTAGATTAAACAAGCACCATTTTCCCAGCAGGACCGAGACCACACATCCACATAAGGTCAACTATTTTATAAAAAGTAGATTCGTTTTTTTTAAAGAAACTAATATGCTGTAACACATTTACTGACCCTCCGGGACAGAAATAACTGGTTATGTATAATGCAACAACTGTAAGCCTCCACTATAATGCAACAAACATAAGGTTTTGTACTTTCACTAAATAAAGGGATTAAAACGCAATATTCCTCGAAAGATAGGGTCTTACAATAGTCTGTTCCCACTCTACCAGGGACACTGTGTGGGTTTTAGAAATGCTGTTTTTAATACTGGAATTTGTGCTGAACAATATAAAATATTCAACATACATCCATGACAATATATTTTAATAAATGCAAGCAGTATTGTGAATATTACAATCATTTTAACATGCTCTTTATTTGTTATTAAGTTTCTTAAAGACCACATCACCAACTTCTGCTAATATGGGAGCATACATTCAAAACGTAAATGCAATCCTCGTCTGGCAGTTAAAGAAAGAAGAGAGTAAATATTGCTTGCTTATTTCTAATTGCTCTGCAATGGCTTCTAAGAAATTTTGAACTGAATTTTGATGTGAATTAGTGAAATTTGATATGAATAGTGAAAATAATCCATAGAGTCGATGTCTTCATTTAACCAGTGACTATATCAAAAGTACAGTATCATCACTTGGACACAAAGAGCGTTCAGTTTTGTGAGACTTCCACAAATATCACAGAATCGTACTCCTTCCTCCCCGTGGGAAACTATTAGCAACCGAAGAAGAAAGTAACATGTGACAGCAAGTGGAAATGATGTACTAACAAATGAAATCGCTTTAGCTTTAAACCCACAGTCCCTCTGCAGCACTTAGGAACATGCCCAGGTCACACTTCATCCCAAAGGAATATGTGGTATAATTCAGCGGTTAAAGCGTGCAGAGAATAGGATGCGCTCCATTAATTGAACATGAGCATGATCAAACTGCTTCTGGGAAGTTCACACTCTTAATGCGCAGTGCAATTAGGACTGCAGCTTTCTTAAATTAGAGGCAAATATAGGTGCTTCAAAATAAGCAGAAATAAAAATCAATCACACAAGGGAAATGCTTTTTCCAAATTGTTAAAATACCATTAAACGTTCTGTGAGAATAATATATTCAGAGGAAACCGGCCTCGTTTGTATGCGCGTCCTAACTTTAAAGCCCTTTGCCAGGAGCCTGGAGTAGTTTTCAACCAATTATAGTCGTGGGATTCGTTTGCCGGTAGGTCCGTATGAAAATCAGGGTCACATGGGGTGACATTAAAATGCATTCCCTGAAATGAGTTCAGAATTTCACCCGGCACATTTCCTTATCTGCTTCTTGGAAAGAAGGTGACACCTAAGTCACCTACATTTTTTCTCCATTAAATTTTCTTGAAATAACAATTCGGTCTTTAACACAGCGCTTATCCTCACACTCCACTTTCAATAAAGCCTCTTATTTTGAGACAAGGAATCTTCAAACAGCTCCAGGACCTCTTAAAATAGCAATTAGTTGGACTATAAGTGGCCTCTGATCCTGTGCCCTTAGTCTGAACTCCACAAACTTCAAAGCATTTTGGGAGTTTAAAAACACTTCAGTAATATTATGGACAGGACTGTTATCGCACTATTGGATGAGAACAAAACTTGAACTAAATTGAGCTGGATAACGACACTGCCTTCTATAGAGCTGCTTTACAGCTGAATCAAATTTGTTTCATAATTGATGAAGGACACTTATTCAGCTGAATTGAATCAACTGACTTGAGCTAAATAATGACACTATTGCCTTCTGTAGATCTGCTTTTTAGTTGAATAGTGTGCTATGTTTGCGCTGTTATTGAACTAAACTGAATAAACATACTATAGTGAGCTGAATAATCACACTATTGTCTTTTTAGAGCTGCTATACAAGTTTTAGAGCTTGTATAAAGTGCTATATACTGTATATAAAAATGTGAAAAGTGACATTTTGGAACACAAAAAGCCTGCATGTTCAGTTTTGTGTGCCTGTGTTTAATGGGTGGAGCGAAGGCAACCTGAATGCTCTCACTTAATTAACAAGCTTATTATAGTAGGTAACGTGGTGTGAAGTGTGAGTGGCTCTGACAGCACATCGTTGTTCCTGAGGGATTGTGTGATCAGGAGACAAGAGGCGAATCCTGTGTAATCTGGGTAATCTCTGCTCAAGAATGGATAAACCCTGCTGAGGCAAGGGCCACACACAAGAATTTAGTCTGTATTAACTGTTCCTATTGGTTGAGAGTACAGTCAATAGTTCTCACTGTGTTATAAACAACCATGATGCAATACAAGAAAAAGTACATAGACCAATTTGGAATAGACATCACGGTTACGTCACTTGCAGCTATGCGCGCATTGTGGTGGCAGAAAAACACTGATCACAAGTGGAGGGAAACGGGTAAAATTCATAAAATGAATTGTTTTTGTGCCTTTGTATGTCAGAATAGGAATGCAAATCATTTTTTTTAATTGTGTCGTCAAAGACACCATTTAAAGCTAAATCCAGATGTTTAAACGAACCTGCTATGATTACTTTTAAAGCATAAATTTGATTTAACCAATATGTCTAAATAACATTTTCATATACAGTTTATAGGGGATATAATTGTATTAGCCCTACACATTTACAGCATGAAATACTATTTAAACTAGTGCTGTCAAAGTTAACGCGTTAATAATCTTTACCGAACTATAGCTGTGTACATTTAAGGTACATTTTTAGAACAAATAAAAAAAGCACGATTAATCGAGAGTTAACTCATGACAGTCATGCGATTAATCGAGATTAAATATTTTAATCGATTGACAGCCCTAATTTAAAACTATAACGTTTTACATAACATTGACCTATTTTATCTCACAATTCTGACTTCTATATCTCCTAGTTCGGACTTTATATCTCGATTTAACTCAAAAATAACGAGTTTGTCAATTCTAAGGAAAAAGCAACCTTTTTCACAAGATATGATATACGTACCGCCACAAACATTTCGTGACATATTTGAATTGTGAAATGTCCACTGACTGGTGCTAAGAGTGTTCGTCTTTTCCCCTGGAACAGAGGAACGCACATATGGTACATTTTGTGACGTTGGTTTTGTAAGATTCACCACAGTTCTGACTTGAAATGTCCGTTGAGTGGCACTATAAGTCTAATGCTCCGTGACGTTTTAAAATAAAGTACCATCTTCATCTGACCTGACAGTATGAACAAAAGCATATGTGACGTAAAATGCAATCGCAAGCATGACATTTTAGCTTGTTTTTCGATCTCTCATCTTTCAGCTCGTTTTTGGTGGGATATGTACCCAAGGATTTCGCATCCTAAGTCCAATTCTGTGCCGTTAAGCTACCGAGCAAGCTTGTTATGTCCAGAAAGTAAAGCATACGGAGTTGTAATCATAACGGTGTACAAAATCGATTACAAGTGCTCGCTGTTTTACTGCCTCTAGTGTTCATTTCTGTTGGAAACTGCAGTGATATGTACTTAAGTTACCACAGATACATTTTCGTCAAGAGATCAGCTAGCAAAAAAGCCAGAAGTGTGGGCTATAAACTCATGATTCTGAGCCCAGGGGAAAGAGACAATGACAAGTTGTTTTTCCTTATCAGAACTGTGAGAATAAAGTCAGAATTTTGAAATATAAACTTAAATTTACATTTTTTATTATTTTATTCCATGGCTTCCATAGACTGCTACTTGAAAACTGTAATTGTATGTCACCAGATAGGCTCTGCCCACAAAAAAACATCACCACTGTTTGCAAGCACCGAATTGGTCTCTATCTGGGGGTCACCACATGCAATCCTGGAGTATATGGCTTATTTTCAAGATAACATATTTGGGTTTAGGTAGCTAAAAAAATGTGCAGAATTCCACACTCTTAAAAATAAAGGTTCTTTATTGGCGTCTATGTTTCCATGAAGAACCTTTAACATCCATGGAACCTTTCAAATGCACAAAAGAGAAAGATTCTTCAGGTCATTAAAATGTTCCTCACACTAAGAAAGATGGTTATTTTAAGTACTGTTTAAGTACTTAAGTAAAAACATCCATTAGGAACCTCTCAATCTCTACTTCTCTGAGTGAAGAAAAATAAATAAATCTATGAAAAATCCAGAACCCAGTACAGTCCCCTGAAGAACATGAAATGTAACAATAATGAATAATTGAATCTCCAAAGATCTATATAGACATACTCAAGAACCTTATCTTGTTAGGGAAAAAATAATAATAATAATTCTGATGTCACAGCAAGTGTCCTTTGGTCAACCAGCATCACCAAAAAAAGTCAGCTAGAACAGCACTAAACCAAAATAAACTGGAAGATATAGTCTTTTCAGCTTGATAAGAAAAGTATATTTAGCTGAACCTACAAAATTAAAACATCACCTCCGTAAGAGCATATTGATCATTTCATAATAATGTGGCTCAGATGTTACTTATGACTCATAGAACATGGATATTACACTCATGGATTCATTATGAAACCAGCATAGCATAAGCAGAATCCACGTATGGTCTCTATGCTTGGCCACGTAATGCGTGTCCTAAGGTGAACTTTGTATCTCACTGAATCACATGGGAAAACATGGCTAGAGCTCGGAGCGATGCCTTTAGCATGTCAAGGGAAGCGCTGTCTCTCTAACAGAAAGAGTACACACATCTTCAGTGGTATCAACATACCCCTGTAAAGGAAAAGTCATCACTAACTCACCCTCATGCAACTTTCTTTCTATTGTGAAGCATAACATATATTTTAGAAATATCAACACAATGGGAGTCAATGAGCTCTAATGCGGTTTAGTTACCAATGTTCTTGAAAATATTGTCTTTTATGTTCCACAGAAGAAAGAATGCATACAGTTTTATAACAACACGAGGGCGAGTATAAGCAAAAGAAAGCTGAAGATATGTACTTCAGTCGATTCACCTTTTATTCACCATCTTGGTAACAAACCGGAGCAATTATTTATTTATTTACTGAATATAATTGTTTTTGATTTATTATAAGAGAAATAAAACAAATCTTTGTAATTATTTTATTGCTTATTTTGTATGTCAAACCTACGGCATTAATATATTAATGAAGTAAAACGATACACATGTACTTACAAAAGACTATGTCTATTAAAATTCTATTTTTCTCTATTATTTTATTTTATATATTCTGTTTTTTTATTACATAGTTATATAAATAAATCTATCTAATATTGTTTTTAATGGTATTTTGTATTTATTTATTTTTCAAGCTACTGATAGAAAATACACAATACAAAGAAAATGCTGAGTAAGAAAACTTGCCATTATTTCCTCTCATACAGTTTGGATCAGCCACTTTCAGAAATGCACACACTAATAACAATAAGCTAGTTCTTCAGGTGAAGTGGTTTTATCCACTTTGCTTCGTGCCTAAACTCTCCTTGCCTGTGGAAAAATCACTGTAATGGAGATCCTCTCATGATTTATCACTTTAGTGACCACCTGTGCAGAACAAATAGACATCCTTGACTCTAAATAATCTATCTACAAATTGAATAATGCATTTATTCCTCTTAATTTATTATGCTACTCTGTATTCAACCAAGATTACAAGTCAAGGTTACAGTAACCCACATAGTCAATTTTGGCCTGTAAATACCCTCATTAATTAAGAATCATTCCGGAGTCAATATTAGCTGGGTTTGAGACACATGGGAGCCAGAGCTGAGATGTGGAGTGGTGAGGGTCAACACAACACTGTATATTGATAAAATAAGAAAAGAAAGAGTGCTTCTAATTGGAGGCTGAGGCACTGAGAGACACAGACAAAATTGCTCTGGTCTTCTCCAGGGATATTTGAACATCAAACCCACGTTCAGATGGCAAACAGGGAGGGTAAATGTACAGAGACAAGTGTGCCATTTAATCCAGCCTGCTTATTAGAAAGAAAAGCACCAAGTATGATAGCGCTATCGATTGCAACAAGAAAAACAGCCATTAAGAATCACTTAACGAAAAGCTTGTTGGTTTTAACCATTTCAAGGAATGCTGGTTTATTCTCGTCTAAAGCACTTGTGTTTCCAGGCCTGTTATTTGAACAGCTCCATCATGGGAGGATATCAGCCCTAGACAGCAGATGTATTGCTCTTCTGTGAAGCCAATAAACAGCAGAAATGTGAGCCAATTCCCCACAGGTTGAAACCGAGCTCTTCGACGGTCAGATTCATTATGCATTGCATACAGTACATCATACGACAAAACTAAATTTGTCTCCCCTTGAGTGCTCTAGAAAGCGCAATAACATTATCGCACCCGAGCGATATCACAGTCAAACTGTGCACTATCATGCATCTGCCCATCCAAGATAGACTCTATGCATTTCCACCAGATGTTTTTCAATGAAATTAGCCAATGATAATTACTGTGACCTACAAGAGATAGAGAGAGAGATGTAGGTTAAGTTTGCCCGCCGCTCCGCTTCTTTGTATGCATGTCCCAGGGATGTTTTCAAAGTATAAATCCCAGCAGCTCTTTTAATCTCCTTACGCGCTTACATCCGCTTTAAAAATTCACTAGCACAGTGACACATGCACTTTGACTCTGGACGTCGCTCTGGCCAATAGAAGAGTTCAAACTGCACATTTAGACAGGTTCGCAAATAAAGCTTTGATCTGAATGCATTGTACCAAAAGTAATGATAGCATGAACTTCTAGATTACATTCACAAGACATTTTTAATCAGAAAAATCATTGATTCAGATTAATGTACTAAAAATGCTAAAAGTGTTAATCAATAATGTATTCATTGTACTGAATTACTTTTATTTGTTTATTTAATCCCAATAGAATGATTTTCCTTATTTTATTACAGATTTTTTTTTTCTTGCATAATAATATTTTTTTAATTCAGAAAATGTACTGATTCTGATAATTGTACTACAAAAAAACGATATACTATTTAAATTATAGAATTGTTTATCATTATTGTATTTGTTGTACTGAATGTATTTGCATTACAGTAATGACAATTTGGAGATGATGTATGTTACTGTCATGACAAAAAAAAATATCACAATGTAAAAATACTATGTTCCTAAAATTAGGCTTTATTTTATTATAATTAAAACAAAATATAATTATAATATATTAAAAAAATGTATACAAATGTGTCATATTTCATAATGTGATATACAGTATAATATATCTTTTTTTGTACTATAGTAGATGCACAGAAGAAACACGGTGGCAATCAAAAGTCAAATCACTTTCATTACTCTGTACCTCAGAGCTAGCTGCCATTATATTGTCAGATTTCATAATAATAATGATAAGGCTGTTATCTAGCACAAGGAATCGAACAGCCAGTCTGGGAAAATGGAGACAACCTGCTGTGCTGAAACGGGGACATGTTTCTCAACCGTACAGACTTTGAGAATCAGAAATTAGGATGATGAGAAATAATTCAAACACTCAACGCAGAGCTGTTTTGAAGTGAGACCGAAGACCTTTGGTTGTCCTTTTTCTTACCCCAGATAACAAAACAATTGCAATGCAACTTTGTACAAACAGCCAGTCTGGAACCTTCACATTCCACTCGCATCCATCAAGGTACTTATGGAAATAGCCGTATACCTGTCTCCCAGAAGTACATCGACCTCCCGTCTCCTGTCGTTTGGGCGCAAGCGGTCCAGATTCCACAGAGCAGTAAAAATAACCTCCATAAACACAGGAACGCTGTCCTTGCACCCCTGACCCCAAGTCCCATGGCTCCCTGAGTCGTGTAAAATCCACTCGGTTGGGAGGAAAAGAGACCCCAACAAGAGCAGAGAAAGAAGTTCAGTCGCACAGACTGAAAGAGTTTGCCTGCCTCTTCAGTTAGTGTTCCCCTGAAGGAACGGTGCATGTAGCGGATCTCCTGGGCTTCTACTCCGCTGGTTGGCTGGAGAGGAAAGGAGAACGTTCTGGCTGAACAATAGAGAACGGCAGCCACTGCTTCTACTGCTGCCGCTGTTCTCTGCCTGCTGCAGCTGACTGACGCCGCATCTCCCCCCTCTCTCTCTCTCTCTCTCTCTCTCTCTCTCTCTCTCTCTCTCTCTCTCTCTCTCTCTCTCTCGAGCTTAGGGCACAAGGACGCTCCTTCGCCATGCTCCTGTGACGCTAGAGAAGACAAGATAAGAGGGGAGTGCTGTCGCTAAGGGAGGGAGGGAGATTTATGAACAGCATATTCCACATTTTCTGTCTGCGTGCTGAGAGTCTGGAGTTAGATGAGTAAATGAAGGAAATTATAAATACTGTATTAATCAAAGATTATTAGATTTTTTTAAGATCACACAAAAGCTAAAAGGGCCACTGGAAGTAGCACTGGCTAAAAGCACGAAATCAAAATCCACCCCATTTTCTTTCGTAATACATGTTCCTTAGTGTTTTGTGCACAATGCTACTTCGAAGAAATAAAAAGTTTGTTTTTAATATATCTTCAAAATGCAACATTTGCTCTGTCTCTTAAAATATGTTCCTTTTGGATAACATTACCAAGCAGGTCTAAAAATCGTTTCTTTCATTTCAGCATGCATTGTGCCATCTTTGTTCACTCAAATCTAAATAAAATGACTTTTGAGCCACTCACCTGAGCCGTAATTGCTATATGTCTTATTACTCTGGAGCAGGGTTATAACAGCTAAATAAAACTATTAAAATACATAAAAAACATTTTATTTCAGCTGGTTGTCAAGGAAACATTTTTATTTTCATTGATGTAATAAAAAATAAACTGAAATTAATAAAAAAACACAGATCTATTAAAAAACCGAATAAAATGACTATATTAATATCTATATTAATATAGAAACCATATTTCATACCTTAATATTACTAATATTACATTGCTACAAAAACATTTACAAAAGTACAATGGTATTTCAGTTTGATTTTAAAGTGCATTTTCAAATATTCAAGTGTATTTTTTTTACATTATTTTAAACCATGTCAGCCATGAACCACACAATCGTACTGTACCAACATACTCGATCCATTCTCAGTACATCGACAGACTACGGATTGTGATGTCACGGCGTAGGCAGAGATCACTCAATCTTAATGATCATCTTGATAATCCACTTTCCTCAGCTCAATAGCTCAGGTCATGATCTTGAGTGGCAGATACTGGCACTGGTATGACATCAGTGCGTGAGGCTCAAGAGTCAAGACACTTTCACAATAGAGCTTTTGGTGTGGATTTGAGTCCAATTGACAAGAGTTTACACTCTTAAAAAATAAAGGTGCTTCGCGATACCAATGAAGAACCATTTTTGGTTCCACAAAGAACCATTCAGTCCTGTTGCTTACATTTTTATAATCTGAAGAACCTTATTTGTGCAACAGAAAGGTTCTTCTATTGCATCGTGAACCACCTTTATTAAGAGTGTAGTTTATTTGACTGTTTAAGTGACTGATCGAAACTCTGATGTGAAACAGCAAACTGCATTAGACTCTTTAAAAACAGTGTAACAAATTTGCTATAAGAAAGTCACTAAATACATACAGACGCTGTTTTAGATGCTCAATACTCTAGATCAATCAGATTTTTGCTGCAGTACACACAAAAAAACTGAACAGCAAAAAAACATTTTTATTTTTTTATTTCTTACAAGGTATAAAATAGTAAACTCGCTAAACTCACAAAAAGAGTAATTAAAAATGTAAGATATTGCCTCTGCAATTGCCTATTAAAATATAAAGAGAAGAAACCTGTTTATAGGGAATTTGTTTATAATAATCAAATAATTAAATAAGCTCTGTTCAAAATAAAACAATTGTTTTCAAGAAAAAAAATCATGCCATTTTAAAACCTTCTAAGATCAATAAAGCAACAAACAGAAAGTGGTATATTCTCTGATAATTTCTCTTCCATTTAAACTGTCGTAGCAAACATATAGCCGCTAGACCATGTGACACATCAGCTCAAGACAATTAACTTTGATCATGAGACATACCAGAACAAAAATGATATGATATCACTTGCATTCGAGCTACAGGTGATCTATCTGTGGAACAAGTAAATCATTTTGGTGGTGAACTATGCTTTCAAACATTAATCAGAAGAGTTATTCTTTAAGCCAAATAAATGTGTTAATGAGATGAAAAAAAAACATGAGTGCATCAAAATTTTCAAGAACCACTTATGTGGCAAAAAATATCTGAAGTCCATCCAAAAATCTAAGTAGCATATACCAAAATGCATGCAAACATCTCTGCTCCATCAAAAAGTACATCTCATTCATTAGAAATGCCTCTGGGAGTTTGTAGTAGTGCAGTGACTGGTCGTTTTATGAATGACGGTTGAACCCTGCAGGAGATCTTCTCTTCCACTCCAGTGGTCAGACAGGCCATGAGTGAATCCACTCGAGCAGAACCTGCCCCGGTCAGGACTAATGTACCGCTGTGAAGCTCCCTGAGCAGAGGCACGGCCCGTGCCAACAACACGAATCACTTCGTTAGTGAATTTAACCGTCAGTTGTATTTAAAGTAGATTGTGGTCTGTTCATCATTAGCTGCGTTTCCATCCATTTATTTCTACACATTTTGGAATATTGTATAAAAAACACTGGTTGGAAATGGCAAGATGTGCATAAAATATAAAAATGCACAAAAAAAATGTATACACTCAACTGAGGCAAATTTTGTATTTTTATTTTTTGGTGGAAAGATATGATTTGGTGGAACTATATGGAAACACATTTAGTCAATAAATTCCTGAGAGAAAAAAAACCTAAAAACTTGAGTTTGCCTCAACTGATCACTTGCTTGGATAAATCGACTAACCAGTGGACCAAACTCATTTCACACTGTCTAAAAGTCTTTATGAAATGCCTGAGCCGAAATCATCAAAATTATTTGGTATAAATACCTCCCAGAACTTTCTCAAACAATTACATTCCAAAATAGTCTATTATGCAATCGCTTCTGAAAGAAAACAAGATAATATTGTTATTGCATTTTTTCAGCTCAAAAGCTCACAATTGGAGCAACATTTTATTTCTTATGCTTTGCGCCAGTTTCCAGGCAGATTTAGTTCTTTTGAACACATGGAATGGACTGTTTTATTTGGCATTCCAAATTTTGGCACAGATTTAATTCACAAATTTGGATGAAAACATAACTAGTGACAGAAGACATAGTTTGCACACAAATACACCTTTAACTTTTAAGCAAAATACAAAACTGCATCAGTCAACCTTCCTATAGGCTACAGGATAAATTTGTTCAGTGAACAGATGTGTAAAGTACTGTAAATGTTTTTTTAAGTCATAATGTACAGTCGAAAATCTAAGGAATCAAGTAGGAATATCCCACATTTGACTTTGAATGGTATGCTATGCAACATTGGAATCAGGACTATGTGCAAATTGTGGACAAACCCCTCTTTTGAGTTCTATTCTTTCAATGAATTTATGATTCAGGTTCTAATTCAGGTCTAATCAGCATTCCCATTGGGTTCCGCATCATTGCTTATAGCATTCTAAAGGGAATGTGAATCAAAGCCATGCATTTAATCTTATCTACCCTGATGCATCACAACTGAGCTGAAGTCAAAGGTCTCATATGAAGAGATGATTGCACTGAAATCATAAATTTTTATTTCTGCCCTACCTAGTTTTCTGTCCTACCTTGAAGTCACTATATTTTGTGGCTTTAACATTTAAGAAAAACAGAAAAAGCGATAAATGGCTGAAAAGTCTAAATCCGCATGGGCTGAGAAGAACAGAACACAGCCAGAAGAGGATGACAGTTTGTCTGGCCGCAGTGACAGGCCTGCGATAGATTAGACTGCTGTTCGTGAGTCACAAGGCAAATGCGACGACAGCAGTGGCAAAGTCTTGCAGGACTGACAGTCTCTGAGTCGCCATAGTGATGCCTGAAGCCAGTGACTCAGAGGAGGAAGAGGGCAAAATAGACAGCCGATGCTAACGGTTCAAATAACTGAACAATCACAGCACTGATCCTGCCGCCTGGCACTCACAACCCGATTATCATATATTAATGTACCATGGTATTTACATGCCTTGGGAAAACAGGGTATATCATGGTAATGTTGTGTACTGTCAGTAAATGTCTTTACCTGTGACCTGCGTCATTTGAAAGTGACATGTGTGAGCAGGGACGTCGCTTCTGGGCCCTGTGCACTGAATTTGCTTTGGAGCCACCGCAAAATCCCGCTCAGTGGGGGGGAGTGGACATCGTAAAATGTAAACTAACGTTTGTGGTGATGGGTTTTTGTCACATAGAAGGGAGAGGGAGGTCTCTTCGGGGAGGTCTCCCTCATTTCGGCGATCAGCTCACTACTTGAATGGAATGTCCAGGTGCTCCCGATGGCCAGGCGATCGCGGGCCCTACAGATCTCTGGGCCCTATGCACTCTGTCACCCTTTCCCCCCCACTAGCGATGCCCCTGTGTGAGAGTGCTGATCTTCATCTGTGATAAACGCAGACAGCTGTCCATTTTAATGCATCGTCGTGTTACCGTTTACAGAGTGAAAAGACCCTGTAAATGATTCAGTGTGTGAGTGAACTGTCTGGATTCGAACCGATTCAGAACATTTTCCCCAAACCGTTTGACTCTTTCATGGAAAAGAACCAAAATAACTCATTACATTTACGAATCACAAATTCCATTCACAAGCACCGCTGCTTACGATATGCATACGATATGATTGCAAATATATATATATATATATATATATATATTTATACCTACCACCAGTGTCATATAGTGCAAGTGAATAAATAAGTCATTAAATAGCACTGGTATGTATAAATATATCTAATTCTATTTTATGCGTAATAAATAAATTCTACTCACACCCCTGGTATGCAGTTATGCATGCATGTATGAATAAATAAATACATTTGTTCTATATATAGTCACATCATTGGTATATACATAAACTACCTGTACATACATTAATACAAACATTCTTTAACATTAGAATGTTGTACCCCTTATTTTTTAGACCAGCATTCAAGCATCACATTTGATTTATTTTGAATAGAGTGATGTGTATGCATCTAAAGGTGTGTGTGAGAGTGTGTTTTGTGGGTAGGTAGGGTCTGTGCTGGATTATGAGCTTAAATCATCCAGTTACCTTCGTCTGTTGACCTACTCTGAGCTCATAGAGGGGGGGAAAACCAATTAGTCTGATGAGATTCTTCAAATGCGTTTTTACTCTCCAGAAGTGATGTGCTTCTTATCCACATGAATGCATAATTTTCATTCTCTTATCTGATGACCAGAAACGCTACAAAATATAGAAAATTTCTGAAAACTCCTTCTTTCATCCATGTATCATCATTCCAAACATCTTCATGAAACCGGCTTAAGTGTTTTCATACATGTGCTTAGCTTGATCTTCACACAAATCCACCAATGCTGTAATTCCAGAGAAAGCTCCACAGAGCACAATGGCAATGTGCCCATGTTCAGACAACTGTTGAGCAAACACAGAGACAAACACCAACAGTGCTTTGCTTGCAGCTTTGCATGGCTCAAAATGTGTTAACGTATCCTTCCCATTCAACTACACAACCACAAGTTACAATTCAATCAACGCTTTTAAAAATGACCAACCAACAAAAAAAAGTCTGCCCTCTTAAGTAGCATCAGTTTATAAATATCTCCAAACATAATTCACTAATTAATAGGAGCTGTATTTTTCTGGCAGAAAACAATTATCTTTTAAAAAATGAACTGAAAATAGAGTGAAAGCTTTATATAACATTACATTTAAACAGTAAACAGATACATTAAAACACTAAAAATAAAGAGAACTAAATGCAACATTAATCATTTACTGTGCTGGGTATATTACAAAATGTAGTCTATTACTGATTACAAATTACATGACGAAAATTGCAGTAACATAATCTGAATTACACAATAGATAATGTAGTCTGACTATTTTTTGATTACTTTTGATCTTACTGATTCACATAGATTTTAATGGGATTATTGTAACTATATATATATATATATATATATATATATATATATATTCCATTGTTTGTTATCAACATGAAACGCATTAAACATGATCGGAGCAGGGTTTCCCAAACTGTATAAATGTGGTAGGTTGATTTAGAAAGGAAAATGTAAAAATAAAAAATAATAGGGTTAATCTATAAATGATGGATATTGATAGTCGTTGCATGAAAAATAAGTAATCATGCAATCCAAAAAAGTAACTAATCTGATTATGAATATTTTAAAATGATATACAGTGGGTTTTGGAAAGTATTCAGACCCCCTTACATTTTTCACTCTTTGTTATATTGCAGCCATTTGCTAAAATCATTTAAGTTCATTTATTTTCCTCATTAATGTACACACAGCACCCCATATTGACAGAAAAACACAGAATTGTTGACATTTTTGCAGATTTATTAAAAAAGAAAAACTGAAATATCACATGGTCCTAAGTATTCAGACCCTTTGCTGTGACACTCATATATTTAACTCAGGTGCTGTCCATTTCTTCTGATCATCCTTGAGATGGTTCTACACCTTCATTTGAGTCCAGCTGTGTTTGATTATACTGATTGGACTTGATTAGGAAAGCCACACACCTGTCTATATAAGACCTTACAGCTCACAGTGCATGTCAGAGCAAATGAGAATCATGAGGTCAAAGGAACTGCCTGAAGAGCTCAGAGACAGAATTGTGGCAAGGCACAGATCTGGCCAAGGTTACAAAAAAAATGTCTGCTGCACTTAAGGTTCCTAAGAGCACAGTGGCCTCCATAATCCTTAAATGGAAGACGTTTGGGACGACCAGAACCCTTCCTAGAGCTGGCCGTCCGGCCAAACTGAGCTATCGGGGGAGAAGAGCCTTGGTGAGAGAGGTAAAGAAGAACCCAAAGATCACTGTGGCTGAGCTCCCGAGATGCATTCGGGAGATGGGAGAAAAAAGTTGTAGAAAGTCAACCACCACTGCAGCCCTCCACCAGTCGGGGCTTTATGGCAGAGTGGCCTGAAGGAAGCCTCTCCTCAGTGCAAGACACATGAAAGCCCGCGTGGAGTTTGCTAAAAAACACCTGAAGGAATCCAAGATGGTGACAAATAAGATTCTCTGGTCTGATGAGAGCAAGATAGAACTTTTTGGCCTTTATTCTAAGCGGTATGTGTGGAGAAAACCAGGGACTGCTCATCACCTGTCCAATACAGTCCCAACAGTGAAGCATGGTGACAGGGACAGCTGCAGGGACAGGACGACTGGTTGCAATCGAGGGAAACAGCTAAAATAACGAAGGAGTGGCTTCACAACAACTCCGTGACTGTTCTTGAATGGCCCAGCCAGAGCCCTGACTTAAACCCAATTGAGCATCTCCTGAGAGACCTAAAAATGGCTGTCCACCAACATTTACCATCCAACCTGACAGAACTGGAGAGGATCTGCAAGGAGGAATGGCAGAGGATCCCCAAATCCAGGTGTGAAAGACTTGTTGCATCTTTCCCAAAGAGACTCATGGCTGTATTAAATCAAAAGGGTGCTTCTACTAAATACTGAGCAAAGGGTCTGAATACTTAGGACCATGTGATATTTCAGTTTTTCTTTTTTAATAAATCTGCAAAAATGTCAACAATTCTGTTTTTCTGTCAATATGGGGTGCTGTGTGTACATTGAGGAAAAAAAATGAATAAATGATTTTAGCAAATGACTGCAATATAACACAGAGTGAAAAATTTAAGGGGGTCTGAATACTTTCCGTACCCACTGTATATTCTAATTACAAGTACTTTATTCTTGGAATCTGATCTGGGTTATTATATGATAAGAATAGCTTTAGTTTAGTTATACAATCTTGTTTTTGGAAAAGTTGAAAATGTAAAGTTGTAGTATTGCCAAACCACATATAGCTGCCAACTCCTCAAAATTGACTCTATGCTGACTGACACTGGACTTCAAACTTAAGATCACTGTAAATTAAGCTCTGGTTGATGTTGAACTAGAACCTGAAGTAAAACAGAGTTTCCAATGAAGGGATTGTTTTGTGTGTGGATTTTACACATTCGCCATTAGAAAATAAAAAGATTATCTACTCATTGACTGCTCTCTGAAGTTGAACATCCAAATGTCAAATTTCCATACCAAAGGCAATGAAAATATCATTTTCTGAACCAGTATTTTTCTGTTTTGTTTTTCAGTATAAATATCTAAACATGCTTAGAACATGATAAATGTACTTGAAAAGCAAAATTGTTTTTTTTTCGACAACAGAGCTGAGAAAGAAACAGGTCAAACTGAACTGCAGTCCTTGGGATTAATCTGTCAAATGAATGGTAAAAGATCCAGCTGCCGATTCCTGTTTTAACACAGCGTTTCAGAGACAGTCAGTTCTGGACTGTCGAGATACACAATCGGTGATCAGAACAGCCCGTGTATCTAAATGACAAAGGAAGAAAAATTCATACGTATATGATTCATGTTGTCCTTGATGTTCATTTGTTCTTTAAAAGACACATTTACTCTGTCTGAGGACGTGATGCAATTACAGACAGCACTCTCTGCCTCTGACCTCTACTGTAACTGGCCTCATTAGGAGATCTCACGAGCAGCGGGACACGCCATTCGTTATCATCGCCATGGTAACAAACCCTGACGGCTCATGACAGGCAGTCGTGTGTCATTCATCAAAAACTCGCTGTCACTCATGGCACGATATCAAATGCTTCATGTCAGCAGAAAGCACTTTCCATACATATACTGCACTTTATTAGAGACACAAAGCATTTAATGTTCATTGCTTGAACATAATAAAACTGTTAAAACTTCACAAAACCTCACATTTATTACTAGAAAATAAATGATGCATATAATATTTAATTTGACATCCTGAGCTCATCAATCAACATTGTATTAATGTTCAAATAAAGAAGTAGCCCTTTCACTGTTTCTTAAGACAAATCTTGCACTTTTTTACTATTCTTGTTTAAAAAATTCAAGTTGTAAATAAAATGATAAGAAGATAATTGAATAATAAGAAGAAAATACTATTTAAATAGTTCATTAACTAATTTAATTACTAAAGACATTTATATATTTATATAATATATATATATATATATATATATATATATATTATATTATATATTAAAGATATATATAAATAGTTAAAATATTTTGATATAGTAATTTTTTGTTGTTGTTTATTGATTGAATGAAAAAAATATATAATAATAACCAGGGTTTTTTAACTAGCATATTGGTCGCAAAACTGGCAAACCCTTATGAAAATATGAACAGAAATTAAATGACTCATACATCAATCTGACCTCCTGAGTCTGATGAACAGCATTTTATAAATGTTAAATTAAACAAGTGGTTTTTATACTGAAATGTCAGAGAGGGGAAAACTGACATTTTCATGCCCAGTTTTGTACTTTATTCCTGCAAAGTGCCAGAAACAATCAAGTCAAATAATAACCAACACCTGGTCATATGTACACTCATTCACTCATTTTAATTACTAAAACATACAAGTCATATTTATTTGTTTATGTTATTTTAAAATATATATTTGGATTTTTTGATTTACTTATAAATAATTTAATGCTTGAACAAAAAAATACAAGACTCATAAAAATGAATAGAAAATACATGACTCATATTATGTTCAATTTGACCTCCTGAGTTTGACATTTAAGAGCGTTAAATTAAACAATTCATACTTTAACTGACCATTTGTTAAGAAAGAAAAAACTGATTTCATTTATTTCATGCCCAATTTATACTCTATTCATGCAACGTGTCAGAAATAATCTTCAATCAAAGAAGAACAATCAAGTACCACCTATAGGCAAATGATAACCTTACAATTTCAATGTCCCTTGACATTTTTTAATACAAACTAAAAGACTGTGAAACACACAATGCCATAATTAATAAAAAAAATAGGCCTATATGAAATCTCCAGACGCATACTGAGTACCTCCTGGTGGTGCTCTATTCAACAATGATTCAGTCTCAACTGTCCGTTAATAAAAGCAGTTTGATGTTCTGTTTGGTCCTAAAGTGCTTTGGTTGAATTGTGAGCTCATACCGGAAACCGTGGAGGACATACAGTCGGTCTACTGGAGTCTGGACATCAACACAGGGATGTCTCCAACAATCTGACCTACAGCAACCAGCGCTTTACAAGCCTGCCAGCTCAACGTCCCTCATCACCATCAAACCACAGCAATCTGAGAAATTAAAGAGCTGTTTTGGAGAAAAGAGCGGTTGAACCATAATTCAATCCCATTTTCTGTAATGCATTGCCCAAACATCATGGAAAAACACGGCATGCTTCCTTAATGACTAAACTGAAACATGTTTGAGGCTGAAATAAACATAGTAATGGCAAGCACGTCTGGTCTAGTTCTACAGAAAAACATATTATGATCTTCTGCCATTAATTTACATATAAAACAGACAAAAGGACATTTACATAATCATTTCATCTTTTAAGGTCAATTGATTATATAAAACTGGTCGTAATTGAAAGAACAAATATACAAAGTTTAGCAATCAAGTTCACTATCAACGAGCCTCAAATTGATTTAGTCACGTGTTATAAATAATTCATTTTAACATGACAAGTCTTAAAAACAGAAGCTATTGACAGCTATTATTTTAACAGCTTGAGAGACAAACTAAAGAAAAGACAACCGCTATATTAATACTCTACCACTATATAATAATTACTAATCCAGCAGCTCATGCAATTATAATTACATATATAATTCAAAATTAAAGACAGCCTCACATACGAAAATCAATTTTCTCTTCATAACAACACTGCCATCTGTTGGTTTAATAACCTCTGGGCTCCACAAATGCACGAGGACCGAGATTTGTGGGAGTTTTTTGTATCTTTCGGGAAATGTTCGTATTATAAACTGATATTGTAACTTATTCCTGTAATTTTATCAAACGTGACAGATGTTTTAAAGTGAAAGAAACCAATTAATCATAAAGCATCACAGAGCTCAAAGTCATTCCAAATACTCACTGATAGCCTGTTTGTGCTGTTGTTTTCCCTCCAAACAAATCGACGTCACTTCCTGTAGGGCGATGACGTTAGGAAACAGGATGAAAAGAGAAATTGAGAAATAGGGAAAAACCTATAAAATGATGACTACTTGAACAAATATTTCTTCAGAGAAATAATTAAGAAACACTTGGAATTGTAAAAATAAATGTAGTGGAATTAATTAAATAAAATATATATTGTGATAAAAAACTAATATAATTTCCATCTTTGCAATTTAAACATTTGTATCCAATATATTATACATATACAATGACAACATAAAAAATGTACAACTAGAAGGAATAATACACATATGTGCAACATTTCCAATAAACGGTGGACTGTGTTATTATATCTATACAAAATAACTAGTAGAAATGAGTCAATCATGATTCCCTAATAACAGAGAAACAGAACAGATTCAAGATGTATTTTTGAGAACACGTGTCTCTTCTTGCTCAACACTTAAAATAGTCCTTGTCTTGTTCTGACTTGACCGACATAACTCTTCTTTTAGGTGTGTGTAATATTTAGTTCAACTGCAAAAACCTATTGTTATCTGTGTAATCGCAGATCTCTTCTGGACACATTGTGAAAATAAGGAAACATATTTAACCTAAATATTGTACAGTCACTTTACTTAAAGTCTTTGTTTTTAAAAAGGAATATTTAGGAATATTTATATACATTTATATAATTTATATATTGTAATAATGTCATTTTTAATATAAATGTATTTATTTAATAATAATTGTTTAATGTTACATATACGTGTGTGTGCGTGTGTGTGTGTGTGTGTGTGTGTGTGTGTGTGTGTGTGTGTGTGTGTGTGTGTGTGTGTGTGTGTGTGTGTGTGTGTGTTTCTGCCAAATAAATACATTTACAGTAATACCAGTCATTTTTCACCTTGTGGGCACAATTGTATTATTATTATTTATTTTTTTCTCCCCATGAGGAAAAATGCTTATAAATTAAATATAGGGTTTTGGGGTAGGTTTAGGTGTAATATTGTGGTAAGGGAGTAAGAAAATACAGTTTTTACAGTATAAAAAACATTTTGCTTATGGAATGTACCCAAAACACATGTCTCTTATTGCAAAATGTGTGTTTTATGGAGACATTTCATAGGCTTTTTAAAAAAAAGACTCCCATCTACACTTCACAGAACATTTATTCAGGTTTTCACTGTATGATGACCAGCACAACTCTCTCTCTCTCTCTCTCTCTCTCTCTCTCTCTCTCAGTCTTATCTGGTTTCGTATGTCATTTTCAGGTGTCCTTCCAGTGGTAAAATATGAGGGTGTGGTTATAGAAGGAAGGTAATTAGCAAAGAAAATCACTGTTCCTGTTTTATTTGAGCACATTCAGTGCCATCAGCCACATATAACTGCTGATACAGGTAAGAAAATTCACTGGCCATTGAACCAAACTCTTATTTTGTTGTGTGTTATTATGAAGGTCAGTGATTAGAGCTAGATGTGTCATGTCAGTGATAGCGATGACATGGTTTCTTCTTTCTTCTGGTTTATGGTTGTCAAGGAACCACATCTTTTGTCTGTATAATTGCTGTAGGATATTTGTGATGGTTGGATAATCATAACACTGAGGATATGGGTGGAAACATACTAAAAGTATTTTGTTTCCAGCGGGTGGAGGGCGGTGGGTAGGAGGGTAATTTAAGCTAACAAATATTCAGCCATAAACTTAAAGGAAAGATGGCTTGATTTGTTTTTATTCTCTCTCATTCTTTGTGTGAAAGGGTTATGGTTTCTTTTGCAATCCAGATCCAGTTTGACAGCATTTTCCCAGCAGCATATACAGGCTGAATACAGCAGGTTTTGCCTGAAGGCGTTCCAACAAAACTCCCTGTTAAAGGATGTGTGCTAATGAATCTCTACGTTGTTCTACTACATATATTTAGGTTACTTAATCGGGTAGAATGTCAGGTAGGGTTTAAAGAAAAACTGTATGACTTTACAACTATGTAGACATTTCGAAACTTACCCATGTGATTGTGTAAGTTGATTAATGGAGGAGATTTCCTGTTAACATACCAGATGACCCATATTACATTCTATGTGCTTATGACTATTTCAAGACATTCCTGTTTTGAGTACACATACATTTACATATGAAATCAAACACTGACATGAAGATACTGGCATTGACATTTCTGACAGATTTCTGGCAGACAAACAGACAGACAGACAGAGACACAGACAGACAGACAGACAGACAGACACCCCAGTGACAGCTTTTGTACCTTGTTTTCTGAGTGTAAATAGACGGGTATTTAGATGGATTGATAGTTTCTCATATTGATGTGTACTGTACTAACAGCATAGCTAGATGGCGTACTCCACACAAACACTGGCTGCAGGCTGCTTTGGGAAAATATACAAGGAGAAGTTTGGAGAAGCATGGGCTGCTCTGAAGAGAGTTCCTCTAGGAGTCATCAGCAGAGAACAGCTGCAGAGAGAATGCAAAGTATATCAGTATGTATATTTAATATTTCTCAATTTTTATCTATTTTAACTGAGGTTCAATTATAACCCATGAAGCACACTTTTTTAACACCAGCAATGCCCGGCATACAAACGTGGTGAAGCTTCTTGGTGAACCTTGGATAAAAGACTCCAAGTGGAACATTCCTTTGGAGTTCATCTTTGGGGAAGATCTTGAGACGACCATCTTCAAAGCACAGCTTTCTAAAATACAGGTAAAGATGTCTAATGCAGCTCAAAAATTTAAAACCTGTCATCCTTTTTCCTAATCTCAAATAATATTTTTTTTTCTTCAGTGAAACAGATTGAGCATTTTAGCAGAATGTCCTGGCTAGGTGCTTTTTTCCATATTATTGTATTTATATTTTAAAACTACAGATTTATATAAGTAGTATATGTGCTTTAAATCCTGATATAAGTAAGGATTTAAACCTAGGTCTTTGCACATTAAATGGCACCTTTAAGTGACATGATGATGAGATGATGAGTATTGATGACAAAATTAGTTTGGGCTGAGCTATCCATCTTTAAAGAAATGTGTTAGTGGAGCCAGAATGCTACAAAGTCTTCTTGTCTTCTTCAGCTGACTCCAGCAGTGAAAGCCACAATCATCACTGGCATGTGTGAAGGTTTGCTCTATCTGCACAGTAAAGACATCGTCCACCAAGACCTCAAACCTGATAACATCATGGTGAGACAGACACAAATGTTCCCCAGTGGGACAAGAATCGAAAATGAGTTTTTATTTGTTATTGTTGTTGTTTTTTTCTACTTGGCAAAGTTTTCAACCAGGTTTTATTTGAATCAAATTTTTCTTGGATGCTGCTCCTAAAGTTCCTCTGAATAATTCAATATGCGGTGTTTAAGTTAATGTAAGAAATCTTGACTTTGATTGCAGAGACTCAAAAGTATCTGCTCTTATTCGTCAACACATTGTGGTATAGATTAAATAAATAAATGAACAGGTCTAATATGATCTGTTTCTTTCCTGCAATACGAGCAAAGATACTTACTTCTCTTGTTCCATTTCAGGTGGAGCATCAAACCCATCGTGCAGTGATCATTGATCTAGGACTAGCTAAATTTTCAAGAAACGGACTCTCCTCTGCAATAAACCTGGGCAACGAAGCCTACTCGGCTCCAGAGATCCTGCAGAATAATTGTGTTCGTGACAAGCGCTCAGACGTTTGGGCCATGGGTAAACTCATAGCTGAACTCTGCGCCAGGATCAGGCTACCAACCCAATTTGTGTCTCCCGCCAAGATTCGTGAAACTCTAAAAGACCAGCCACACTGTAATCCAGTGTCCAGGATGGTGGAACCTAATCCCAATTACAGAAGTTCTATGGCTGGAGTCATCGCAGACATCAGGAGAGCTGCTTCAGCTCGACCAACAGACATTAGACCAAAAGACATCCCAAGAGACCTCACAAGAGACATCACAGTGGCACATGGAAATGACATCAGGCCAATTCAAAAGTGGTGTCCACCAGGACCTCCTGTTCCTAAAGTGGAGGTAAATAAACCTCCTATGGTATATTATCGGCAGGATCCACCTCAGCAGAGAGAGCTGGGAAAGGCCATGGTACCGATTAGAGGGGAGGCCTTAAACAAGCAGCTGTCTCTCATGTCATTTCCTTGCCCTCTCCCAGAAACCGGAAAAGTGACTCAGGAACGCTACATCGAGGAGAAAGGAACTCTAGAATATAAAGAGATCATCACAAAGGGAGGGAGAATCGTTAAGTATGAGAAAATGCAAATAACCAAAGATTCTTAAAAATAACACTTGTGACTAGACTTTGCATGGTGACTTTTTTTTTTTTAAGAAATCCCAAACAGGAACACTATTAAAGGGGTCCTATTATGCTCTTTTACAAAGTCTTGATTTTGTTTCGGGGTGTACTAGAACATGCTCTCATGCTTAGTGGTTCGAAAATCACATTATTTTTCACACAATTTACATTATTAAAATACCTTTCTCCCCGGCCTGACACAACCGGCTCGATTGGTTTCGGTTTTGATAAGGGCCCGCCTTCCTTTAAAGTGTAACTGATTTTATTTTAGGTTTTTATCAATGTGAATATCCTGCTTTTATGCATTCAATTTTATCTTGTTTGATGTAAAGTATAAACCTTTAAAATGTCAAAAACTCCAATGTGTTTTTTACTTTTTCTGTCATTAATAATTTGTAGTAGGCTATATCACACACTGACATGTGTTAAAATTAATTTACAGATGTTTATTAAATAAATAACCATCCACTATCCAAAATAATAAAAAATACACATGAATGTTGTTCTGGACTAATATTTTGGCTCCCTCGAGTGAACTGCAAGAGTGCAACCACTGATATCACATACATTCAGATGTTGCATTCAATTCCACATTTCACTTTAGAATCAGAAGATGTTTCTAAATCAGGACAATGCTGCATGTTTAAAAATAATCAGAACTGGTAATGATAGTAATGATTCTCAGCTCATGGCCTTGCTGTGTGTTGCACTAATAAAACTGTACTGTGAAGTCTTGTGCAATGTCTTGTGTTGTTTGTTTTACTGTAATATGTTCTCTAGAGTAGGTTTTCAAACTCTGTGTCTGCAATGCCTTCTGGAATTACACATTGAAAGGGATTATAAATTACATTTTAATTCAAGATAATACATTAATTGATCAATTATGAATCTAGCACTCTCTATTCTAATTCTGTTTTATATATTATACTTGTTTTATTTAAAAAGAAAAAAGAGCCTAAGGCCCTGTTTACACTAGTGCGTTTTCAGTTTAAAACGCATAACGTTTGCTATGCGGTTACTTTACTTTACTTTACTTTTTAGTCATTTAGCAGACGCTTTTATCCAAAGCGACTTACAAATAATAAAAAGTAACTAAAACTATAAGTACTATATATACACAATTAGATTAAGATTAAGATAATATTAATGTTCCACATGTACAACAGGTAAATGGTTTCTAAAACAACCAAATATATCTTTACAAAAAATTAAACGCTATTTCACTAATTTTACTGAAAAGTATTTCAATATATAAACTGACATATTTTCACTATTATCAGGCATCCATAAATGCCAATCGTTTTGAATTTAACAGGTGCACATATATGGTGCACATATATTTATTGAATTAATCTGTAAATAATAAACCATATCATGTTTTTGTTGTAACTGAGCGTACGGCAAGTCGTTGGCAGTGCAAATTATTTCAAGTTTAGATTTAACCATGCACTATGGTACGTCTGACCACAAATAAATATTCTAGAAGTACTACAGTCTGTAATTGCATTTTATTTCATGTTTTTGTTATTGCTGATTTGTGTTCCACGTGGTCAGTGATGTCACTAATTCGTTTTTTGTTATAATTTGAAGTATATCACATATTGTACCAAAGACACCGAACTTAGTGTCTTAGAATTAATTAACAGAGTTTATTAAGTAGATAATAAATATGTAAATTACAAAAGAAAATACTGTAACCACGGATGTAACACATACTCTGTTCATTATCTCAGAAATAAAAAAGGAATAAAAGCAGTCACCTTATCAAAAGGTACACATATATTTACCCATAAAGGGTGCATGTACGTACGCCGGTTATTTCACTACAGGCTAAACTATCATTGCATCCTGTTGTGTTTTTATTGTCATTAGTACAATTATGACATAATTTTACAGTCAAACTTTAAAAGCATAATTTTAAAAAGACCATTTCACATTAACCTTGATGTATATTTCACTTGTTATATCCCGAATCAAAAATATGGAAATTGCCTTATGCCTCTCCACTGATAAAATGCATAGCTTGAAGCCCGTTAAAAATAAATAAATATATTATACATTAAATATAAAATATTTGTTTATTAATAAAGAAAAGAGATCCATGGTCAGACTAACAGACGGGACAATGGTTCGACATCACACCGATATCCAGCGAGGCATTGAAACATATCAACGTATAGTCATGAAGAACAGCAGAGCTGTTGAAACAATGAAGTCATTTATTCATATGATTAAAGGTTACTTAAAAAATGAAAAATATGTTTTAATGAAAATGTTTTGGGTTCTTTCTGTGCTGTGTTTCATGTCTTAAAAAATAGAATACATCAAATTATGATGACTACTGTCTTTATGCTTCATTTTAATTAGATGATAATACTGTATTAACTATTATTGTTCTTGTATGTTGCTTTACTACTTGTAATTTTACTTTACTTGATAAGATATCTACTGTGTATTTTTAGTGATTTCTTTTGTCAGTAAACTCCATAATGTGTTAACATTTTGCCATTAAAACTGAAATTGAACTTTCAGAGGAACTGCGGTATCTTCTTTCATGGACCACAAACCCAGAATTCATCACTTGATCGCTGCAACATTTCCCACCATTAACATTAAATCCATCTACCCATTTCTGTGTTTGACTGTTTTCACTCAGGTTCATGTGATCGAGTATGATATACTGTTTATTATTGACATGGAGGATAAAATAAACCATCTCAAGAATCCTAAAAAGACTGCACAGAAAACAAGAAAGCTCCACAATGATTTCTTTACAAGCTACTCATTACAAGTAATTAGAGATGTGTGATGAATTATGGGAACAAATGGGATGACAGGAAAATGCATAATTTCTATGGTTTCTATAGTAATGCAATGGTTCCATCATGATCATACCAAGAAATGGTTTCGTGACTCACCAGTACAACAACATAGAGGATGGGTTTCAAATCTATCAACATACAAACTTTAAAATTATCAAATGATTAATGTCTCCTAAAAATGGCATGTTTTTCTCTTCATTTAAATATTTGTTTGGGACTCCATGATGTGGTGTTAGTTGAACTTTCTGGGGGTGCATAATTATGGGAACAATTATTATGGTAGAGACTTCTGGTAGTGGAACTGAGAATTAATGAGAACGCGTGTTTAAATATATGGAATATACATGTAAATAACTAGTAAAAAATTAATGGAAGAAACTGGAATATTTTGTGGAATTGGAATTTCCAGGCTTAAGAAAATCATGGAAATGAATCATCTTTAAAAGTCATGGAAATTCATGCTCTACAATATTTCATCATATATTTAGATAGTTCTCTTGAAAAGGCCCTGCAGCAATCTCTGTTGAATGATTTCCTGCTAAACTTGAACCTAATGACTAAGAACTGGAAAAGTGAACTTCACTGGTCATAAAGTGTAGGGATGCTGAAAGTGCTGTCGATGGCTTAAAGAGAATTACTGCCATCACGAGGCATTTTGCAGTAAAACATTTGACGCAAAATTCATCTGAACTAGAGACATGCTGAGCCTCTGTTGCATTAACTTAAAATATCTCCATTTATCAATTTTGAATGCATTTTTAAAAGTTTTTTCAAGTTTTCTTGTACTTTTCGAATCACTACTGGTCACTGATATAGTTGGTGTCGATCATCTGAATAATCGCAGGGGTAAGAACAATTCATTACTATTTATATATCACTGATTCAGTCTGATTATTAATTTGAATAGCTTGTAACACCAACTCTATATCTTTATAATACACTACCAGTCAAGTTTTGAATAGTAAGATTTGTTTTTTTAAGAATTCTCTTCTCACCAAGCCTGCATTTATTTCATCCAAAGTACAGCAAAGGCAAGTAATATTGTGAAATATGTTTACTATTTAAAATAACTGTTTTCTATGTGAATATATTATTAAATGAATTTATTTCTGTGATCAAAACTGATTTTTCAGCATCATTACTCTCCAGTATCACATGATCCTTCAGATATCACTCTAATATGCTGATCAAGAAACATTTATTATTATTATCATAAATATTTAAATCAGGTAATTTTTTTCAGGATTCTTTGATGAATAGTAAGATCCAAACATCAGCATTTTTTTTTAATAAAAAGCTTTTGTAACATTATACAATTCCATTCAAAAGCTTGGAGACAATATTATTTATTTATTTATTTGGGGGGGGGGGCTATAGAAATTAATATTTTTATTTAGCAAGGATGCTTTAAATTGATCAGAAGTGATGATTAAGATATTAATAATTTACAGTTACACAAGATTTCTATTTCAGACAAATGCTTTTCTTCTATCTATTCATCAAAGAAACCTGAAAAGAAATAATCAGCTGTTTTCAACATAATAATAATAATAATAAGATTTTCAAAATAATAATAATTGTTGTTGTTTTGAACAGCAAACAGAAGGTTCATATGACTGGAGTAATGATGCTAAAACTAATTAAAATAAATTACATTTTAAAATATATTCAAATATAAAAGTTATTAGTTATTAGTGTCTTAAAGATGTAGTCTTGTCCATCACTCTTCTGTCCATCAACAGGGACGTCACAATCATATCTCACGTTTACAAAATTCTACATTCTTTATATACATTCCTAACATTTTAAAGTGGCATGTTAGATTGTGTTTGGCTTTCAACCCCTCTAGTTATCAGAGCATCTTAAATTCAACTTCAAGCAGTAGTTACAGGAAAAGTTATTGTGTAAAAAAATGAAATTCTTGAATTCCTGTCAGCATATTAGATGTCTCAGGGGGTAGTTCATGCTGCAAATACTCACTGATGTGTATTTTGCTTTAATTATTCTCCTCCATGTCAAAAGGGAGTAAAAAGTTTGTTTCCAATAACCCGTGTCATTCCTGAACATTTCGAACATTTCATTTAAATCAGAGAGAGCAGATGTTTCATATCAAGATTCTACCAATGTATAAAGATTGTACCAAATCACATATGGAAAGTTGAACATGGTATTTCATTGCATACTGATTGCATGAAAATACGGTGATCATCTCATTATGAGTGCCTCATAACTCGAAACAAAAGGCAATTATTTTAACACCTATCAAGACATGCTATTATGATTATCATATTACAACAGCTGGTGGGAGGGGTGGTCCTCGTGTCCCCAGCATAGTAATACCAGTACATTTTGACATTTTCTTTTGTCTTCTTGAGAAAACATGTTTATAAATCATACAGAATTAAGTGTTTTGAAAATCTAAAAATGCAGAAAGTTTCTGATCTGGATAGATTTAGGTGTAGGGTTAGGTGATGAAATACTGTGTGTACCGTAGAAAAAACATTTATACCTGGAAAGTCCATAAAACATGGAAACGCAGTGTGTGTGTGTGAGTGAGGAACTATAGGAACAAATTGGATCATTTGTCCTCTGGTGGTGAAATTAGTTTTTATGAGAGTAGAACTGAAAACATTTTAAATTGAGATTTCCTGGTTTGGAAAAGCAATAATTAAACAGAGCCATAATGAACAATTTACATGAAATGTTGCTAATAATCTACAGAAAGAAACTGATCTCAAGACTGAACAGAAATACTTAAAAACTGAACTATTTGCACAGACAAAATGTTCATATTATTTAACAAGATACACATTACAAGGAATTAGAAAGGTGTGTGAAGAATGAGTGGAACAGACGGGATGACAGGGACCTCTGGTGGCTGATCTGAGAGTGTGTATACTAAATATAACACCAAATATACAGAACTGAATTGCCACAGACATGGAATAATTGTAAATAAATAAAGTTTGTGACCACCCACCAATTTTTTTTATATTTCCTAACAACTCTAAATAGAAATGTTGGTTCCAGTCAAATTATTCTGTAGTGATATCATACATTTTATTATAATAATGTTAGGACAGGGTGCATTTATTATGTCCATCATCGCTGTATGTTAACATTCAACAACAACTTTTCTTTAAATCTATCTGAACTAGACTATATTGGGATTCTGGTAAATTAATTGACAAATTATCCTTGTATCATGTAGAGAAGAGCAAACATGGCTCACAAATATCTTTAGAAAATGAATGTTAATTTTTTTTCAAATTAATGTTTTTAATAAATAGACCTTTTTCAGGTTCAACGTCAGTTTAATGTGGATGAAAATGAGGAGACAGACTTGCCTCTCTGCATTACTCAGCTTCTCTGTATTGTATGTTTTGCACATTAAAGCATTCTTGTCCCGTTCTGTTTGACTTCTAGAGATATTTATAGTGACTGATAATGTTGCTGACCCTCTGGTGATCAAGTGTGGGGTTTTATATCTGACGGTTCGTTTCAAAGCCTGGAGAACTGCAGTGGTAAAGATATTCAATTACAATTCACATAAATCACAGACTGAGTCTTTTATTTCTTATTTGAATAGCTTGGAACATCAATTTTACTTTTTATAATGCATTGATTGTATTTACATATACTAATAAATCTTGATGCCGAAATTGTGTATGTGTTATATACTTCTTTTATCAATGCAAGTAGTGCTGATAGCTTTTATTATTTTCTTTCTCAGCTAACAAAGCCTGTCATGATCATCATTATCAAAGGCATGTGTGATATGGAATGCTAATCCTGCCATAATTATAAATAAATAAATATATAAATGTACAAAGAAATGTAAAAAAGCTAATATAAATAAATAAGTATATACATAATATTAAAAAGAAAAGTAAAAAAATATATATTATTATTTATAATTGTATTTCCTTATTTGTGCATTTTTTTCCACATTTATTTATTTCAAATTGTATTTATTTTCAAATTTCTGTATTTATTTTCGTATTTATTTCCACATTTATTTATTCATTTCTTTGTCCGTAGGGTAATGAAGAGGGCGTGTTTTGCCTCAGGCATAGCAATCGAGCCAGAGCCAGAGTAGTCGAGGGGTCTGCACCTTGTGGTGCCCAAATGAAATACAAGAAGTGTACCCTACTTGTGGGCTTTGATAGTCTAGTGGTAAAACTTCTGCCAAGCATTACTGAGGTTCTTGGTTCTATTCCACCCTCATATAGATTTAAAAAAATGTTCTCATTACATGTGTTCCTGTGTGGCTCAGTAGTAGAGCATTGTGTCAGCAGCGCAAAAGGTTGTTGGTTCGATTCCCAGGGAACACAAATACTGACAAAAATGTATAACCTGAATGCAATTGTAACTCGCTTTGGATAAAAGCGTCTGCTAAATGCATAAATGTCATTAAAACCCAAAGAGTTCATTGGTGATTGTGTATCAAGAGCTGGGACATGTTTTGTGTGCATTTTGTTTTGTGCTTTTACCAGAATGAAGCGCTCCATCGTCTGTGTGAAGACTGCACATTGTGCACTGATGATAGCACAAGCACCCGCCATGATTTCAAAACCTGTTATTTAACACACACAAAAGAATTTCTTATCGAATGGAGATGTTTCTTTCTTTTAGGTAGATCTGTGCACCACCCCGAGATGTTGCAAAAGGTGGTGGGGTCGTGGAGACACGTCCCACCTGCAAATTACGCCTATTCAATAGGCTACTACTTTGAGACTACTATTAAAAATAATACACAGAATGATTAGTCTTGTTTTATTTGTTATATGTCATTTCCATATACATATGATGAATTGATCATTATTTGTTGAGTTTCAATATATCTTCGAGACAGAGTGTAGCAGGGAAGGCTGAAAGCGCACCCTGTTTATTATTAATTTTACTTTTATTTTACAATAGCACAAGGTTTCACTTTTACTGTGAGAGTACACAGATAAAAGTAGACCATTTATAGTATATAATGATGTCTTGCACTAATCTGTATGGCCAAAAATGAAGGAGAAGGCTATTTTAAGTTGTTTCTGCTGTCATGAGCAAAAAATCCATCAGAATGCACGATCATAGTCCAGATAGGCCTATTTATGTTTAAATATTAGACAATAATAATATATATATGTATATATATATCATCTATGTTGAATATGAAAAGTGAACAGCATAACCAAGATAGGCTTATGAGATGCACAATGTGTCGGGAGACATGGAGGGGGTCAGACATGATTTTTACCACTTTATTGAGTTTTGTTTTATAGAAAGCCTTTCTTTGACGGGAATTTCGTTTTGTATAAATTGTATATTAATTTGAATAAATGTTTCATCAACCAATTTTCTGGATTTAAAAGCCAAGAACGTCAGCTGTGGAATGGATGGTAAACAAACGAACCCACCATGTTTCCGCGGCCTTTATTGAATCTAAGGCCGTGTACACCGTAACCCATTATAATCAGTTGATGCTGTGACTGCCCACACGGTGAAAAAATATATAAATAAAAAAATAAATAAACGTGGGAATAAATACGTAAATAAATACAGAAATGTGAAAATAAATAAATGTTGAAATAAATAAATGTAGAAAAAAATAAAAATTACAATTATAAATATTTAATTGTTTTACTTTTCTTTGTAAAATTATTTATATATTTATATTAGCTTTTTATATTTCTTTGTACATTAATTTATTTATTTCTAATTATGGCAGGATTTGCATTCTATAGTAAGTAACGCACACACACGCATACGCGTACACGCACGCACGCACGCACGCACACACGCACACACACACAAGCAGTATGAAAGGGTGTGAGTTTAGCCGTTGAGTTTCTAAGGCATTTTCAGAATGTGTCATTCTCTTGCCATGTATTTTTGTAAATGGACAAGTTTCTTTAACATGCATGTTTCTTGTTTTTCTCAACCTGTCTGATAACATTACCCAGATGTCAAAAGGCCTTAAACATGTTTCTAGTACACAGAAAGACTTGCTTACTTGTCATAAAATGAGAATCTAATGGAACAAACGACTATTAGGGTATTAGAAATAAAAAAGCTTTCCTTCTTAATGAATCAATCAAGGACTTGTCTTAACCTCATCCTAAGCAGATCTTCAACTTCAGTGAAAGCAAGAACATTTTAACTTTGCATTTACATTAACACTGAATTAATTTATATTTGCACTTTATATTAACTCATCAGTTATATAGCATACATACAGGGTGAATTCAGTGGCATTCATTTAGAGAGAAACTGGCCCAATTTACCTCTCTGTGGTTTCTTAGGTGTTAAATGTAAAATATATGTAAAAAAAAAAAGTACAATATATAGGCCCGGTTTGACAGATATGGCTTAGACTAAACCAGGATTAGGCCATGTTTCAATTAGGTCATATAAACAAGTGATTTTCAAGGTGGTTAGAAAAAAAAATACATTACTGAGCTGCATCTTGAGACAAAACAAAGGCACTGATATATTTTAGGATCAGTCAGTGCAAGTTTATTTCAGTTATAACAGCTCAGACTTACATTTTAGTCTAGGACTAATCTTAAGTCTTGTCTGTGAAACTAGGGGATGTGTTAATGAGTTCATTAGTAGTGAGATGGTTTATTGAATGCTATCGGTTTTCTACAAGCGTAAATTTAAATGTTACAATAAATTAGGACAGCACTAATTTTTGCAGTAAATTCCTTTCTTGACTGTACCATTTAAATATTTGGAGTTTATTTTTTCAACCAGCAGAGGGTGTGTGAACGCTTTGTAAAAATCAACGAAACTACTCTGTTTAAAGTGCATTCCTGTGAAAGATGTGCTTATTATCATTGTATTTATGTGAGAACAGTAGATGACAATTTCACATATGTATCAAAACAGATATTTAACAAAAGAAATGCAAGTGTCTGCAATGGAAAAACAGATGCAGCCTCTAACCTCAACAGCACGTGTTGTGACACAAATCACTTCTTTGAAGGCTACAAGTCAAACGTTTGGAAACACTTGAATCTTAAAAACGTTTGATTTAAAGCCTTGTGCTCAAACGCATGAAACACACAAATATAACCCCTAAACTGAAATGTTTAAACATATCATAGAAAATTCTGCATGGCCTCTATTGTATACATATACGTTTTATATACTTAAATCTTGTCTGAACTGATATTGTGTGGGTCATTTCAACTGATGCGAGGTTTTCTAGAAAGTTTAACTGAAAATTGTAATTATTTCATTGATTGATTCATTCATTGATTCCAAAAAGAAAACTAATATGTCTGTCAAACCTTAAATTATTATTATTTTTTTTTTTTAGAAAGACCATCAACATTTCCTCTGTTGCAGCGTGCAGTGGTTTTGTTGGCGATGCGATGACCCATCCCTACAGTGAGATCACCTGAGGTGGGGTGTGTCATCGGTGAAGCACCTCTAATGATTGGCTCACAGAGGAGAAAGAGAGCCAGAGAGATACATTACCTCATAGCAGAGGAAAAAGAGATGAGGTCATACTCACCTGACTCATATTCCAAGCTCAGAGAAGCATTTACACTCAACGTAAACCCTAAGTGTTTATGTGAGTGAGAAGGAGAGAGAGAGGGGGGGGGGGGGAGAGGGAGAGGGAGAGAGAGAGAGAGAGAGAGAGGGAGGGAGAGAGAAAGGGAGGGAGGAGGGGGAAGGGTCAGTACAGTCATAAAGCTCAATAACAGGAAGACCTGAGTGATGGCCATTGATAATAATATCTCTTCAAATATAAATGATAAAGCAAGAGAATATAAGCACTTATTGTTGAAGTATTATTATTACTATTAATGTTGTTATATGCAAATAAAGAAATACCAATCAGTCCATATTAAGTGTGATTAATTATTATCGAATAGTATTATATAATATATATTACATTTATCAGACGCTTTTATCCAAAGCGACTTACAGTGCATTCAGGCTATACATATTTTGTCAGTGTGTGTGTTTCCTGGGAATTGAACCCACGACCTTTGCGCTGCTAACACAATGCTCTACCACTGAGCCACAGGAACACATTCTATACATATTATATATGATATGATATTATATATATTATATGATGTATCAAATAAATATTAATTAAACACACTTAATATGGATTTCGTAATTGTCACAACCCATATTAAGTCCATATTATTATTTGTGCTTAAAATCCGGAACATGCTTTAGAAAATATAGCAATGCATTGACAAATATTAGATAAAATAGGGAAGGGGGTCTTTTTTTTTGCCATGCTATTGTTATTAATAGTATTTTTATTGTTGTTTCTATCAAATCTACAAATTTGACAAATCATGTAATCCATATATATATATGACTTATAGTATAATTCTGTTATGTGTTAATTAAGTCTTAATTAATCACACTTAATCAGGATTCTGACAATCAAGTAATCTATATTAAGTGTGAATAAATAATACAGAAACAAATATATAAATCATAATTTTTTTCACATGTAACATATTTAAATAATATATTTGAATGCATAATTCTGTTGTGTTTTAAGCTTAAGTTATTAATGCCGGCTGATTCATGTCATTGTTATGTGACACCACATTACAGCATGTGTGTGTACTGACAAATGCTCTGCTGGATGATGTCATATTAGGTCATTATTTACAGAATGTGGGTGTAGTGAGTACAATATGAGTATATGCAAACATATTGGCTCTGCCAGGAAAGACAATGTTCAGCACAGACTTAAAGAGATGCTTCCAATGACTAGACGCAGGTTCGACTGAAACAAGCAAAGTGAACGAGGCGGAAAGACAAAAGAGGGACTTGATAAACAAAGGACCCAGGCCCACAGACAGATGGAGCAGGCAGGGAAACATGATCTGTTATCCATAGTTGATATTGATTTGGGCCTTGGGCTCCCAGTGGACACCATTAATGGAGGCAAAGGACCTTTTGGACACACTGACTGTCACTAAGGTGCTGGCACTGATCCAGAATATGTGAGAAAGACCCGTCATGTACATCTCATATTAGTGATGCCATCTGATCAACTCATGCTGATGCAACTTTAAGTGTCCAGCTGTCTGACTGACCAATGAAAACATCGGAAAAACTACAGATGCAAATGAGAAGAATTTCATAAGCATTTCCTAAGAAAGCAGTTAAGTATGCTTGCCTTTGATGGTAAAGAAATATGACATTCTGTGTAGTCAATATGTAAATGAAACCACTACACTACACTCTCATGTCGTCACCACAACCACATTTGTTTTCAAAGCTGATGCATTGCATGTATTTGTAAGTATATACCTGCATTTCATTCAAACCATATATTTATGGATATTATTTATAGTTATAATAATATTTATTTTAACACACACACACAGTAATGTTGTATTATTATTAGTGTTTAAACTGTTTTAACTAAATAAAATTCTATTAGATAGGTTCCATTGTGACAAATTACTGCACATAGTGTGACGACATGCCCCAATTTAAAGTCAACTAATTTTGAATTAATTTAGTAATTTTCATATTTAAGTACATGTATTATTATAAAATGTATTGTGTATGTTCATAATTTAACTGAGTTTAAATAGTAAGCCCACCATAAAAATATCGTATTTAAAAAATAATGTTGAAAATATGAATTGGTAAAAAACTGTAACTACTAGTGTTAGGCCTATTAGTTTGCTTAATGTAAATAATATGTAATGTTTTAATACTATTTAAAATATCAACATCTGGTATCAGTTTAACAATAAAAAAATAATCTGTATTATTAGTAGTAGTATTAGTATTATTGCTGCTGTTGTTGTTCCAGATTTCATCTTTACCGCCAGGCGTGGCATCATGAGGACAGCGTCGTCTGAGGTGGAAACATGAATGCTCTTTGTTCAGGGTTTGCCTGCGATGTTGCTAGACACGTGCTCGCTCTCCTCTCTCTCTCTATCTCTCTCTTTCTCTTTCTCCCTCTCCCATAAATGTGCAGTGCAGATCCTGCATCGTCTGTCTGATAACTCCCCGCGTCTCCTCTTCTCAGCGCCTCTCAGTGTAACAGCACTCCATGCGCAACGGTAGTCCAAAAACAACTCAGTGACCCGCTGCAACCAACGGCAAACAGGGTGGGCGGACCCCTAAATGATGTCAGTTTAACTCTTTCCGTTTGGGGGAATATTGGGGCCAGATGTTCAGTTCCTCGACACTCGTATTTTCGGTCATGTTATGACACTCTGCTGATCAAACATCACCACAGAAGTGCTGTTGTTGAGATGCAGAGCGGCAGCTGGAAGGTGTTGTCTGCAGGCGCACGTGTGATCATTCCGGCACGCCTCTCCTCACAACACAACACGATGAACCATGATGTTGTAGCCTAATATAGAAGGCATAACATTATGTTTTGGATTATTCATTAGTGAGTTGTTGGTTGCTACAAAGGAGTCTGAAATGCAACGGGATGGATGGGTGGATGGATGGATAGATCGATGGATGGACGGTGACTCTGTCTCAGCGAGGCAGGGCATGGCAAGCTGTTTAAACATTTATTATTTTACACTAGTAGCTTATCCATTTTAGAAATAAACAGATTATCTAACATCAACAACACTAAAAATAGCGATTATTTGTTAGTGTTATTATATAAGTTATTACCAATAGAGATCAGTATATGTCTCAGGCTTAAAGGATAAAAGGATATACAAAGTAGGCTAATATAAAAATAACAAACAAATGTCTTAATACAAACATCAATCTTTTTTGTGTAATGCTGCTATTCTTTATTGGTGTTAATATTATTATTTTTATGAATAATGATGACTCACTTGCAGGTGATAATTAAATTAGGCTATACCATCAAGGTTCAAGGTTTTTTATTTGTCACATACTCAGTTATACAGAATATAATCAGTAGTGAAATGTAAGTCAGGTCAGGTCCGCTCAATGGATAGTGCAAAATACGTAACACAACACAAGAGGATGAATATAAATATAGGTAAAAAATAAGAAGAAAAAATAAAGAGTAAAATGTGCAATAAAATAAAATGTGCAATACGGTAAACTGTGGACTTAATAAATAATAATATAGGCAGGTATGTAAAAAGAGGGATGTGCAAACAGGTTGTACCGTGTATACACATAGCAGCGATTTGGATGATGGAGAATAGTGAATATCTTACAGTTTATTAAATTGAGTCTTGTAAATGTTATTTAGACCGAGTTTGAGTTAAGGAGCCTGATGGTCTGAGGGAAGAAGCTCCTCCTCAGTCTCTCTGTTTTTGCCATCATGCTCCTGAAGCACTTGCCAGATGGCAGTAAAATGAAAAGACGGATACAAGGGTGATTTGAGTCCTTGATGATTTTAGCAGCTCTGCTTTTGCAGCGTTTGAGGTAGATCATGCAATCAATCTATCAATCAGTCAATCAATCTATCAATCAGTCAATCAATCTATCAATCAGTCAATCAATCAATCTATCAATCAAAACAACATGTTGATAAATGTAACTGGATAAGTATTACTACTAATAATACATTAACATAATAAAACAATAATACTAAAATAACAAAATATGTATAATGCATATTGTTTTATTTAAATTATATTTTGATTACTAGGAAGAATTTAAATAGTATATTTGATTATAGTTACTTTATCATTACAGTAATTTTGAACCAGTATTACTTTTATATAATTTATACAATTTAAATATGTATGTATGTATATATATATATACACACACATAAGAAATTCTATAATAATTACATACAAAAAAATATATATATAATTCAATGACAATTTTGTTTATTGTTGCTTAAAATAGAAACAAATCAGTTTCTATTTATTTTTTGTATACAAAATATGAAATATATTTAAATATAAATTCTATTTGTATATACATATTTAGTATATACCATTGAGCTTAGCCCACTCCTGTACTCCCAGTAGACACACGACTGTACAGCCACACACAGCTCTAACGTCATCATCAAATTTTCCGATGACACAACGGTGATAGGCCTGATCACCGACAACGATGAGACGGCCTACAGAGAGGAGGTGAGTACCCTGACTAAATGGTGCCAGGAGAACCACCTCTCACTCAACATCGACAAGACCAAGGAGCTGGTGGTGGATTTCAGAAGACAGAGCAGAGAACACACACCCATCACCATCGACAAGACACCTGTGGAGCGGGTAAACAGCTTTAAGTTCCTCGGCGTTCACATCACCGAGGATCTCACATGGTCTGCTCACACAGATGCAGTGCTGAAGAAGGCACATCAGCGCCTCTTCTTCCTGAGAAGGCTGAGGAAGTTTGGAACGAGCCCCAGCATCCTCAACGCATCCTTCTACACCTGCACTGTGGAGAGCATCCTGACCGGCTGCATCACCGCCTGGTTTGGAAACAGCACCGCTGGCAACCGCAGTGCTCTGCAAAGGGTCGTGCGAACTGCCCGCCACATTGTTGGAGGTGAGCTTCCCTCCCTCCAGGACATCTACACCAGGCGGTGTACAAGGAAAGCCCGGAGGATTGTCAAAGACTCCAGCCACCCGTCCCACAGACAGCTCTCTCTGCTGCCCTCAGGGAGACGTCTCCTCAGCATCCGATCCCATACTAGCCGACTGAGGGACAGCTTTTTCCCTCAGGCCATCAGGCTAATGAACAGCAAAAACGAAGTACACCCTACAGCACACTCCCATTTTACAATATGCACTGCACTTTAACACAGTTCAACTGGACTACACGCACACACTGCACTAACACAACAACCTATCTGCTACCACTGGATACCATACAATGCACATCCATCACATTGCGTATACAGCCTATGTAAATTCTGGTGCACCTTCGCATATTGTGTGTATATATGTGTACAAAATGTAGAATGTGTACATACTGTGTATAATGTCTATTGATAACTGTAAGTATGTCTTAAAAAGTACACTGTGTGTACTTAGTATATGTATTCTGCACATTGTCATCTCTATAAGTCTGTACTGTCTATATGTAAATAGTTTGTGCACTGTCTGGAGCATGCTTTCAAGAATTTTACTCACCAAGGCACATGTGCTGTGGTGATGTGACAATAAAAGTGATTTGATTGGATTTATTTCGAATTTATACAAACATTAGATTGATAAAGTAAATATAATAATAGTAATATAAAATTGTATTCAAATATTGTTTGTTATTTTAGTAAGAAAAAAACAATAAACATGCAGCTCTGTAACAGTACCAGTGACATAAAAATAGAAAGATTCTGGGGATACATGAAGAAGCGGCTTGCCATAGGCGGGACTGAGCGAACCAGACGGGGCGGAGCATCGCTTCGCCTGGCCCCTCTCGGCGCAGACATCCTTGTGTCCCGTTCGCCTTGTGCGTTTCGGAACCGGAGAGGGGGCTGGTCTGTGGGAGGGACTAGCGCAAAGGGGGGGACTAGGACCAGGAGGGGGCGGGGTGGCGGCAAGGGTGCTGTTTCTCCAGTCTCTTACCAGTGTCTTTGTCTCACACTCTTTTGTTAGCCATGCCTAGCTTGCTGGTTCTAGCAGGGATCATGGAGAAAAATGGGGGCTACGGCGGGGATTTGGCCGGCCCCGGCTTCGGCAGCGAATGTCTCCTGGTGCCACCCGAGGAGGAGGAGGACGATTCCCGTGCCCTTAGAGTTGCGCTGGGCCAACTGTCTCTGCTGGGTCTTGGAGAGGGCGATGACGGGGTTCCTGCGGGTGGAGGTGGTGGAAGCGTTCAAGACAGGAGTAACAATAACCACCACAATCACATCCCAACCGATTCAGTGATGTTACAAGGGAAGAACAAGTTGTGCGTCCTGTACGAGAGCTCGCCCACCGAAACCAAAGGACGGGGCTGCAACATAACGGAGTGCGTCCCTGTGCCAAGCTCCGAACATGTGGCCGAAATAGTGGGAAGGCAAGGTAAATACAACGATACGCACTTTCACATGCTTTCCAACTCGTTGTTCTCCAGGGTGCGCGGCTCAAACTAAGTGTGGAGCTGTCTTGACAAAGAAAAAGGGAGTGGTGATGCTTTTAACATGTATTTTTTAGCCACAATTCAGCACCCTGTTTCAGCGCATAGATTGCTTGTGCATGGGCATTTCCTCTTAGCTTTACGCAAACTTATCAGCGGGTACGAGAACAAAGGCGTTATTCCACATCCACCCCATCAATGTCAGCACGCTGCTTTCCCTTTGTCGTCTGAGCGCGCGTAATTCTGGTTTTGAAACAGAAAATGGAACGCGTGTGCGCTCGCTGGATACAATGTAACAGTCAACGGTCTTTGTTGACTGGGTTCATTGTGCCAGTCGCTCCTTCGCGCGCCTCTGTAGTTCCTGGGGGCTTTCATATGCAGCACCACGTTGTTTTTGTCAGGCTACCTTAGACAAAGAGCACTTGTCGGGTAACTTTAGTCAACCGCTGATGTCCGAATGTCTCGCGAGCGTCTAAAAGTGCTGATAGCGTGGTCAGACAAAGAAGTAAAAGTCATCGTGTGCGTTGAAGGCAGAGCTATATAAACGTGATTTGGTGGAAAAGTTTTGAATTTTGAATGCGTGATGATATTTGGATGCTACTGCGTGTTGTTGGATCACTTTGGTGACCCTGTTGTCTCAATAAGTCACTTTGGAATACATTTCCAGCATCCTGGAAAGCCGTGTTGCATTTGGTCCTGGAGAGACAGACTATAAAGACTGTATTAGAGTCACGCCCCGTCTACCAGCACAACAGCCCTGTACTCAAAGCAGGGGGTCAGGAAGCCTCTGCTGTCCATTCATTAAGAGCATCAAATCTCACCCAGATGAAATATGCACTAATAAACGTGCCATCAAGCGGGTTCCCCGCATATGACGACTTTGTTGAGTTGTAAAGTGGCCTGCACGCTTACAGAATTCAAATGGGGCTAAGTTGGGATGCAGTGAGCCTGTGGCTTGGAAATTGCTGATTAAGAGGATTTGAAATGGGGTCTTTACCTCATTAGTCACTGATAGTAGCCTAAGGCTGCATCCTGTGGCATTCGTTTGGCCTTTATTAGGTTAATTTAATAGCATTTTTCTACGAACAGATAGACACATTTGGCCTTATAATAACAAGACAGAGTGATGGTGAAAAAAGCAGCACACTTAAGTGTCCTTGTTATCGCCATTAGATGGGATTTTGAGCTGTAAGGTCCCAGTGCTTTGTTCACCTGCAGTGGCTGCCATGCCTGTTAGGAGATGTGCTCCTGCAGCGAGAGGGACGATTCAGTGGCGGGAGGGAATCTGTGCTCCCTGCTGTCAGTGCTAGACAGTCCATCCAGGTTATTTACTTAGCATCTGCCGTACACAATGAGGCATGAAACCAGTGTGCGGGGATCTATCCACTGAACAGGCCCCTGGGCGGAGAAAGCCACCCCACTCTTGATAAGACACCACTGAGGTGCTAATAAATACTCTGGTGCTGAACACGAGGCAGATGCTGTGGAGCACCACACCTCGTCATGAATTCATTTCTAAACAATAACTTTATGGGGGATTCTGCGTGCTTGCTTTGTCCTCGAGTCAACTCCCGCAGAACAGCTAGGAAATTACATCTAAAGCACATTTTAATTTGGGTTTTCGTGTTGAATATTATAGTATCTATAACTGCAGTTAGCACATGGCACTGTTGCAGAGGAAGCGTCATTCAGACAACAGTGATTTTTAAACACTATTGTATTTACAGATTTTTTTCTTTGCATCCTAATAGGATACGTTAACACAGAGTGGAACATTTTAATGGGATTTATTATGCTAAATACTTCAGATAATTAAAAGGAAACACATTTTTCGATACAATGAATGAAACGGCAAAATAATAATGTAATGCAGACAGTGTGATGTAGGGAAAAATATTGTTTTAATGTATTGTTTTTACATTTACCACAACAGAGAAGAGTGAACAGTTATTTCCAAATTCACTTTGGGCCTCAAACACGAGCAGAAGAAATTTCAGTGTGCATTGTTCAATCAATAGTTTTATGGACAAAATTTACAAAGAAAGATTAACACAGATATTTTTTTCTGTTAATTAAAAAGGTTCAGTGGGTGTAATCAAAAACAAATGCTAATAATTCAAATTTTTGTCTTCAAAAATGTTTATCTGTTTTGCACAAAACTGCAAGACGATGCTCATTTTATAATCAAAAGTTATATCAATTTTTTTTATTTTACAAAATGTATTGTCAAAGATGTTTTTTCCCCCCAAAAAGTATCATTTAACATCTTTCCTACAGAGCGCAAAATAATGCCCATTTGTATAATAAAAAAAGTAATATTTTGTATATTTTGTGCAAAAAAAAAGCAATACAATACTCATTTTTAATCATACATTTTTATTTTGGTATATTTCGTGTATATGTTACAATAGAAAAAGGCATGGGTGAGCCCAGACTGAATCTGCGGACTTGTGTAATGAGTCTGAATAATTCTGTACTTTTAAGTATGGTAAACTGATGAAACATGGTCAATTTAAACATATTAAATTGTGTTAAATAGAATAAACAGTACCATACTTTTACTGAAAAATCACAACAAACTGATTTGAAATGTTTAAATTACATGAACTTTGGTGAATGAGTTCTTCTGCTGCAGATTCTGTGCATGGGTGACATTTTGACCTGGAAACAAACAAGCAAAATAAGTATTATCTGACAAATGTTAGTACTCCAACTACTATAATACTCCTTCTCCACTCAACAGGTTGCAAAATCAAAGCTTTGCGTGCAAAGACAAACACCTACATCAAGACTCCCGTCCGAGGCGAAGAACCAGTCTTCCTCATCACCGGCCGCAAAGAGGACGTGGCCCTGGCCAGACGTGAAATCATCTCAGCTGCGGAGCACTTCTCCATGCTGCGGGCCTCCAGGAACAAGCTGGGCGTCTCTTTCAATGGCTCGCCTCCTGCGCCGCTACCTGGCCAGACCACCATACAGGTGCGGGTGCCCTACCGCGTCGTGGGTTTAGTGGTCGGACCGAAAGGCTCGACTATAAAACGCATCCAGCAGCAAACATGCACGTACATCGTGACGCCGAGCCGCGACCGTGACCCCGTCTTTGAGATCACTGGATCCCCCGGGAACGCCGAACGGGCGAGGGAAGAAATCGAGTCGCACATCGCCTTCCGCACTGGTGGCCTGCATGACCACAACAATGAGAACGACTGCTTGGGACCTGACAGCGGCAATGGGGGTCTGGAGAGCCGCCTGCAGCAGGTGTGGGGGCTACAGGGGGCCCCACGCAAGCCGCTTGCCAGCAGCTACCGCCAGAATTTCTCAGACGCCATGGTTGGAAGTAGCAGTGGAGGAGGAGGTGGGATTTACAGTAAAGGTGACTTTACCAACCATAGCAATGGGGACAAGCCATGTTCCTACTTCGGATCTGAGGGCACTCAAAGCTGGGGCGATCCCGACTATCCCAAACAGGTGGCTTACTATGCCCAGCAGCGCTCCAAAAGCTTTGGAGGCCTGCCTCTTCCTCTGACCAGACTGTCGCCGGGACTGCCTGAACCGTGCGGCACCGGAAACTCCAACGCCGTGGGGTCTCCTCACGCCCAGGCGCGGCGCGCCCACAGCGAGCCCACCGCCATCACTGCCGCGTTCACCGGACGTCTCCCCGTGCCGGATTCTCCACCTGCCATGGCTCGGGAATGCATGACCTGTTTTGAGAGCAAAGTGACCGCCGCTCTGGTCCCGTGTGGTCATAACCTCTTCTGCATGGAGTGTGCCATCCGAATTTGTGAGCTAAACCATCCGGAGTGTCCTGTCTGTCACACCCTTGTCACACAGGCCATCCGGATATTCTCTTAAGTCGACTTTTCTTTTTTTGTGGTTTGTTTTTAGGCTGTAGAATCGGTTCACTTTTAACCTTTTTTTTTTTATTTGGTCAGTATTCACTTTTATTTTTCAGAAAACACAAAACCAAAACAAGCAGATATTTTAGAACACACTGCTTGGTTTACTAAAAAAAGAGGAAGAAGTATTTTCAAATTTTTTCTTTTATATGTACACATATATATTTTATAAAAGTTTTTTTTAAATGGAAAGAACGTAGTTCTTAGCATGTTGGTTTGTTTTGCTTTATTTTTTTTTATTTTTTTACTGGTGCTGTTTTTTCCACATGATGTGTGTGGACAGTAACAGAAGAAAAAATGTGAACATTTTACACTTTTACTTTGCTGGGGAGGTATATTATATAAAAAAATATATCATTACGAGTTTATTTCCTAAGATTGGAGTATAGTTTTGCATCTTCTGCAAATAAACGAGTATTTTTTTTTTAAGGCAAACTAGAATCTTAAATCTTTGCACCTTAAAACTGATGTAAAGTGATTGTCAAAAAAACATTACATTTCTAGATGTCAATGCGAAATAGATGGTATAGAAATAGGGGCTGATATATGACCTGATGGCTTTAAATTCAGATCATGTTCTAAATGACACAATTACGATGTAGAACCTGCTTTGCAAATCAATATTTCAACGGGTAATTGACGAGGTAAACAGGGAGTTTATTTTTTGTGTTGTTTCTGCACCAGTGACCCTATTATGTGATGTATCTCAAACGGTCTTATTAGGTACAATACAGAAAAAACTATGAGCAAACTGATTGGTCAGCTCAAAAAAACCTTGGAACTCATCCAGCGTTGTTTTGAAGAGGATTTCCCGGGTTCTTTCAGTAATGTTTTTATTCTCTTTTCTGCACTCAGTCAGTACGTTTATGATTTGATATTTTCCACATTCAGTAAAACGCTGAATATAAGGCATAAGATGAAGTATGAAAAAAAAGCAGAGGGGGTGATTGAGGGGAGGGGGTCTGTAAACTGATCCTGAATAGACCAAATAGACAAAAGCAAGCAAGACTCTGAGGTACAGTACAATGTAAATCCCCCGTTCCCGAGGTGCTGCATTTGAGTTGCAAATCGTCCTCTGACTGTCCGTCTGTACTGTGGCAGGTGTTGCATATCGTACTTTGACCCTCAAAAAATAAAAAAACTTAGTCTAGTCTTGTGGGGGGGGCTGTGCTCTAACTCTATGAACCACTCATTCGCTGTAATGACTACAGAGCTCCTCCCTGTGAGTATATTGTTTTGTCGCAGTGGTGTACAATCCCCGGAGCGCCCCGACATGGCCTGCCCTAGGAGGAGCTGATAATTAGCCATACATCAGAGTCCAGGTGCAAAGCAACTGCTGTAGGAAGGAGGGGCGGTGTACAGTGGCGTGAATGAGGACGGAGACGCCACGCAGGGGGCTAAACTAGGTGCAGCTGGGGCCCCTCCTGTTGATCGCTTGCCCGCTCCCGTTCTGCTATTCCCATTGGGGAGAAAGAGGCCTCTTTTGTCCTGTTGTGGGGTGAAAATAAAATCCAAGAGCAGATTTTATTTCAAAAGAGAAAATCTGGACGTTCTGGGTAGGGAGTGTGAATAGACAGACCCAAAGCATTTTTCTTCTGAGATTTCTCGTTTAATGTGCACAAGAGGCAAGCCGTCAAAGTTTCCATGGAGTCTTCCTTCATGAACGGGACATCCTGCCGTGACCCCTTCGAAACAGGCCTGCAAGCGAACGGTCACAAGCAGCCAATCGGAGAACAACCTTGAACTCCACAATGAAATCAGACAATTGTAGTTGACAAGAAACCAGGGGGGGAAACGCCCAATTTGGTGACCGCTCATGCTGAATCAAATTACACACCCACTGCCTGTCTCATTGCAGGCTGGGGATTTCAGGATAGGGGATTAGAGTGTTCGGAGGTTGGGGAACGGTCTTTTTCCCCCCCCTTTCGCTAGAAGGCCACTACAAAAGAATGGAGCCACTGAAAATGTACCGTTTGAAATGCATCAGATTTTCCCCCATCGAGCCTCTCTGCGCCATTGCCACATGTGTGCAGTGTTAGAAGATACGCTAGGGTAAGCTCGTGATTGTATTTAACTTGCTACCGATTTACCTTTGAGCCATTAGCATCTTAAATATTAGTTAAACTTTTGACTGTTACAGCAGATATACTTAGTCGTTTGCCTCATCTGTATTCATGTATTACGGCCGCATTAGCGCCTTGTTTTGCTTTTGTTTCTATAAGTGTTAGTGTAATAAGGTACTTTGTTTAACTGAAATATATTTCAAATCCCTTTAAGTAACTCTCAAATTTGAGAAAAAAAACTGAAAAGGCTTAACAAATTAAAGCTCTTAAAAGCACCTTATTTTTAAGTAAGCAAACAGCATTTGCAATTGTAAAGCATGTGCATTTCTCGACAGTTAAGTCAAATGGCAAATATTCTTGTTATTGTTGCACTTAGGTTATATTTTTGGTTAATCGGTTGTATTTGTACGAATAGCGTATTTTGTCACGCTATTTAGCGTTTTTTCTAAACTTTGCAGTCTTTAGAAATAGCATCGTAATTGACTTTAAAATGAAGGGACAACGATGGGATGGTATTTTCTTACCTTCATTTCTAGTTCTTCAAATCCCCAGCACTGATCAGGGACAGATGCTCGTCCATTAAAGGAATGCATGTTTGTGCATTTCGGTCATTTCTATATAAAAACCAAAAGCATTTTGAAAAATAGAATCAATTATGCAAACCTTAATAGCTCGAGTTTTAGAATCTGATTCAGAACAACAGTTGTCTGTCTATATGCCACATTTGTTCTCCTGCTTCTTTTAAGGTCACTAGGTCAGCGTATGCAGGGAACAGCAATAACTGTGTTAATCCTTATCCAAAAATGCACTGTTATAAAAATGGTTGATAACCCTAAGAATAGTTTAAAGCCATGCACATTGTATTTACCCAATGAAAGCCCTTTTTGAGAACAAAACAAAAGCAGTAATGACTTTCCAGATTAGAAAATGCAGCACTTCAAAAGTTTTGTTTATTAACCAAACAAACGTCGCAGCTTCTAATAGAGTGATGATATACTTCAGAGAATGTAGCCTGGATCAATGAGAAGGTCCTGTGTAAGTATTCAGAGCGAGATATTATTCAGGACAGGCTTTGAAAGGGAGACATTTTAACTGTTAGAGACTTTATACAGCCAATCACAGCAAAACCTTTTTTGAGTATTATTTATTTGATAGGAATAAGACTATATTTATTGACATTTAGGGAGATGTATAATAAAGACTGACAAACATAGGCATATCATGAAATATATTTCACTATATAAGCAATTCTGAAAATATTGTAATAGTCTCTAATAGCCTACTTGCTAGTTTGTACTATTGCGTAAGGCGTCATCCCGATAGAAATTAAATAAAGTGTGATGTTACTGATGCCCCGAAATCTGAAAGCTCTTCAGAAAGTACATAACCAAAAATTAGGGTTATCACAATCAATATGGGAAAGAATTCATATAGTTTGGTTTGTACAGCATTTGCTTTGCCCGTACTGATGTATACAGTTATGATATTTTTTTCTATCTACACACCCTATTGAAAGGATGTACTGCATGTAAGAGCAGCTCAGAAGAAATACAAATATATATCAGAACGGTCTAATCATCATTCAAATCATTTCAACTGGCAAGTTCCTTTATCATTTCAGAATGACGAGGGCACTATTATTATGCCTAATCCAAAATAATAACTGCCCGTGCAAAAAGCCATTCTGATCGAGAAGAGGGAGTGGTCACAACGTACGACTCCAGATTCACAATGAAAAGTGGTCCGGTTTAGAGTCTGACAGGTTTAACAAGAATGTCTAACGTGAAGCTTAAGAACCACTGTGAATCGTTTCCGCTTCGGCTTCTTCCTTTGGTTTTTCAGTAATTATGTGGTGTTGTTAAATAGTTGCAGTTCAACGGCTTCTCTTTCTTTTTGGTTGCGCATGCAGGAAAATTATTTTACAGAGCATTATTAACCTTTGAACAGCCTGTGTAGATAAATATAACAGCCACTTGTACTACAGAGATTTTTAGTGAGGACTACAGCTGGTGTTTAATGTAATGCTGTACAATGACACTAGTTTATTTTTCCAAACATATTTCTCTTACCCAACATAAAGTATCTAATGCACAAATACCAGATAAATGCTCGTAAGTTTACACACCCCAAGCAGAGTCTGTTCAGAAGGAGCTTAGCATTTAAAAAAAAGTATTTTAGTTTTTAGTACTGCCCTTAAGATGCTATATATACACACACGATATAATTTACACAAATAATTTATTCCGTTCAGAAGTTCACATACCTCTAGTTCGTAACACAGTTTTCTCCTCAAGTGTCAATTGTTTGCAGCCTTTTGTGAAAGCTGCATGAGTCCCTCAATTGTCCCGAGTGTCAGAGCTGGAGATCAACATCTTATAGCCGCTGTGGGGAAGAACTCAGATGTGCAGAGCATGCTGGGAAACCAAAGAACTTAGAGGACGTTTGTCAAGAACAGTGGGCTGCTTCAGCACACAGGACAAAACAGAGACTCAAAACTATCACATAAGACACAAACAGTCATTGATGCTAGAGGAGAAAAACACAGGAATTTAAGGGCATGGGAACAATTTTGTCTCGTGGAATATTAAGGCGAGACACTCCAGGTGAATAGGGTAAAAAAACAACAACTAATATTTAGATGAACTAATATATTTCTCCATTTGATTGATTAGATTTTTGTATTTCAAGTTTTCTGAAATATTGTTGAAATATGCAAATGAGGCATTATCCTATTAAATATACACAAATTTGCATACATTTCCAGAACAGAAATCTAAACACTGGATAGAGCCAGATTAAAAATTCTTGTTTTATACGGAGTTAAAAGATTTTACGGGGGGGGGGTTCAATCCGTAAGCCAGAAAAACAGCTTAATATTGTTGTGTTTTTACGAAAAAAAAAATTGTTATAGAACAAGGTGAACGAAATATTAGAATACAGCTCAGAATACGGATAGGAGTAAAACTGAGGTAAAGGAGAAAAAAACTCATTTTGAGAAAACAGCCTTTAAAAGATATTATAACTGAAATCAAGATCAAGTGCAATACAATACATACTTAAGTGTGTAATTTTGCACGTTTTCTTTCCATTAGTCTGAAACTACGCATTACGCAAGGCCTAAAATCTCAGAATTGACCAGTGCATGAAAAAAGTTCTCATCTGAAGTGTCTCGCCTCATTTAAAAAAAAACTGCATAAGGGGTGTACTAAAAATAAAATGCCATTTAAAACTTCTTCGAGGGGATTGCAAACTTTTGAGCTGAACTGTATCTTGCATTCCCATAACGGATATATTTGCATTTTTAGTGTTCTTGACATTAAGTTTTTTTAATGCGCCCGGGTTTAGCGAACAGTATATACCCTTATATGTTCTGACATGCAGATAGTGAAGCTGCACGTATATATCTATAACCGCTGCAGCGTCCATTCCATAGAAATCACCAGAGAACATATACGTGATGCACTTAAGCAATTATAATGCCTTTCAGTATAGTACAAAGGGCAAATAATGTATTTGAATGTAAAAATGGCCACCCAACCAATGTCTTATTTTGCCTTTTGTTTCTTTATCTAAAGTGAGCTTTAAGTTGAATTTCATGGCTAGAGAAATACCACCATATCTGTTTAGGTTCTTCCTCACAGCATTTATACAAAGCAACTTAAAAGGGAACTTAAAATGTCTTATAGCCGTTTCGTAAGATTCTATTTTGCTAACATGCATTTTTATTTCATAGAGGAAGAGGTCAGTATCTGGATGTTATTTATGAATATCTTTAATGAAGCAAACCTATTTATAAGTAACTTCAAGACGTTTTGTTTTTTAATTAATAAATTAAAAAGTTAATATATTTCTAAAACGCATGAAGTTGATTTCTACTAAAATGATTAAAACTACAGAATTTTTATTTATGAAAGTTAGAAAAATACACACTTCTGATAGCATTAAAAAAAACAAGCGGGTGGGGTTTCAAAGGATTATATTTTAAAACGTCAGATACGTAACATGTGCGTTAACAATGGGAAAATGGCAGAAATATTTTATAGCATTCGGGGGTATTTTAGTCACTTCAACTTTGTGCCTCAATACCGCGTTTTTGCATACTAGAAGAGCTGTGTACTCGTCCTTTAACACCTCATATCTGAGTGAATAAAGGGTCCCTTTCTTTTTTATATAATACATTGCTTTGGTTTTAAATGCAATTGCTATGAAGCGATAACAGGCTGAAGTATAACAGGGTGATTGTGCATAGTACACGCATTCAGTAGTAATAATTCAAGCAAAAATCTAATAAATGTAATGTCGTTCCGATTTCCAATCGTTTAAAAATATGCATGAAAAAAAAAACAAAAAAAAAACCTTTTTCCGCAAATCAGATGTTCCGTTATCATATTTGTTTACAGATATGTGAACAGAATGCAGATTGAGCACATTCACAGTAATACCGTTATTTGCATGTAACTTCTATCAACCGGTTTTGTCACGTACAAAATGAGGCTTATGTACAAACTGCACTCAAGGGCTGATGACTGCGTTTCATTATTACCGAGAGTGTCTCAAACATGTTAAAGCGGTGAACTACTGTTTACAAGATTACATGCAGAAGCATAGTCTCAGTACTTCATGGTGAACACACATCTCGACTTTGTTTTGGCTCTGTGGTGGCAATGATAGTTGTGTAGTGGTTTCAATTTCAGTCAGACAGGAACGTGGGGGGGGTGGGGGGTTAGGACGGTCACTGACGTGACCTCGCTTGGGATGAGTTACTCCGGTCCGACAGTCTGTATTTGGTAGCTTCCAGCACAGTAGAAGTGTTTCATACAGCTCTCATAGTGGTCTTAGTGCATTAGTTTGGTCAAGCATCTCTTGGTACTAGTGTTCAATTTATTGTTGATAAAAGAGGGGTTTGCCATATCATAGACGAGGCTAGCCGATACTCCACGAGTCGTTTTGATTTCATAATTCAGTATCGTGTCTACACGGGGCACGCAAACTCCAGGTTTATTCCTTAAAACATGTTCTTTGTGACTTTCATTTTGATATTTGATCTATGTATCTATGCCATACTAGTTTTGAACTTTTGGTTATTTTCGAGAAATTGTATTGTAAATGTTTCTAATAAAACAAACTGAATAATCTGTCACTGTTACCCTGAATTCTGTTGCTCGCAAACCCAATGATTTGAAACAGAACTGATTTTATTTATAGGTTATTAAAATACACCGCAAGTTAACAAAAAAAAAATTCACCAAAAAGTTTAACAACAGAAGCGTTCATGGGTTCCCACGGTCACAGAATTTTAAAATCGCCTGGAAAAGTCATGGAAATTAATAACATTTCACAAAGTTCATAAATATTTCATCAACTAGAAATTGCTCTTTGTGGGTGCAATCTCTCTATACGATGAATTCTCCTTATCCGGTATTCAAGAATGACTGGAAAGGTCATGCGAAAGTCACTGGTCAAAAGATGTGGGAACCCTGTAAAATACACAAGTTTATAAGTCTGCGTAAAATCGATTCACACAAATAAAAAAAACTAAACAACCGCTGATAACCATTCATGATCACTGGAAACGTATTTGCAGTATTCAGAGTCTTTGTTCAGGAGTCCCACTGGGAAAAGAACGGGCACGATGACAATCTTCCCAAAGCAGTAATTATCAATGACTCCAGCTAAACGGCTGATATTCAGCATAACAGATTGATGGCATTAGCATAAATCTTAACAGGCAAGGCATTTAAGGAAGCACTTTGTGTCTTTAAACGAATGACAAGACATAAAGCTGAAAACACGACCCCAGCTGTCCCATCCTGAGGAGAGGAGGATCTAAACGCCGCAGAACACACATGCAAAGATAAAACCACACCAAAAGCCATAGAAGACAGAAAAGCCAGGACAGAGAGTGAGATCTCGAGAGACCTGCTGCTCTTCGGGTTACATGTAGCAGATAACAAGTGTGGCCAGAGAGGAATCCACTTCCAGTAAGAAAACCTCAGCAGTACATCACAAGACATCAGTTCCCCTGCCTTGCAATATAATATGGTCAATGTACCCAATCATAGAAGCTCCTCTTAGTGAACTCCATCCCACCTGCTGCTCACTTTGCAAGCAGAAAAAAAAGCTACTAGTCAAAAACACCCAGAAACCAGGTAAAGCAAAACCAATCATGCAAATTTCCATCCTAATAAAGTCAAAGCAGACAAAAAAAAAAACATTTGGCCCGTATCTGTAGGGATAAGAATCGCAGGGATTTAAAGAAATAGTTCACACAAAATCAAAAATTGTGTCCTAATTTGAGTAAATTATATGACAATTATGATTCTGGCATCTTAATTCCTTTTTAGTCATTTAAACTAAAAATGAAAGAATGGAGAACGTTTGAAAAATGTTACAATTAATTTAATAATAATGAAAAATTATGAAAGTATACCACAAATGGTGTTTTCATACTTGTAAATGTTTGGAAACAAAACAAAAAAATTATGCCTGAAAGTTCAATGATGATTTTAATGCGCAGCTGAAAAATAAGTTGCAACATCATGACAACAAAAACTTTAAAAGGTGGTTCTATTTTGCATATTTTATTATGCATAAAATAGAGATTTAGAATCATACGTTCAAGAACTGTTAACCGAATCAAGTGTCAATAATGTGAAATAATCTGATAATTTAAGAACTAGTCAACGATTCCCAACCCTAAATCTGAATATACTATACTCTTATTAAACATTACAGCCATTAACATTACTCTGATCCACAGAAAACACTCCCAGCGCTTGTACAAATGAGTGCCATGACTGGAAGGAGAAACCCTTGAGAAAGTCCGATCAATAATCTAGTGATGGATAAAAGCATGACAAAAAAGAAAGCAAAAAAAACACCACAGAATAACAAGATCATATTTGCCTTCAATAAATACAAGAGATGCCGTTACAGTGTAAGAATTGAGCAAACAGACGGCGATGACGACCACAGTTTGAATTTCTCAGGTGAAAGATGTCAAACTACTTCTGCGCTGGCACAACTAAAGGAAGAAAAATATCTGATTCACAAGTGAATCCCCGTTGTGATCAGAAACCATTCAAGAGATACATGAAGCATTCGAAGCACTTTTCTTGTTCTTCAACCCATTGTTTGTAAGCAGACTGTCTGCGGCAAAAAGTGCAGGAATAAAATATAAAGAGCAGCCACGTCTGAACGTCCCAGCTAACTGCTCATTTCTAATTAGTCTGAAACAAGAAGCATGGCCTCTCAGTTCTGAGAAAATCCTTGATCCATTCAATTTCAACATCTCTTGTTCTCCAAATTTGAAGATTATTACTCACTTATTCTGGGCATAACTAAGCAAGTCCATTACATATATTAAGCACATCATGTGCAGGGAATACAAAGGTCATGGTCAACCTTGCTGCGCCCAGCCCAGAAAAGTTGCAGATTTCCCCCGGATCCCATGGTGGCGCTGCGGCAGCTCAGTTATTCTGACAGCAGCCGCCCTGCTTGCCCGAATTCTGTGTGGGCTGCACGGTAATGGGAACCACTTTTGAGCTGGGGGAGAAACCGTCATCACCACCACGCCCTGACATCTGCCTCTGGGACACGATACGGTAGATTTCTGTGTGAGAGAGAGGCAGCATTCAAAGATCGGCATGATAGAGGGTTGTCTGATAAATGTGATCGTGCAGGTGTGTTATTGACACTGCAATAACTTCAGCTGTGGTTCATTATGACGTATAGAAATGAACAGTGTAACTGTAACATGGTGTGGCTGAAGAGAGGTATTTCCCAGGCCAAAAAAAAAAAGAAAAGAAAAACGGCAAATAAGCAAACCACAATTATTGCGTGGCAAACTTTCTAAATTTGACCTCAAAACACAGTTTCATTCATTCACAGGAAAAGCCGAGGATATCTGTGGCGTGGAGTTTGACGCCATCTAGAGGTTATGCTCAATAACATACACAAACACCCTGGAATCTCACAAAAACTGCCAAGTATTTTTGTAAAATAGATCTATATTTTCAAAAAAATTAAATCTTATTTTACTTTTAACTAAGCAGATTCTCTTAACCCCAAACTCTAATTACTGTATCTGACAAAATTATAAATGATTTTTAAATTAATTTCTGCTTTATTTTTGGGGGGTGATTTATTTTTTACTGCAATACAAAAAGTGCGAATTGGCTTTTTCACATTACTGTTTTTTTCAAATGTTTAAAAGAATAGCTCAAACAAAAAACGTGTCATAATTTGCATGATTTTCTCATGAATTCTCATCTAATTTTCTCAGTAAATTACATGACCGTTTGATTTCTGGATAAACTTTCTTTATGATCCTGTTTACCTGTTTTATAAGTAATTTCAAGGGGGGGGAAACTGTATTCTGTTATTTACCCTTATAAGTCTGTTCTGTAATAAATAAATTAATAATAAATAACAATTTTGATTAGATTTTTGGAAAGCATCAAATCACTTATACCACAAATGGTACATTTTAACAGTGAGAATTTTACATGTTACATGTGCCTGAGCCTTTTTTTATGCGGATGCATATATTGTATATTTGAATATTTTATGCATATTTTAAATTATGCATAAAATTGCATACGTTTAACATAACTGAATGTCAGAATCTTCCAGTAAATAAATAAAACACATCTAGATCACATTTCTCTCTAAAAAGAAAAATTCACAACATTTGATAATTAATATACTAAATTATGCATAAATACTTTGCTATTGAAATACTATTATTGTCATTACAGTAATGAGAATGAGAATGTTCTTAATAAAAAAATGACTGGTACATGTTCTTCACAGTTTTCACCTCCAAAAGCTTTGATATTCACCCTTCTAAATGATTTGCTCTGGACTGACCTGTAAGAATGGTCTGAAAGGCTAGTTCAACATTAGAGGAGTCCAGCGCTGAGGTCTCCAGGAAAGAAAGTCCATGCTTCTCTGCAAAACACACACAAATATTAAATAAATATAGCTTCCCAAATACATCATCAAACAAAACACAGACCAGCTAGCAAACAATTACTCATTCAGTACTCAAGATAACTAAGAAAAAGTTTAACAGCAGGTATCACAAACCATGAGGCACAGCACCAGAAACACCAAAGTCATGGTCTATTAAAGGCAAAATATGTCTTGAATGCGCTGTAGTTCACTTAGGATTAAAATATTTGCCAAATGTAAAATAAATACAACAGCATCATGCTAAATCAACACTGCCTAAAAATAGTTACCACAATTGTATTACCAGTACTGCTTTAAAAGGTTACCATGTAGCATTCAACTTCTCAGAGCCCAGAGAAATGAACATACAAACTGATTAACTCATGACCTGGAGCCGTTTGCACCAGCTAGACGTAAAAAAGCTGGGTGCAAGCCCTACGCTGGGCTTTGCAACGTCCAGCTTTTCAATAAATATTTATTTACCCCTGTTGCACCAACTAAAACTACCATCAGGAGTAGAAGATGCACATCAACGCTAACACATTCTCCCGCAGTGATAGCGGAGACAACGTTCACGTGGCAATGGCTACAACTACTAATATAAAACTGAATTGATCAAGACTTCATAACAAGTGAAGCCACCGCATCATGATTTCACAGAGTAAACATTTTCTAACAAGTCCGTGTTTTTATATCTGAAGTCTCTGATTTCTTCAAACAGACATTAAAAATGAAGGCAAATATAATGGATGCAATACAATGCTCTCTAGTTATTTTGTTTCTAGCTGACTATCGAGTTTATGTACAATGAATGTCTTTCCTGAGGTAAATGTGACGTTACGTTATATTGTGTGTTTTACTGACGTCTTTCTGTGGACGAAAAACCACATTAAGAAAACTGACAGAATTTGACTTTGAATTTTCTTATTAAAAGCAACAAAGCACAAAACCTACTGCGATTATTGGATGGCAGGCACGCTACAAACAATGAATGGAATTAAAGGCGTGAAACATTTCCAAGCATTTATACTCCTTCCAAGCAAGATGTCGAATGGTAGAGTTTATTTTAATAATCACAAATCATATGTATTATTTTACTGCATAATTGCAAGCTGTACATAAATATTTTTTTATTAGTTAAATTACTGTCTGCAGAGTGTTATAGTCAACACCGAGCTTCGTGATTGATATCGCTTATCCTGCCCGAAAAGACCATAAACATTACAGTTCATGTCTGCAGTAATCATTAACTAACATTTACATTTATGCATTTAGCAGACGCTTTTATCCAAAGCATTCAGGCTATACATTTGCATTGTCAGTATGTCAGTACTAACAGACATGGATCCTAAAGACTAATAATGTCTGATTAAATCACGACTTTTCACTTTACACCTACCTATGACTAGGCGTAAGATTTAGTGTCAGACGTAGCACTACGCCGAGATGGTGCAACGGGTATAAATTCTACACATGACTTAAAGTGCATTTTACATCCAGGCTAGTCTTACAACCGGGTGTATGTCCAGCTGGTGCAACCGGCCCTGTGTGACTTAAATCTGAGACATTCAAACTGACCAATCAGCAACAAGACCTGTGACGTAAACACCTCAGCCAACAGACCTTGAACACTATCAGCGCCTCTGTGACCTTTAAAAGGTATTCCAAATGACCTTTGGTGGTTTAACAATTATTTAGTTAACTCAACCTTACAAGCCGTCTTCACAAGAGAGGTGTATTAGGTCTTATTTTTACAGTGAAATATTTAGTTAAATACAATTCATTTCTATATTCGGACTCCTTTATATAAATATGGGTAAATTATATGAACAAGTCTAGTGATTTCAGGTGTCATTCTATATATTTGCTTTGCCAGACAAACATTACTTATAGAAATTCTTGAATAATTAAAGTTTAAACTAGCTAATAAAGTCCTCACAACACTAACCTGCAAACGCTTTGGATTCATCCATAGGAACGGCCCTCAGATGGCGCAGGTCACTTTTGTTCCCTACTAACATGATGACAATATTGCTGTCAGCATGATCCTGCAGCTCTTTCAGCCAGCGCTCGGCGTTCTCATAGGTCAGATGCTTGGTAATGTCATACACCAGCAGGGCTCCTACAGCACCTCTGTAATACCTGTGAACACACACAGACGTTTGAAAGATGCGTTTATTAATCATAACACACACAACACAATTATCCCACAATCTAAGGTGCCCAATAATAAGTGATTATCAAGTTCTGAGTTTTTGGCTGGTCATGTGAAATAAAACTACTGTTATTAAAGTCATTATCTTATCTGAGTGTTCATCATTAAGGGCCAAACGGTGTTGTTTTTTTATTATTCAGATACTTCCCACTTGACGGGAGTCTACATCCTCCCATTGTACTACACCGTAAAAAAAGGCAAGCTCAAATGATTCGAAATCTGGCACAATTATCCCCCTTACATTTTTAACATAAGAACAGGCACAGCTATGTTTAACTTAAATTAAAATAATACCGTTTTTTTTTTTTCATTCATTATCTTGATCATAAAAGAAAATGTTTTAAAATGTACTGCTGCACCTTGTTATTCTTCTAGGTACTTCATATTTATTTATATATTATTATTTTAATAAAATACAACATTTAAAACTTTTTAGTCAGGGACAGAGTGCAAGTATGTGTATCAAACAATTCTGTATTTTTAGCTAAGAAGAATGCACATTTCTATTCTGGTTAATGAACAGTACTTTTCGTTAACGGATTATGATATGCAAGATCAATATAATCTTGACAAAAGTGTATTTTTACATGCATAATAGATCCATGTTTTTAACCGGCAGGCCTAGAAACTTAATTATTTGATTTAAAATGAGAATTAGAATGATTCAGATTTTTTCTTCTAAGCACATTTAAAAAATTCAAAACCACATCAATCTTAGTAATTGTACCTGTAAAAGGAAAACCTGCTTAATAATTATTCATATCCGATTATACACTCTTAAAATTAAAGGTGCTTCACGATGCCATGGATGGACCTTTTTGTCTAAAACGGTTCTATAAAGAACCTTTAACACCTGAAGAACCTTTCTGTTTCACTAAAGCTTCTTTGTGGTGAAAGAATGTTCTTCAGATTATATAAAGGTAAGAAAGAGATGGATCTTTAAAGAATCTTTGACTGAATGGCTCTTTGTGGAACCAACAATGGTTCTTCTTTGGCATCACTGTGAAGAACGTTTTAAGCCCCTTTATTTTTAAGAGTGCAATACTTTTTTTTTACTTCCAGTTCTAAATGATGACTTTAAACAAAATGAATAGTAGTCATTAAGATTGACTGATTGTTTGGTTTGAAATTGGTCAAATGTGCTAGGATAAATTTTTTTTATATAAGTATTGATTATACGAGGAGTATTGATTTGCCTATAATAATTATGCACGCACTGTAGTTTTCATATTTATTATATTACATTTATTTTATTAATTAAATATTTTTTTTATAATAAATTACATTTATTAATTCTTTTTTATTATTATTGGTGCACAAAACAAATGGACTTCTTTAAAGTAGTTGAAGTCTGAAGACACTTACGCTGATGTGATGGCCCTGTATCTCTCCTGTCCAGCCGTATCCCAGATCTGGGCCTTGACAGTCTTGCCCTCCACATGGATACTGCGTGTGGCAAACTCCACCCCGATGGTGCTCTTGCCCTCCAGGTTGAACTCATTGCGGGTGAAGCGAGAGAGCAGGTTACTCTTGCCCACACCTGAGTCGCCGATCAGAACCACTGCGGATGAAGAAGACACGGGTGTGTGAGATTAACCAGCATATGGTGCTTTAAACGCTATTGTGTTTGCTATTGTCCCTGGAGACACACATGACACAGAGCGTTTAAGCAGATTCCATGTGTGCGCTTGCAGGAACCGGCCTCCCTTCACAGCACAACAGCAATTACATTTGAATATTTCACACCCAAAGGGTGTGTATCCACAAAGCTTTTGACAATGAATGAAAAGGGCACGACTGAAGAGCAACACCCTTTTTCACCCACACAGGTAGAGTTACGAAATACTGGGAACGTCTGCGTCTCCCGCTGACAGAGGCAAAAAATGAAACAGATATTAACTGATACAGTTACACTACCGGTCAGGTAGTCTAGTGTCAATAAGATTTTTTTTTTTTTAAAGAAATTAATACTTTTATTCAGCAAAGATGCAATCTATTCTTTTTGTATTCTATTTGTTTTCTTTTTTTATTATACAATTAACAAAAGCAAAAAAGGCCTCTAATACTAGCTTGCTCTATATATTTTATTTATTATATAATACAATAAAAAACCTTGCTATGTGCAGTGTATTAAGCTGAGACTTATTGCACTTGCATGTTGTTGCTCTTTTGTTGATTTTGATTGCTTCCATTGTACTCATTTGCAAGTTGCTTTGGATAAAAGCGTCTGCTAAATAACTAAAACGTAAATATGCAAGAAATTGACCAAAATTGACGATACAGACATATTTAATATGATAAAAGATTTCTAATTTCAAATAAATGCTGTTCTTTTGAACTTTATATTCATTAAAGGATCTTGAGAAAATGCATCACATTTTCCGCATAAATATTAAGCAGAAAAACCTTTTATATTGCTAATAATAATAAATGTTTCTTGAGCTGCAAATTAGGATATTAGAATTATTTCTGAAGGATCGCGTCATATTAAAGACTGGAGTAATGACTTCTAAAAAATGTATCTTTGCCTAACAGGAATAAACTACATTTTGTAAATAAATATTATAGCGATCTAATAAACTTAAAGATGCACTTGATGGTTTTAAACTTCTTTATATTAATGAGAGCACTCGTGCAAAGCAATGCCTGGCTTTCCCCAGTTAAACTCACAAACTTCTTGAACTTTTCCCCAAGACTAAAAATCTTGTAAATATCTTACAGTAGTGTGTGAATTGTTTTTAATCTTTTTTATTATTATTAAATCAGTACAGCCTAGGTGGGCATAAAAGATGATTCAAGAACATCAAAATCACATTTATTTGGATTTTTTAAATGTGAAAATGAATACGATTTCAAAGCTTTTGTGGAGAGAAAGACTATTAGTTAATGACTTAGTCGAATCATCACACATGACATGAAGGGGATTAAACTACTACAATTAAACATTTGATTCAACCTAAATCTCAAATAAATTGGGTTAATGTTGCCAACATGAAAGAATAAAATCTATAACAGATGCCTCCGCTAATAATATCAGAGTTAGGCACACAGAAATTCACTTTGACAAAGACTCTTTTAGTGGACGAACATGTTTAAAGAGCAGAGCGGTGATTGAACAACTCTGATTCATGGTCAAACAGCAAAAGGTCCACGGATATCTTAAGCACACGAGGCCAGGGGCCGAACTTGGAGTAATGGAAGTGTTAAATTCATGGGCATAACCACAGCAGACATCAAAGAGGTCAGATTAGTCAAATGAATATATCATCAGTATTCACTTTAGTAGTCAATTACTAAAGTAAATTCTCAATGTTACATTTGATCTCCTTCAAATCTCAAATAATTGGTTAAATATCAAAATAGAATAAATGAATAATCAGAGTGATCTTCTGAATCAAATGGGACTTGATTTATTAGATCAAATGAGTTTTTAAAACTTTCTGAACGCAAACCCATGAAGGACCTGATTTATACAGGTCTTACCGGTTTAACCGTGCTTATATTGCGGACACCATAGAAGGAACATTCCAAATCAGTTTCCACACAAAATTTGTTTTTTCCATTTTCCATGCGACAAGTGTATTACATGTACAAATAGTTTGTTCCCACAAATTAAAATGTATGATCTATACAAGAATTATAATATAAAACAAGACACATTAGGAGAAGCCAGTTATATTGTGCATTATATAATTAATCAAAAACTTGCACTTAGAAATCATTAAAATGTACAAATATCTTTTGCCCTGCTTATGGATTTGACCTGTTGGAAAATTAAGAGCAATTTAGCAGTGTTTATGAACATGACACTTGCTTCTGCCTGACCTAAGGTGATCATTAGCTGGTTGATCCGCCACCATGACCCAAAAACCAGCTTGTCCAGCCAAGGACAGCGTGATCAGCTGGTTTTTGCTGGTCCAAGGTGGTCTCGCAGCGACTGACCAACTTGGACCTGCTTGAAACAGTATCAAATCACAGCTTGGATATGCGCATATGTGTTTTAGAATAGAAAAAGAAGACATCCTATGCCAAGAGAGACCAGCCACTCATGAAGACGACATACAGGCGCTCATGGTAAAGTGTGGAAGTGCAGTACGTGGAGCTCACCTTTAAAGAGATAGTCATACTCGTCCTCTCTACCCGTCATGGCTTTAATCTTCTTACTGGCTTATTAACAAGTCCGTGTTTTCAGATATAAAGACGTTATGCTCTTCTGGAGAACCACGAGGGGCTGTTTTCTACGACGTCAAAGAAACTTTGTTTATGAGACAGTTGGTCACGAGAGCTTCCTTATACGCGCGCTTCATGCGTTGAAGACTCTCCGAATCCCAAAATATACTATATATTTCCTTCTGTCGACGGTTATAGATAAAGTAATAGTTAGGAAAAACAGGTCCCGAATTAGCCAAAATTACAGCTAATCAACTTTGATACGATGTTGTTGGGCTTCGTCAACCAAGTTTCGCCCTGCTGTCTCATCTACTTACGTCATTGTGCTGAGCTGTAGCCCCGCCTGTCCGATGATCTTATTGGTCAACTATCCTGTCTGTCACACGCGTGACCCTCTGTGACCCAATTAAATGTTTGACGGGGCCTCCTTACAGGTGTGTAGTCACAGGTGCGTCTGTTGTAGTTGTCAGGCAATATATACAAGAATAAAAATATAAGCTATAATAAAAAGCGTATTAGTTGGTTAATACTTTTAAAAAATAGCGTAAAGGAAAGCACGGGTCACAGGTGTGTTTCAGGTCAGCTCTTCCACATTCCACAGCGTGACATCACTCATGCTGTACAGAGGATGATGGGACATGGACATGCCACGTAGGAGGCAATGAGGAGGCAGGGCTGTGCGCAGTGCGCCATCCAGCGACTGAACTGAAAACTCCGTTTAATTCCATTTTAATTGCTGACTTAAAAATGTAATTACATAGATGTATCATGTTGATTTGTATGGGTCTGAATTATCCATATTAGATGATTAGCAATCAGTGTTTGTAAATGAAATATCACTTCAATATAAATTGAATTTAATATATGTTCTTTCAAAAATCTTTGAAAATAAAAACTTTTGATTAGTAGTACATAGTACATAAAATAAGTATCTTATGCTCACCAATGCTGCATTTAATTGATTACAATTACCATAAAATAGTAATAGAAATCATATTTTACCATATTACTATTTTTATGGTAATTTTAATCAAATAAATGCAGCCTTGGTGAGCATAAGAGACTTCTTTTAAAGTTCTAATTAATATAAATAATCATAATTAATTCCAATTCCTATTCAAAGTGGTCAAATCAATTAATATTCCAAGTAATAAATAGAAAGCTTATCCTTAAATCCATATTTATTGTTCTGTTTATATTCAACAATGATGATTCATAAATGTCCATAAAGGTTTTGTTGTTAAACTGCACTTGAGACTCATTGTGAAAAAACAATTCAGACGTTTTCATACATATTTCTGCTTTAATTCTTATTGGATCATGACAAGCTGTTTTTATTTTCTTTATGTGGTGTTAGCAGCAGAAACTGATAATACCTCCAGCATCAGCATTCATTAATGAAGAAACAAATCAACACTTCGCTTATAAACCCTTTATATATAGAGAGAGATTTTAATAGCACAAAATATTAATTTAGTGCTGATTAGTCTTAAATGATAAAAATCATTTTCTTAATCATGTGTGTGGGTTTTTATCCAGTTACCTTCATTAGGTGTGTTGAACAAATCAAATTAAAAACCAAACAGCAAAGATGCACATACAAAAAAATAAAAAAATATGTTCTTTCCTCCATCTTATGCTAATTAAAGTGATAAAGTTAATTCTCCAGCATCTGTTGATCTTAATAACTGGAGTAAGATGAATAGCTTGTTGTATTCCTCGTCTGTAAATCTCTTTGGATTAAAAAAAGTCAGTTGAATGAATAAATGTAAGTTAATAAAAAGTTTGAGATGACATTTCATAAATAATACAAAGAAAAACATTTAGGGAATTCAATTAATTCAAATTGACATTAATCCTTGTCAAACATTAAAATGTATTTTACTTGTTACATAATATTTAACAATACAAGTATGGCTATGTCAGTCAATGAAATGGATTTCCTTTCGTTTTAATGATAGCTGCACGAGCTGAATTCCCCCTCGAGCAGTCCTGCGATGTTCCTTCACAGGTTCTTACAGCAGGCCTTCCTTTCCTCCGGGGCGTCAGCTCCTGCAGCTTTAGGCTGGGATAATGTCACAGCATTGATAGAGCCTCGGGTCACTTCTTTGCTGCTCACCTTTTTATGGATTTCTGAAAGAAGGAGAACAAATAATGACAGCGTGATTATGATAATGAAGTGCTTACACGATTTCGAGCCTGGGTGAAGAGGAGAAATCCAGAGGGCAAGGAACACATGTAAAGTACATGTAAATACGGTATGTGTTCAGAATAAACAGAAGCTACCTGTAAGCACAGTGTTGAACGCTGCCTCGACGTTTACTGACTCTAAAGCAGAGGTTTCCATGAACAGAAGACCATTCTTTTCTAGAAAAAAATGATAATATGAATATCAAGATTAACTTTGTGTGATTTTGCTAAATGTTATATAATATATACACGCTAAGAGAAGTCTGTAAAAATACTGCCCAATGTTCAATGAAGGAACATTCTGTTCTGATTTTATTTTACAGGTAATTAACTCATTATTTGATTTATGCTTTGCATTGTGTAGTGTTTGAGGGTTTAAGGAAATGTCTGTAAATTTAACAGAAAATTTAATTTTATGCAAGGATGTTATCCATTTTCTACAGATTCTATTTTTTTTAACAGTGCGGTTTCACCTTTTAAAAAATAGAGTGGAAATATAAAATGTACATTCATTTACATGTCTACATGCAATGCACTGCAAAATTCAAAACACTGATTAAACACCTTCAACGTTCCATCATATTAATACAGTGCATTGTGCCTGATTACACTTTTATTAATTTTCATGACTGGACATTTATATAAGTTCTATCATATTAATACAGTGCATTGTGCCTGATTACACTTTTATTAATTTTCATGACTGGATATTTATATAAGTTCCATCATTTTAATACAGTGAATTGTGCCTGATTACACTTTTATTAATTTTCATGTTTTTTTTATTTTCATGACTGGACATTTATATGGGTTTAATGTGACTTATTTTACTGTCAGGAGAAGACATAAAAAATGTAAAAAGATTATAAAAAAGATTTACATGTAAGATGTCAAACATAAATTTACTATAAAACATGGCGGTAATCAAATCAAATTCTAAAACTATTTAGTTCATCTTTTAAAATGTAGTCAAACAAAAATGTAGTAATTCCTTTCATTATTAATACATAAAATTATATTTATTTGTAATAGAAAAATGGATGATGCATTTTAATCTTCCTTAAAAGTAATGTTTAATAAATGTTATAATTAGTATTAGTATTGCTACAACTACTTTAAGAAGTACACTCTACTGTCTAATAATACTATAAATCACTTCTTCAAGTTAGAAATAACATTTACTGTGGCAGGTTGTAGTGAGTTTCTGTGTTTTAATAAATTGTATTATTATTATTAATGTTGCTGTTGTTGCATTATTATTACTTGGATAAGTAAATGCTACTGTGCAATAGTAAATATTTGTTACATTTCTTCAAGTTAGGCTGAACTTTTATTTTGAAGGGTTATCATGAAGGCTTTTGAGTTTCTCTGTGAATTTTGCGTATGCCTGTATAATTGAATAAGCTGTCTTCAGAAATGACCTGCAAAGTCCTTGGCGTCCTCTAATGGAACAGATCGTACTGCTGACAGGTCCGTTTTATTGCCCACAAGCATCACTACGATATGTGGATCCGCGTGATCGTAGAGCTCCTTCAGCCAGCGCTCGGCACTTTCATACGTCAAGTGCTTTGAAATGTCATAGACTAGTAGAGCTCCAACCGCTCCTCGATAATATCTGAGATACAGGAACACAGAGCAGATCAAATCACATGACTCCATTTACTTCCTTTTTTTAAATGAACAGAACAATGACATAAAACATTATGTCAAAAGCAAGATTACATGATGAAGATGGTTTAGAACAACAGGTGAGAAATGAATTGACAGCAAAGAGTGGTGAAACATGATGTGTTATATTTTTTCTCAATTTGCAAAAGAATACATGAATGACAATTTTCATACAGTCAAAAATGTGTTTGCGTTCAAACATATTCAGAGTATGAGCAAACTACTTAAAGGGACAGTTCCCCTAAAATCATTCTGTGAAATTTGGTTCGATTAAAACAAAGGTCATTATCTCCTCACCAGACTGCCCTGGTTCATACAGTGGAAGTCGATTTTGTTTTTAGTTTTTAATAAATATATATGTTTGCATTAGATTGATCAAAAGTGATTGTAAAGACTTTCCTATTGATACAAACCATTTATAAATGTATTTTTGAACATTCTATTCAGTAAAGCATACAGCAAAAAAAAATTCCCGGTGTCAATTAGGTTAATAATAAAAAAACGTTATTGAGATGAAAATCCGCTTATCAGAATGATTTCTGAAGATCATGTGACACTGAAGACTGGAGTAATGATGCTGAAAATACAGCCTTGCATCACAGGAATAAATGACATTTTAAAATATATTCAAATAGAAAACGATTACTTTAATTTGCAATTATATTTCACAATATTACTGTATTTTTAGTTAAATATAAATATAATTTATTATAAAACATAAATAAATTAAAAAAACACACTTGCCCCAACAGTAGTGTTTATAATGTAAATAAGAAATTAAAATAATTAAATACAGAAAAATAAATCTAACACAAAGTTATTCATTTTTCTTTGAGCTCACACCTATGGTCACCATTCCCTTTTCTGAAAAATGTAATTGACATAATTGTCATTTTTGAGGAACTATGGGCATATTTGCTTGTTTAGCACCACCATTTGTCAGGGACTTCAATGTTATATCATGTTAAACTCACGCAGAAGTGATGGCCCGGTACCGCTCCAGTCCGGCTGTGTCCCAGATCTGAGCTTTGATGGTGAGGCCATTTAGCTGCACAGTTCTTGTACTGAACTCCACTCCGATGGTCGTCCGGCTGTCATGACTAAACTCATTCTTGGTGAACCGCGACAGCAAGTTGCTCTTGCCAACGCCAGATTCTCCAATAAGAACCACTGCAACAAAGTCATTAGTGCATATGAGTCTGAAAAAACGACCAACCCAGACTTGAGTCATGCCAATCATCTGGAAACATCAACCATGAATGTCACGGCCCTGTGATGAAGGGGCCCAAATCTTCTCTTGGTATAGCTTAAGGATTTGTGACCCATGATTTTGTTTTGCAACACCCCTGCTTGGTGTATTAGGCAACATTAACTTGCGTAAAATCAATGATTAGTTGTGGATTAAAATACCAGCCACTCACAAACTCATGATGTAACTTGTTACAATGTCATGTTTGTTTCTAAGTATGTCTTCAACAACAAGTGCAACATTAAGAGGCAGAACATGTACTATAGAATCACAAATCTAAATCCTTATTACGAAATTGTCTTGTTCATTAAATCATGAGACAGAAGCAGGTCTGATCCTCGTATTCTTCTATCATGACAAACCAACACTGGATGAACAGTACGTCCCAGTATAGCACTCCTTATGAAAACCCAGCTAATTGCAGGTGTAAACAAAAATGACTCAAACATGTCAGGAGTAAAATCAACACTCCACCCATGCAGGACTATTATGACATTTCTGGGATTGTAATTAATTTATATTATGTCAGGAGAGGGAGCAATTATAGACATAAAAAGAAAAGCAGGATTAGAAAACCAGAAACATACAAGAATTACAACACTTGCTCACCAATGGACCCTCAGCAGTGAATGGGTGCCGTCAGAATGAGAGTCCAAACAGCTCCATTAGTTGTCATCTTGTGAAGTGAAAAGTAGCGTGTTTGCAGGAATCAAATCCATCAAGGCGTTTTAACATTAAACCTTTGCTTCTGGCTAAAATGCCAGTCAATAATGCATAATAACCGTTCCTCTAATGAAAAATTCCATCATTTTTTGTCCTTTCATATCAAACTCTACTCACACATGTCCAGAATTGTTAGGTGTTTTCACTGGTAAATGATGCTTGATCTGTTAATATTTCTCTTTTGATTCAGAAGAGGCAACTTTTTTGCTGATGGAAGCAATATTATGGATAGAGAACTCATATTTTAGCTGGAAGCAACTGTTTGAAGTTGGAAAAAAATGATGAGTCTTGTTAAGTTTATTGCAAACACACAGCTTTTCACTTCACTATAAAGATATTAATTGATGGACTGGAGTGGTGTGGATTACTTGTGCGTTATTGTGAAAATGTTTGAGATGTTTGGACTCTCATTCTGACGGCACCCATTCACTACAGAGGATCCATTGGTGAGCAAGTGATGTAATACTACATTTCTTCAAATCTGTTCAGATGGAGAAACCATCTCACCAACATCTTGGATGACCTGAGCGCGAGTACATTTCAGCATTTTTTTTTTTGCCTTTAATTAACTTTTGTACAAATATCTGTGTGTAATTTCATATTAAACCATTAGCACAGATGAGAAACATACAAAAGATGGCCCTTTAAATGCTTATTATCTTGAATGTTTTAAATTGTTACAGGAAGACTTCCTGTTCTAATTGCTTCAGTTCAACTGTTATGAAATCAACATAACGCAGGTCATTTCAAGAAGTCGCTGTGGTTTGGTGTTGTTTGAGGACTGCTCTAGCAGATCATAGTTTCACAACGGGCTTTAACGGATACAACTATGTCCCTTCCCATACTGAGTAACTTAACCGAGTAATCTTGTGTAAATAAAACCTTGTCATGAACATCAGATTTCAACCAACCTACATGACTCAATTCCTCTACTCTCTAAACCCAGCTGCTTTATATATTTCTATGTAGCTGTTTTCTTTTTTAATGTCTATATATATCAGCTATTACTCTACATCTACTGCAAACTGTGAAATGAATGCTTGCAGATCATGAAACTAACTAAACATCACCTAAAAGTGTTTAAAGCTCCATCAGAGATTGTTTAATGAGCATGACAACTCCATCTAAAAGGTGTCAGAGCTTACCTTTGAAAACAAAGTTGTAGGCCTCATCGGACCCCATGTTGTCAGTCCTGTAAGCAGATCTTCCTTCACTAATCTAGATTATTGCTGCATGAGTCAAAATCCCAACCAATTCCAAGAGAAACCTAGAGTGAAAGTTCCTGCTCTCTGTGCTACAGCGGCTGACCTGAAATAGCAGAGAAACAGCAAGAAGTAAATGAAACCCCACCGTTTATGGTGGACAGTTCAGTTGTTTGTACAAGGAACTAACCTGCAGTTCCGCTATCAAATGTGCCGTACCTGGGGGAAGGTGGGCGTGACTTTTGGTGCACTCGAGTCAGGTCAAACAGGTAGGGCGAGCGCAGGTGCAGTCATATGAAACTGGGTGCGATAGTGCACCTGTTCAGCCAATGAAACGACGCCATACACACCATATGCAACCAATCGCTTTTTAAAGCAGCTTCTCCCAAGATCAGGAAGGCATTTGCCAGGGAAGAGCCCCTTCCATGGAGCATATTTTGAATTACACGGTTAATTATTGCTTGAACACAAATACTATACAGAGTTTCTGCAGGTTTTATGAAGATAAACGTAATACTTTCTAAGACCAAGCAAACTAAATATAAGTAATAAATCGAATGGAACACAAAATGATTTAAGCTTTTGGCCCCAACCACTAGAATACAGAAATAACTTTTACTGTACCTTCTGATCACGCTACAAAAAAATGATGTTCTTTATCAGTATTTGTGTCTATAGTCCAGTACAAATGTCTATAGATTCTTAAACTATGATACATTAACTGTAGAAGAAAAATGACATAAAATAGGAAATCTTGTTTTCTGAGAAATGGATCAAAATGAAGTGTTATAAATATATGTTATGTTAATACGTTATTAAATATCTGCAACTTAATTCAGAGAGGAAAGTCTTCAAACCTCATTTACAGATATTTGTTCTTGTTCGAAGCATAAACTCATTTCATTGTGTTCATGAATAAGACTTCATGTCTATTTGCATCTTAAGTAAATGTATCTTGATTTAATGAGGTTTAGATATTTGTACTGGAAAACAAGACAAAATTACAAAGGATATTTTATTTTTTACATTATACTCAACATTTAATGTTTTGAGAGTTTCTGATTTCAAGATTTAAATCTGCTGATTTAAGATATTTAATGGCCTTAATTTGCAATAGTGTGACTTTAAAAATGCAAAAACCCTGATTAACAAAGTGACATTTCATCGTCATTCATTTAATTAATTTTATACATTGTATTATTTTGGTTCGATGCATATTATTCTAGGCTTACTTAATAAAAAGCATCGATTTCTTGTGTTTTAAAAGGCAAAACAACAACAACATGTAACAAAAAGAGACATTTATTTCATATGGTTGACACTAGACAGCCTGATCAATGACTGCCGCAATCCTGAGACAAAGAAAAGCTGATAAAAAGGGAAAATGCAGTTCAAATGTAATTATTAATGTTTATGCAAAGCATTATTTTGGGTCTAATAGCCACACAATTCGATATAGCAATCATACGAAGTATGCAAATAAATAAAGCCATAGATAATATATTATGAAGGCCAAGATCTTCAGAAGTTTCTGTTACAATGTACACATTCACATAAGTACATCCTACGACGCTGCCACTTGTGTTAGTGGTTCCTCGAGGTACTGCACTAAAGCTTCCGCCTGTGAACATAACAAACACAGTTATTATGATTGTTCATGAAAAAACACAATTAAGAGTAATTATATCTACACCAAACCTCACCTTGGCTTTCAGCATCCCAAAGCCTACCGTCTCCTTGGCATACATGCACAGCAACAAGTTTGCAACACGTGTAATGGCCACCCTGCCCTCCTGTAATGACAGACAAAATGCAGCACATTGAAAAGAAGACGATTGTAAAACAATACAATAGTTCATCATGTTAGTATTATTTCTATCATGGGGTAATTTAAACAAAAGCACATATGTTTGGTAAATCCAGAGACGGCCTATAGCATCTTCCGTGCTGAATTTGTGCATTTCTTGTATAATGCATATGTTATTGCATATATCAATGATCTGCCTTTACAATCATTTACTATAACCCGACTGTACAATGCTATTCCTACCATACAATCCATCAGGATGAATTTCAGTTTGTCCTCATTAAAGGCCTGGTGTCCGTTTTTGTCGTAAGCTGCCCAGATGTTGCTGGCAATGGCTGCGGTGACTCTTGCATCAGTGTCTCCATATCCAGAATACGCCAATAAAGAGCCTTCATTATTCAATAACCTAAAATAAAAAACACATAAAAAATAAATAACTCATTTAAAAAAAGCAAATACATTAATTGAACATAAAAATCATAAACAACTAATACTTTGACCAGTAAAGTGGGCAAAAAATTAAAACCAATATCAAATGGGATCTGCAAACAAAATTTTCTTAACTATTTGAACTTTTATTCATGATTTTTGTTGCACAATATACACTAGTTCATTAAAAGTGAACAGATGTTTTGGTGTTTTCTGAGGATATATGAAGTCCGTTATCTTTGAGTTCACACAGATAAACATTAGACAACTTGTTAAACAATTTGTTTTTGGGTAATGTTTGCGCTTTAAAGTAGTGTGTGTAATATATTTATTTAAAATAACAGTATTTAATCTAATGTCAAAGATATTCGGATGTTTCTAAATATAGCTTAAACCAGTCAATCACGTTTGAAGCTACTATATAAATGACATTTTTAATGATTTAACATGCATTAAGCAAAGCCCAAACGCAACAAAATACCTTACCTTTAACTCAAAAGAGCATGTTAATAACATAAAGTACAACATTGTCTACCAATGTATCTGCCAGCTAAAGCTACTGATAAGAACAAAGACTGAATTTCATATACTCACAGCGTGCTTTGTACGCCACTGGTGTTTGCCTGACTGAGTACTTGAGTTAATGCTTTAGGACGCAGCATAATTTAAAGGAAAACGGCAATAATACTAACACGTTTACAATGTACGCGAGATTATAGCAAAACAAGAACTTGCAACAGCAACCCAACAAGACCATCAGCTGACTTCTAACTTCCGTGCTGATGATTCATGGGAAATGTAGTGTAAAAAACTACAAAAACGTGGCCTACATCGAAACTGAACGTAATATGGATGACTTATTTCTTTTTCGGGTCATTAACAAAACAAAAGAACGACGAAACCAACTGTTTTTTCTTATATCTTCCTGAGAACCCACAACCTCGGGTTACAAGTCCAACACTCTATCCATTACAGCAGTCGTAGACAATTTCTGCCGGAGCCGAGAAATGAATAGACATCAAAAAGGCAAAAACAGTGGAGATGTTTTTTAAATGACCAATCTATTTTAGGTTTCAGGATTTTTTTATACTAAACTTTGTTTAAGGATGATTCTCAACTATGTTATAAAATAATAACATAATTATTTGATATACCATTTTGTTTTATGCAATATGTGTGTAAAAATGTCCATAAAGTGGTTTTCCCATTAAACACTGCATCTAATTTTTATATTAATGTGTTGCTGTTGGGACAGCATGTTGAAAAAATAATTGTCATAATGGGAGTAATAAATGGCCAGATTTTCATAATAATGTATAATATTTCATAAGACAATTGATAGTTAATGTTTCTATTAAATTGTTATGTATCCCAAAATGCATAATAAACAGGCTTTTAGTCCTGGTGTCCTCTGCAGTGAAAATTAATGAAATTATGTCCTGTTTCATAACAGGAATCCATATTTGAATTTGAAACACATAACATTTTCATGAGATGTTGCTTTATGACAAACCATTTGAAAATGATTCAGATTTACATGACAATTATAAAATATGATCATATTTCCATAAGGATGTAAAATGTTCACTAAATTAAATTGAGCCACTTTTAAAGACCTAGGAGAGGGTGTGGTCATGGTGAAACTCCCAAACATTTAGTATCTCTATGAAGCCCTGAATGTGCTCTGTACAGGACATCTAGACTTATAACTGTCTTCTCCGAGAAATTCACTAAAATAGAATGTCCTCTACAGAGGCAAAAACTCCATAGCTGGGTCTCAGCCAGGGTATACTGGAGATTTATAAATGAGTTATCAAATAGAAATTAATTGCAGTAGTTCTGTTTTGTCGGTCTGACAGATTCAACCATATAAACAGCTGGTATCGTGGGGATAGAATACAACTGTTAATACATTTTTTTAAAGGTTAAATGGCTATAATTGTATGTAAAAATACTTTTTAGTTTTGACTTTATTTTGGGAGGTGAGGGCAACAACCCCTTAAGTTCAAATTGTAAGACTTGATTATTGCAGATACATGCAAAGGTATTACTGATGAATACTTCAATCTTCAGCTGGTTCACCCTCATTAAGTCACAACCGGGTTACAATATACTGTACATATGCACTCTTAAATACAAATATCCTTTATTGGCTTCTTTGGTTCCATGAAGAACCTTTTTAATGCACTAATGGCTATTTTTGAAAAAAGGTTCTTTAATTTATTGGAATGTTCTTTACACCAAAAAAAGAAAGGCATTTAAGAATTGTAAACGTAAAGGTTCTTCGAGGAACCCAAAACAGTTATTTTACTTCTGACTCAACCTTTTTCGAACCTTGATTTTTAAGAGTCTATGATTTGCAGATTCATAGACTATTGTTTTAAAGAATTATGATATTTGCACCCAAAAAAAGCAAATGCTACAGCTAAGCATAACAAAATCTAAAATCATTAATAGATTCACCATGCTTCCAAATCTTGGAAATCACAATTTTTTAATTTCAGTTCTCATATTAAGTAAATTAACGAGAAATCTGAAAGTTAAAGCCTAAAGCAATCCTAATGTCTAAAGCTTGGTGATTGATTGTGAAATTTTATATAATGCATCAACAAGATCAAATGACTTGCGTGTGACCTTCATATTAATTAGATAATTAAATATATTGTGGTTATAAGAGAATGATCATGCAATACTTTTTAAACCTAAAAAGTTAAATTGCATGGTGTCATGCAGCCCAACAATTGCAAAGATATAAAAATAACATTGCTGTAAGACAAAAGCAGATGCTAGAAGAACTACAAACCCCAAAGAATGTTGGTTTCTGTAATGTAATTCACGTAGAATAAAGAGTGGATTATGGACGTGCAGCAAAAACAAAAGTTAAACATTTGAAATTCACAATTAAACTGTTAGTTTCATTAGACAGATGGTGGTTAGCACTGAGAGAAGCTAGCATCACTATCATGCTGTAACCAGTAGATCAACTTGAGGATGATGTATTCAGCACACAATACAAGCGTGTTCCAGGCACTAGAATACTTCTATGTCAAAGCATAAAGATATGGTCGAAACAAATGGTGTCTGCGTTCGCCACTGCTTGTTAAGCTGAGAAATATTTTATTGATGCTTTGTTACAACCTTACCCATATGACAAGCCTTTACGGTCAATTCATGTACACTCCTCACAAAGGCAAACGACTAAAGAGATGACCGAATAGCCTTTCCAAATCTCATTCCTTTCTAAAATAGCTGAAGAGTAAGCGATCAGAGTCACGGTGTTATAGTGCTCCAACATGTTCATGTCTATTAGATTTAGATTAACACATCAAAATGTCAAGGAACGCTTAAATCAACGTCAACTGAGGAGGGTGTAAAGGGTAAGCTCTACGTTTCTGCAATAAATACTGGTTTAATCAGGCATGAATTAGGAGAAACAGAGAAATTAAGGAAACCAAGCATTTTCACAGAAGACAAGAATCCCTCTGGGCCTCGGAATTCAAGCGTATGGATTTTATTCCCCTAACCAACAAGTAGTGACTCGGATGAGTGTGTTCTAATTGTAAGGAATGGTATCTCAAACTTGGTTCAAGCAAATGTAAGCTTTGTCCCATCTTACTAGTGATGAGGGGTTAGAGTGACGTCATTCCACAGCGATTCTGGTTTGTTTTGTGTTGTTCAAGGAAACAAATTTGAAACCCTCATTGCTTTTTGATTCAGAGATTGATCGAAGCAAAAAAAAAAAAAAAAAAACACGATTTGAGTAATTGGAATTCTGTCTATGTGGGGCTTGTCAGATTTTATGTGATGAGGACTATGTTTGCTTCTTGTCTCCCTTCGCACGCTCTGAGTTGATGGAATTAGGAAGGCTGAGAGCCGAGCAGTCTTTCGATAGCGGCGTTGATGTCGCCACCGGTAGCGATGAGGGCCTGAAGGTTGGCTTCCCTGTTGATGAAGCCCATGGCACTCAGCTGCTCTAGCTGTTGCTGGAAATGCACTTCCGGAGTCGGAGTCTGCAAAGTGAGGTGAAAAGTAGTAAATACAATCAAATACACACAGCATATTCAGTGTTTCCCACAGGATTTGGTGATTTTCAAAATGTTGCACATTTTAAAGTCTGCTCCGGCCCATTTTCTGCATCTAACCTGAATAGAGTAAAAAGTCTCTGCACTGATTTGTATCTGGACTCAAAACCTCTTTTCAGTTCAGTCACACTGGTTTTAACGATGCTAAACAATTAGAATACTATCATTATTACAGTCTGATAGATTAATTAGTAATAGTAGAAATCTGAGCATTATTTATAAGTCAGTAATATATTATTTTGGTATTATAACTGCACTGTACAATCTTATATTTTATAATAAGCATATTTTACTTTACAACTAGGAAAATTAAAAATCTTTCGTTTTTATTTCTTCAATTGGGAGAATGAAACCCTCAAGCTGTTATTTGTGGAAACTTGCCGTTTCAGTGAAAACAGCTTCAGAAACGAGTCATTACAAATCTGTTGAAATACTGTTCAAGGTTCAAGGTTCAAGGCTGTAATCATTGTCTATAAAAATGTGGATCACAAGCTGATCGTGAACAAACTGTGCACCTTGCTTTGAAACACTTAGACACCAGACTATACATTTAATTAAATCATTGCCTTTTTTAATTAAGGCACTATGACATATTGTGCATTTGATTTTAGGTCACTTGACAGATGCTCTGCCAAAGGAATGGCACAAAACACATTATCAAAGACATTAAGTTATGAGAATATAAAAAGATTTGTTTCATTATGAAACTGTAGCAGGCCACCAGAAGACAGGTAATTAATGGGAAACACAGATAATGTTATTAACAACAACAACAAAAACGTAAGTACCGATCCATTCCCTCCAGCAAACATCTGTAGCATCTGTTGCATGAGCTGCTGCTGGGCAGTGTTTGTTCCAGCCGCGGGGGTAGGGGTGGGGGTGGTGGCGGGGCCCTGGCCTGAGGGCGGAGGGTTCTCAGGGGTCACATTCACCCCTGAGGGCAGTGGGGCACCAGGAATACCAGCAGCCATCCCACCAGGTATCAGACTGGAAAGAGACAAGTCACATTTAATTGGTAAGGTGCGGATATTGCCACACAGTTTGTATAGATTATGGGGTCTGTCAACTAATTTACATAACTGGAATAAAACAAACCCATTTAATAAGCATGTGTGCTCTAATCTAGAGGAAGCTGCATTTACTTGACGACAAAGCCAAGAGGGAAATAACTAGTAGAAAGAGGATGTGTTCTTTAGGGTTTTTCACTCTGTAGAGAACAAAGTAACTAAGCGATAAAAACGTATAATACTTTAAATACTTAAAATTATTCATTTAAATTAAAAAAAACGTATAATTCTTATTCAGTGCTACTTAATATTTGTGGAAAACATATATTACCAATTAAAAGTGGGGAAAAAAATACAAATAAAAAAAATATACATCTCTATAACAAAAAAAAAAAAGGACGTGGAACTGGACGTGCACCTGGGCATGAGGCCAGGGGCTTCGTTTTGAAGGGTTTGCAGTCCCTCCTGGATCTGCATTAGGGCTCGCATGGCTCGAGGATTTGTCATGACCGAAAGAGATTCTGGGTTCTGCATCTGCAAGTGAGTCAGGAAAACAAGTCTGTTAGCAAATAAAACCTATACCCCATAGACAATCCATAACAATGCTAACTGGACACACCTGCTGTAGAAATACAGGTAACTGCTGTCTCATTTGCTCCTGCAGCTGTGGATTTCCGGCAAAGAGAGGGTTGTTCATAAACACCTGAATTTGTTTTAGATATAGAACATATTAATAACAGATCATTATATTAAATTAAAAGTTCTAAGCATTAAGAACTTTTGGGAATGATGGTCTTGCTACCTGTGAGGCAACATCAGGATTCTGGGCCAGGGACTGCATCATAGTGCGCATATAAGGAGCAGAAAGCATGTTCTGCATAAGCTGTGGGTTCTCAGAGATCTGTTGCATTACGCTCTGCATGCCAGGACTGTTGAACATACCTAAAAGCAAACCACAATAATTAGACAGATAGATAGAATTGATTTGAGATGTAAACCCTTTTATCCATATTTGACCTGAAACTTTTTGTTTTTATATATTATTAACAAACTAAATATTGTCTACTATAACTGTGCACTCATATTATCGGCTTGACAAATTCTACTACAACATATCCTCAAAAGTCATGGACCTGGTTATAAAATTAAAGCCAAATGTTTATATATAAAGACCATTACCGTTTCCAAGGCTAGAGGAGCTGATGCCCAGAGGGTTGGACACACTGGGTGTGGTTGAGCTTGTGGTGGAGCTGGTGGTGGTAGCAGTCCCAGAGGTGGTGGTGGCAGCAGTGTCAGTGGGACCCCAGGGATTTGGCAGGGGCTCTCGGTTTTCTGTCCTGGAGGGCTGTGCTCCGGAGTCAGTATTTCCACCCAATGCCGAGAAGGGGTTATTTCCAAACTGTTCAGATGATGCAATATAGCACTTAATGTTGCCATTTCATGAGTGAATTGGACTTGATGGTGAATTTGACAAATTCAATAATATTTTAGGAGAAAACCTTTTTTATTATTAAAATTACACTATTTAAAAATTGAAATACATTTTTAAAATCAATAAATGTATCTGACCTGTTCACGTGCAGCACTAAACATGGGCTCTTGAATATCTGTGTACATCCTCCGAAGAGCATTGTAACCCCCGGGAATACTCTCGAGGTTGCTAAGCGCCCGGTCCTGATTACGCATCATCTCTTGCATCATGGCTGGGTTTCGTGCCAACTCCATTGTCTTAACAAGCAAAAAAAGAAAGTTAATAGAAACAAATCAGTTCCTGAAATATTGCAATGAGGCAAAAACACACCTTTTAGATGTGCAAGTCAGAATAACGAACTTTCTGAAAACTAAATATAACTTCGTACAACCTTAAGCATTTTATTATTGCAAACAAATCAAGAAAAATAACTTCTAGTACATATCCGATAACATACCTGTCTCATAAGCTCTGGGTTGTTAAGCATGTGTGAAATCTCTGGGTTGCGCTCCATCAGTGTCTGCATCTGTGGGTTGGTCACTATCATCTGCCTCATCAGGTCAGGGTTAGACATCATGCTCTGCACAAGCGGGTTCTCCATGATCTGAGACAGCATCTCAGGGTTGGACATGAGCTGTCGCTGCATCTGCTGCTGAAGCTCCATGAAGTTGGCAGATCCCATACCAAGGTTAGCCAGGCCCGACAGGTCACCAAACCCGGCTGAAAACATACAATGAGAACCAGTGTAAAACAAAAGAAAAATAAAATAACAGAACTTTCTAACAAAGAATAACATAATATATTAGGATTGTCTTTGTATCAATTATTTGTAGAAAAGGAGCTAATTTAGATTTGAAAAAAAAGAAAAAACAACATGACACATTGGAAAATAAGTTAATCCACAACATAAACAAACTCAACCTTTATATATAGCATTTATAAACATGTATATACTTTATAATTACACAAAAACAGTATAGATTGTGTTTAATTTGAGGTGTATTTCGTTTTCAGCACTTTTATTAGCATTTGTTTAAAAATATGTGACCCTGGACAACAAAACCAGTCATAAGGGTCAATTTTATATATTGAGATTTATACTTCACCTGAAAGCTGAATAAATAAGCTTTCCATTGACGCATGGTTTGAATTGGGAGAAACCGAGAAATTAATTTGATGCCGAAATACAACTTTTTGAAAATCTGAGGGTGCAAAAATAAAACGATAATGAGAAAATTGCCTTTAAAGCTGTCCAAATTAAGTCATTAGCAATGCATATAACTAATTAAAAATTACATTTTAATATATTTATGGTAAGAAATTTACAAAATATCTCCATGGAACATGATCTTTACCTAAAGGCAGGGTATGCAATTTTTCAAAAATGTTTTAGAAAACTTAGTCGGGGCCAAGTGCCAAAACAAACTTTTAGCCAATCAGCAGTAAGGGGCGTGTCTAATGATATGGAGTAGAGAATTTTTTCCTGAGAGAACCAAGAGAGCCTTCTGTGAACAGCCGAGCGACAGAAAGATAGAGATGGCAGATGAAAAACAAAAGAGGAAAACGTCTGTGGAACGATAAGGCAAGAAGTAGGACACGTGTAAATATTGGATCTGATCAGCTTTCCAGCACTGGAGAGAACTCAAGGAGCGGAAGATCTGCGATCGGACGCCGAGGTTGCTTTGCTTCTTCTCGATAGGCGAGTAACACCGTGTCTACACCAGACGTGCCACGCGCGCCGCAACAGCTAAAGCCTACCTACACTGGACGCATGTATTTTAGGTCAGAATATAGTTGTTTAAAGTTCAAATCTGCGGTTTATTTATAAAAAAAATCGCCTATTTGAAAATGTGCTTCTTCGATTTCGGAAAAGCTTTAGTCTCAGCCTCAGACGTCACACCCACGGACCATTGGCTAAACGTCTGATGCATATGACACACAAATCTGGAAACACTTTAGCAGTGTTGAAGTCATCGTCGGATTGGTTGAATTATACAGGATTTCCGGGAGACGTGTGTCGCGTTCTTTAACATTCTGCCTGGAAACAAAGATGCCGTGGCACCAAACTCCCTCGCGAAAGAAGAAAGCCGTCGTGTTTACAAATGTGACAGCGAACGCTTATCAAAATAGATTAAACACTGGATTTCCAAAAGTATGTGAAATATAAAAAATTTGCACCATAGAATCTTTAAAATACATCCAAGAGTTTCACACACCGGTTTGTTACTGTGGCGACATTTCCACGCCCCGAAACATAACGCTCAACAAAACGAACTGTGATTGGTTGTTTGACACGTCGGTCAAACGACCTCATGGGCAGGCCTTGACCAATGAATGCAGCCATATATTCCAGACCTTCAGCTGTGAGTCTGAAGATCTGGCTACGCGAGACTAGGGTTGCGTAGGCTACATATGTGGGGCAGATCTATCAAAATAGGAGCGAAAGCCATTTGGGGTAGGGGCATGTTTGCTTTGGTGATTTCAAATATCAACATTGACTTCCAGAAATTGCTTACCCTGCCTTTAATATCCTAATGTTTTTGGCATTAAATAAAAGTCAATCATTTTGACCCATACAATGTATTGTTGGCTATTGCTACAAATATACTGGTGGTACTTATGACATAGTTTTGTGGTCCAGGGGATACATATTTGTATTTCAGTAATTTTAATACTTATTTGAGTTAGATGCCAAGGCAACATTTAATTTCATTTAGGTTTTTAAGTTTGTCATATAAAATTGTATTCAAATTATAAAAAACAATGTTCATAGTTGTAGTTAACAGTAACAACACTGGCTGTGGCTGCAACACCAAACAGATTATGGAATGATATTCAAAACGGTAACAACGGGCTGACATCTCATTTAAACAAACTCCCAAACATTACTCACCGAGTACATTGGGTGGCTGTGTCGGGGTTGGGGACGGCCCACTGTCCTGGGGTGTGTCCAGGTTGCTGGCCGGGCTGGAGTTAGCGCTTCCAGCGGTGTTGCCCTGCGATGGTCCAGGGCCAGAAGAGGCAGAAGTCTGCGAACTACCACCACCTGAAGTCCTACAAACAAAACCCTCTAAAAGTGAGCCATCTATAATACACAGGCATTATTCTACAAAACATTAAGGCTTTTCATATGAAAATACCAGTTGAGTTTTGACCCTAAAAGCAGCTCTTACTTTTGTGCAGTTTTGATAACCAGGTGAACCGTGAGTCCGTCTTTAATGCCATGCTGGCTGAGCGTGTCTCCGTCCTTCAGGATCTTCCCGGCAAAAATCAGAACCAACTGGTCCTGATTCGCCTTAAATCTTTTGGAGATTTCCTCTTTAAACTTTAAGAGGACAAAACATGCGGGTTATGATTTACACGTGAAATCAGATCAATACAACCTCACGTTTGTGCAACATCACAGTCCCTTTTATTAAACCTGATCTCGTAATCATCAATCAGCAACTGGTCAAATGAACTAACATAAACACTGCTAGCACCACCTTTACAGGAAATGCTAACACGTTCTTTAATGAATCTGAATGAATTAATGAATATAACGTTAGTCTTGAAGTCAACAAAGCAAAACAGAAAGAGCGCGACCAAAGATGACAGACTAGAACCTTCGACCTGAGCAGGCCGTTTCTTTAACGAGAATAGCGAGTTAGAAAACAAGCTTTACAAACGCCTTAAAATACAAAAAACTAAGAATAAGGTGATCAAAATAACCCAATTTAAGTAATAGAAAGAGTGGAATGCATTCTAAATAACCCCTGCGACGGTTTTCGGCTTTGGACTGTTCGTCGTCAATCGTTAGCTCTCCGGCTAAAGCTGTTAGCCGCTGGTGTAACGAACGCCCGGGTGATACAAACAACAAGAAACCGCGAAACAATCACCTGTGAGACAGATGAATCCTCAGCGATGGCTATTTCTTCTTTATCTTTCGGTGTTTTGACGGTGACCTTAATGATAGTCGCGCTAGCGGCGGCATTTTCCTCAGTGTTAGTCTCCACGGCAGGATCCGTGCCGCTATTCTCCGCCATCTTTACTCTTCTTTAACTTCATTACATCACCGCACCAACAAGCAGCGGAGAAAAGTGCTGTAAACGCCGACTGTTCCACAGCGTCCTCTGGCAGCGCGGAGTGTCATCGACTTACCCTACTGCTCTCACTCTGAGTTGACTCAAGGTCCGGCACTTTACAGGTATGTGTGACAAACATTATAAACGAGCGAGAAACCCGTCCAGTGTTTCCAATGTTTTTCTCACATTTTTGTCCCAGAGACTGTTCAAGAAAAGAGGGCATATACAAGGACAAGAAGACACAAAAGAAGGTGAAGAAAAACAAAAAACACCTTTGCATTTCACTTCTGATTATACCCTGTATAATTTAGTATGTGACGAATAAACAAACCTTGAACCTTGACCTAGGCCTAACGAATGATCGACAGCCACACACACTTATAGTAAGTGGATCATTTAGCCTCTTGTTGAAGATGACAAAGTTAACAAGAAATCAATCAATTCATTAATGACTTTTTGATGCTTTTTGTGTTCACTTCCATCACTTTTATCTACACTCGATTTTCAAACAGCTCCAAATACCGGTAAAACTATTTATTTATTCTTGAAGTTTTTTGAATATTTCTGATTTGGGGTCATTTATGCAAAGTTTTGACACATTTCGCAAAGTCTGTACATTTTTTTTACTTTTCTGTCAAACTGACTCCCCATTGACCCCCATTGGTTTCCATGCAATTTGCAAAAAAACTTAAACATTAAAACAACAGAAAACCTTTATTGTAGCTTCTGAACTACATGAGAACAGTTTTATCACTACAAGGGTTTGTGAACCAGACATAACAAAAGGCGGAGGAAATACAAACAGCTATAAATGCGCTTACATAGCACAATTTTTGTTAGATACATTCATACTTGTATTTACACCTTATTGTGAGTCATGACATTTTATTTATTCAATTTTTTGTTGAGTTAAAACATGAGCTAAGGCTGATCTGCATGAGGAAAGCACTTGTTTTGGTGCAGATAGTCCTACATAAAATAATGCACACATAAACAGTAGGCTAGGCCTTGTGAGAACAGAGTCAATTAAAACAGTCCAAAATACATGACAATAGCTTCTTAACACATTCATTGCCAAATATATTGCTGTGTAGTAGTTGTGTATATTTAAGCCATTTCAACCTTTTAAAAAATACTACCCCCTGGTTTCATAGACAAGACTTAAGTCTAAAATGCATGTCTGTGCTGTTGAAAGAAACTTGCACTGACTGATCTAAAAATATGTGAGTGCCATTGTTTTGTCTCAAGATGCACACTTTCTATCGAAAGCATGTTTATAAAAACTATTAAATGTTCTACGTGAACTATTGCCATATCCTGGTTTAACCTAAACCCTGTCTATGAAACTGGGCCTACATCTAGGCCTTATATAAACCCAGTCTAATACCAATATACAGAAGATAGATACATGTCTACAGTAGTCAATCATTTACAGAAGCTTTAGATTGGTCCTGACTGAAACCTTTTCAAATCTTCCTTTCATATGATTTTCAACGTTGTGAAGTAAAGGTAAGTAACATTTGTTATTATTAACAACTTACATCTTCAATTAGACCTACTAAACGGTAAATGAATTCATGAACACAATTCCTGTTTTACTTGTTTACAATTTATGAGGAAGTGACTGCATGGAAAAATCAAAACTCCTCCTTCAAAAAAATCCCCACAGAGAGTGCCATTTTCACTCATCTGTACAGACACGTGCTACACAAGGTGAGTTTAAGATAACATTGTATTTCTTAAGTTTAATAACAATCATTTCATATACTTAAAAATAAAACAAAAATAAAAAAGACCAGAATGTTAAAGATAATGAACAAACTATTTAAACAGCCTGCACCACAACTTCCTTACTGGAAACAGTGCAGGTTGATTTTTGTATTGTTCTTTTATGTAGGAACCACATAAAACTTTTACGTGCGACAAAACTGCAATCAGAAATTCTTTTTTATAATCAAACATGCTGTGTAGAATAGTACATTTGCGTAGGCCTACTATCATAAAAAAACTGTTTTAAGTCTGTTTAAAGTGTTAAAGTTATTTTTGTTCCCTCCTGATATTATGATATGTTCTTGAAAACTGATTCTCCTGCAATAGGAATCATTTTCAGTTCTTATTATTTAATGTTTTTAACAAATAGGTTTGGCCATTGTTACCGACTGGAAGGTTGAAGTCCATCACTTCTATCTGCAGCATGACTCTGACAGTGTCTCGGGGTGAAGGACTTACGGTCCTCACCGTCACCTCAAACCCGAAGAGCAAATGGCCCGTACTGTGTCAGATTCTGGGGTTTCTGTGCTACAGTCCAGTGTGCTCTGTATCTCAGGGTATGAAAGGGAAGCTGAAGGATGTCCACACAGCTTTTGGTGTGAGTCAGACGTTTACATTAATTCCAAAATACCTTTCTGATATTTTTTGGTCTCGTGATTTTCGCATACTTTGATATTTGGATGCTTGCACCGTTTTTACGTTTCTGAGTTAGATTATGTTAGTACAGTGTATTTTTTGAATGCCTATGGAGCCCTTAAGGGGCATGGTTTTTGTAAAATGGGAAAAATATATATTTAAACACTTTTGCATTCACTTGCTAAAATGTTGTTTTTCACTGAGAAACTTGGCATGGTTTCCACCACAGTATAAAAATAATAAAACAATGTAAAAAGTGACTTTTATCTCACAATTTCGTTTTTTTTCTCTCAATTCTAAATTTATATCACATAAATCAGACTTTTCAGTTTACATCACCAAGATTATATCTTGCAATTATAATTTTATTCTTGAAAAAATAATAAAAAATCCTGGAATCTGAGATAAGTCACAATTACCTTTTTTATTTTTATGTTAAATACCTAATGCAAACAAAAACTGAATTGACTCAGAACCCTGAAATAGTAAGAAAGTCAGAACTTATATCTTGCATTTCATACTATTTTCCTCATAATGCAGTTTTTGTATTAGCTAAAAGTATTAGTTTTGTTTTTGAAAAAAAAAGTTTTAGCCTATGCAACTGAATGTAATACATACATATATATATATATATATATATATATATATATATACTGTATATACTGCATATGAAAAAATTAAACTTTTTGGAAACATTGTGCAAATACTTATTTATACTATTAAAAATGTTTGCTTGTCCGCACGGAGAGCAAAATTGTTATTGGTTGACTTACAGTGTCATTGTACCAACTTGGTATGTTCTAAACGATTTTGTTTTCTTGTTCCATAGATTGTGCAGATGATAATTGGTGTCTTCAATATTGCTGTGGGGATTGTGTTTACATGCCTCGGGCCTTACTGGAACATGTATAGAATAGCCCATGGACCCTTTTGGATTGGTAGTGTGGTACGACAAGTCTTAGTTTGATCATTTTTATGTTTATAAATCATTTAATGTTGTGCAGTTCCTGTCAAAAAGTATTGATATGTTTAAAATCAAAAGCGTTTTTATTATAGTTTCTTGTAGTTGGAATCGTGTGTATTCTCACAGCGAAGTTTCCCACTTCTTGTCTGGTAAGTGTCTATCAAAGGCATTTGTGTTTTTGACAGTGCTAGTTTTGCTGGTTTACTATATATTTGTATGTGTGCGTGTGTATATGTATATTTTGTTTGTGTTTCACAGCTGGTGATTGGGATCATACTGAATGTAGTCAGTGCTGCATTGGCTATCACTGCTGTTGTACTGTATTCAGTGGACCTGGCAAATGATCATACAAATGAAGACTGTAGAAGCCGCAGTTACTATTATTCACGTTATGATGGTTATGGTTATAAAACGCCTTCCCCTGAAGATAGTAGGAGAGAAGAGATGTGTCTGTACTACAAGAATCTCAATGAGGTAATGATTACTTTCTTTTCTTTAGATTTACATTTACATGTAGTCATTTAGCAGACGCTTTTATCCAAAGCGACTTACAATTGGGAGTACATAAAGCGATTAATCTTGAAGAGGCAAACATACAGAGGAAGTGCCAATAACACCAAGTCTCAGGCATTGTTCAAATAAGTACAAGCTAGCAAGGGAAGGAGAGAAAGAGAAAGAGAAAGATGAAGATTTAGAAAAAGTGAAAGTAAATTTTATTTGTATTTTTTCAAGTAGTCAATTAGAGTTGAAAGAGATGAGTTTTCAGTTGTTGCTTGAAAATTGACAGGGATCCAGTATTCCGGATAGAGATGGGAAGATCATTCCACCGGCCAGGAACGGTGAAAGAGAATGTTCTGGAGAGTGATTTTGAGCCTCTCTGTGATGGTACCACAAGGTGTCGCTCACTAGCAGATCTCAGACTTCTGGAGGGGATGTAAATTCGTAATAGTGAGTGGAAGTAGGAGGGTGCTGAGGCTGTGGTTGTTCTATATGCAAGCATCAGTGTCTTGAACTGGATGCGAGCTGCAACTGGTAGCCAGTGCAAGGAAACAAAGAGAGGTGTAACATGGGCTCTTTTGGGCTCGTTGAAGACCAGTCGTGCCGCTGCATTCTGAATCATTTGTAGAGGTTTGATTGTGTTTGATGGAAGTCCAGCTAGAAGAGCATTGCAGTAGTCCAGTCTAGAAATGACAAGGACCTGGACAAGAAGTTGTGCAGCATGCTCTGTCAGAAAGGGCCTGATCTTTCTGATGTTGTGTAGTGCAAACCTGCAAGATCGAGCAGTCTTTGCAATGTGCTCTTTGAAGGTCAGCTGGTCATCGAAGATTACACCAAGATTTCTGACCGAAGCTGATAGGGTAATTGTTGATGAACCTAACTGAATCGTGAAGATATGATATAAGACTAGCTACAGCATATCAAATCTTCCAAACATACTCAAAGTTCTAGTTCTTTTACAAAAAGCATCGTCCATATGATGTACTTTTTTCCAGATTTTCTGAATAGGTATAGGGAAAACATGAAAGGGAGCTGTTGTGTTTTATTGATTTACTGTAAATGGCTTTATGGATGATTTCCCTTTTTAAAATGATGACACTCTACTCTTTACCAACCAGATTATCTTCAGAGGACTAGATATCATGATGATAGTGCTGTCGGTCCTTCAGATCTGTGTGACCATCAGTTTCTGTGTTTTGACTGGGAAAGCTTTGCACAAGAAGGATGAAGATGTAAAGGTACTGTATCATCATCACTATTAATATAACAATCAATCAGTCAAATCCTCTGTGATCGTGAGAGTTTCAGAGAGCTGCTCTGTGTGTTCATGATTGTTTGTGGTTTTGCAGTCGGTGGAGGATCCAGAACTTCACAAGCCGCTCCTGGAAGACGTCACTGCTGGTGCTGTGTGACGAGATAAACACACAAAAGAATCAAACTTACTCTTTGTGCTTGTAATGCAATGGCATTTTGTGTCTCAATATTGAAGTGAAATAACTAAAATCAGATCTCCTCCATCCACAGCACAGTTAAATTACTTACAGTTTATTTTTTTCTTTTATTAATCATGTAGATTAGTGGGTGCTATCTTTTATTACTATTAAAAATTTTGTTATAATTTTTGGGGCTGCTTATTTAAAAATAAATGACTTCAGCACTTTGGCATCAACCCTTTTCATGTATTACATTTGTTACAGCTTCTCTACCAAGTCTTCCTTTTATACAACAATGAAAAACTAAAACTAATATAAATATATACATTATGCATACAGTTACCAACTGGTTGCAAATGAAGTTGAAACAGGTTCTAATTGCAGCAGTTAAAAAAACGTATTAAACACAAACACATAACCTATATCACTGATATACATACATGTCAAACACACCACCTTCACTAAAAATACTTCATTCATTTCATTACATTTATAGAAAAGACCATTCAAGTTAAACTCAATATAGGATACACAGGATCAACCACCACCAGTGTTCAGCATCCACTTGAATGATGTGACGGCTGCCACAGGACAACGGCGCCAGTGCGCTCACCACACACCAGCTACAGGTGGATAGAAGAGAGAGCCAATCAAGTGTATGGGGATTATTAGGAGGCCATGATTGACAAGGGCCAGTGGTGGGAATTTGGCCAGGACACTGGGGTTACACCCTAATCTTTATGAGAAGTGCCGTGGGATTTTTAATGACTAGAGAGTCAGGACCTCGGTTTAATGTCTCATCCGAAAGACGGTGCTTTTGACAGTATAGTGTCCCCGTCACTACACTGGGGCGTTAGGACCCACACAGACCACAGGGTGAGCACCCCCTGCTGGCCTGACTAACACCTCTTCCAGCAGAAACCAAGTTATCCCAGGAGGTCTCCCATCCAGGTACTAACCAGTCTCAACCCTGCTTAGCTTCAGTGGGAAACCAGTATTGGACTGTAGGGTGATATGGCTGCTGGCATATCATTGTCAATACAATGTCTACAAAATGATAAGTAAGTTCAGTTTTTTGGGGGGATGAGTTATGCCTTGTTATGGGTTTATTGCGACAGACCTGCGCCATAGCTTCGTGTTGGTCTACTTGTTCTGCTAGGTGGCAAGATAAGGTTATGAAGAATCATGAAATGGAATCATTGCCATTATTCATTATTATCATTAATAATGAATAATTATTATTATTCACAAACGGGTTACAGTGATTTGCCTTTCACGACAAAGAAACAAAACACCAAAATCTGTTTAAATAGTGTAAGACAAGCTACAGCAAATATTTTGGTAGTTAACAAAAAAAAAAATTGTCATTTTTTCTTTAAATGTCTTTACTCTTTATTCATCTAGATGGTCCTCGGAGGACTAGATATCATGATGATAGTGCTGTCGGTCCTTCAGATCTGTGTGACCATCAGTTTCTGTGTTTTGACTGGGAAAGCTTTGCACAAGAAGGATGAAGATGTAAAGGTACTGTATCATCATCACTATTAATACAACAATCAATCAGTCAAATCCTCTGTGATCGTTTCAGAGAGCTGCTCTGTGTGTTCATGATTGTTTGTGGTTTTGCAGTCGGTGGAGGATCCAGAATTTCACAAGTCTCTCATGAAAGACGTCACTGCTGGAGAAAAAAAAACTATCAATTATGTAGATAATGGCGCAAGTACCAGCAACTGACTACTACTGACTACAGCAAACCTTATATCACACACATGGTTCATATTTCCTCCCATACATTTGTGTACACGCATTTTCATCACTAATTTTCACTACGTACCCTTAATAAATCCTGACTGTATTTAGCACCCTGACAGAGATTTAGCATAAGCTGTTATTAATATATATATTTGTTTACAAGTGTGGTGTTATAATTTAGGGTAGAGTGGGGGAAATGCTAAAAGTTATCCAGAGGTGTAAAAAGTACTCAAAATGTTACTCAAGTGAAATTGAAGATACTCAGTGAAAATGTTACTCAATTACGCCTTCTGCTGCCTCATGAGACTTACAACAGCCATAAAGCTTGAAAATGTAATTCTTAGCCTATATTCTTAACCCATTTAATCCCACTGGTCATAAAAGTGACCTTAAAAATGGTTTTCGTTTATAGAACTCTAAAAACCTTACTGACTGACGTTTTAGTCCACTTCCTGCAAATATATGGAAACAATAAATGGTCTTAATTAAATGTGTTGTTTCACAATTGTCACATGACCAAAGCAGTTTATTTCCTGTTTTCACCTTGAGAACCCTGCTAAAAGAACAATAGAAGCCCAATAGAAACCATCACAGAAATTCCAATGGTTTCCATTAATATACTAATATGAACCATTAGCTTTTTCCAGTAAAACCATTACAAAATTAATTTTTCCCAAATAGATTTAACATCTCACCAATAGAATCCACCACATACCAGACACCATTATAGTTTCCATTAAAACCAATGCAATTCCCACTATGACCATTAAATCCATTGGATTTTCTATTGTGTTTTGGGCAGGGTTCTATTGTTTTTTTCAGCAGGGAAGATGATAGCTGCATCAAAACTCCAAAACAAAAGGCTGTAATATATCAACATAAAGATTTTTGGTACACATTATCTTTAAGGTGTCTAGTATAAATATATGAATTCACATAAATTCAGTTTTGTTGAATGTGGTCATAGAATGAGTAAACATCTTGATGATCACAATGAATTTAGGTTTAAATCCAATTGTAAGTGAAAATTGCACTAAAATGTTGCACTACATTAAAATGTAAAATGTTACAAATAAGTTACAATATTGTAATACTGGTACAATATTGTAATTGTACAATATTGTAAAATACTGTAGTACTGGTAGCACTAATATAAAATTTGATGATATATTTTACAAAAAAGTAACAGTTTTGAAATACGATGATAGTTGTATTTTATCTCAGTATTCCTATATGTTGTATACGGTTTTTTATGCATAATAATCACCTTAGAATGTGATCAAACAGTTTAAAATAGCTAGGCTAAGACTGGCTATAACAATTTTAATGACTGCATAAATATTTTATTTCAGTTCACACATTATCCCACCGGTCAAAATAGTGCCCGACCATAAAACACATTTTGTCACATTTTTCCTATAAAACCCCACTCAAAAGCCCAAAGAATTACCCAAAAGAGTACAGTGTAGCCTACACTCTTCACATTTCAACCAGCCATCGGAAAACCAACCACTGCCAGCGTAACTGGAAAGTCCAGACTCGAAGTGAAACGCTCAAACGGAAAGTGAAGCTTCCATCGTGTGACTTTTTTTAAACAGTGGGGAGCTTCATTGAAAAATGCGCTGTGTAACCCACACACGAGCCTCTGTCTCATAGCATACATGTCGTGACTTCATATTTGTTAACCGTGTCAACAGTGCAACTGACTGTACTGACTGGTTATTATGTAAATTTCAATTGAAACAGGAAATAGGAAACTGAATTATTGACGGGAATCAGGCAGGGACAAACAGCTCCACTGCAACACATCAAGAAAGAGTCCTCTTACAGTCTGGACTGTAAAATATAGGTTATAGCCTACAATTACTCAAGGTGAGTATGACGTGCTATCGAACACGTAAGAACAATTTTAAAAGTAAAAAAATGTGACGAGAATCGTAACAGGCTACTTTTTAGACTACAGCAAACAGGTGTATGTTCACTTCCTCTTAGAAACGTTGATGCTGTCGACGAGAAACTGACAGTCAGCTATATTGTTGCAATAATTATGCCTATTTTAGAACTTGGAAAAGGAAAACATACTGTTATGAATTTACATAACTATCATAAGAAATATTGAATTGGGTCATTGTGATTTTCTGATACATGAGCCCTACTTGTTTGTTTATCTTGTGGGAAGGTTGAAGTCCATTCCTCCCATCTGCATCATGACTCTGACAGTGTCTCAGGGAGAGGGAATGATGGTCATCACCATCACCTCAAACCCTAAGAGCAAATGGCCCGCACTGTGTCAGATTCTGAGTTCTCTGTGCTATGGTCCAGTATGTTTTGCATCTGAGGAATCGGATATGAAAGAGAAGCTGACAGACACCCAGAGAGTTATTGGGGTGAGTGAAAGTCTCAAACTGATGCTTAGGTATGTTTCATGTACTCTTAATTTTGCACATCTGGTTTAAAAGCTGGAGGTCTATTAACTATCAACAAATATTTTTTTCTCTTATATCATAGATTGTACAGATAGTAGTTGCAGTTATGAATCTTGTGTTGGGTTGTTTTGGCATCATCTTCTTTATTGCTACCACTTCAGTCAGCAGTATGGTAAGACATTCCTCATTCTGTTAAGGTTTATGTTTCTAAATCAGATCATGCTGTAAAATAAACTTGTACAGTATATAGCATAAGGCTGCAACAAAAACGCACACATACAATCATATGCTGTATTATTTGCTAGTTGTATTACATTTCCATGGGTGTGTTGACATTATCCATGGGTGTGTTAATTATCCTTTACTTTCCTTATATGTGCAATTCAAAAAATCATCCTGATCTTTTTCTCTAGGTGTTGTCGGTTCTTCAGCTCTGTGTGGTTGTCAGTTTCTGTATTTTGACCATAAAATCTTTGTGCAAGAAGAGTGGGAGTGCAAAGGTACAGTGTTGTGCTTATAATAGACAGAACATTATTTCATGATTTCATGATTCATGTTCATGTTTGTCTGTGGTTTTACAGTTAGTGGACAAAACAACTTCAGTGTCTAGATGTGGAATAAGCCAATATTCACTTCCGTTTGGTCGCAGCTGTAACATGACTCTTGCATCGTCTCAGGTGAGGGACTAACTGTTATCACCCATAAATAGTTCACCCAAAAATTTTAATTGGCTAAAAATATACTCACCTTCAGGCCATCCAAGATGAAGATGAGAAATTAAGCATCACTTGCTCACCAATGGATCCTCTGCAGTGAATGGGGGCCGTCAGAATGAGAGTCCAAACTGCTGATAAAAACATAGCAATAATCCAGAACACTCAGGTCCATCAAACATATTGTGAAGCAAAAAGCTGTGTTTGTAAGATACAAAATCATCCTTTAGACATTTTTGGGTGAACTGTTCCTTAAAACCTAAAGAGCAAATGGTCCTTATTGTGGCAGATTCTGAGTACTTTATGCGACTGTCCAATGTGTTTGTTTTTCAGGATATGAAAGAAAAGTTGACAGACATTCACACAGCACTTGGGGTGAGTCAGATCTTTGTGATGTTATCAGCTTTAAGAAATGGTTTTTACTAGATGTATTGTCATCTGAAAACTGGTACAAATATTGTTAATCTCAAATATTGTTTCATAGACTGTACAGATAATGGTTGGTGTCATGAACATCACCGTGGGTTGTTTTGGCTTCGTCTTTGCTTTTTGGATTGGTGGTGTGGTAAGAATTGCTACTCATTCTCGTCATTATGTTTCTAAATGAGTTCATGCAGTACAATGATTGAGTTCATTCAAAAAGTGAATCATTTATGACATTGATCTTGCTTTGAGAATACCCTACATTTATTGCGTTTTTGTATTTATTTTCATCAGAATGAGGTGGAATAATGTGAAATCTGGTGGTTTTATTTAGACATTCAATTTGAACAAGCATGTTTGGATGGACCAATGTACAACCCGAATTCCGGAAATGTTGGGACGTTTTTTAAATTTGATTAAGATGAAAACTGAAAGAATTTCACATCACATGAGCCAATATTTTATTCACAATAGAACATAGATAACATAACAAATGTTTAAACTGAAAAATGTAAAAATGTTTTGCACAAAATGAGCTCATTTCAAATTTTATGCCTGCTACAGGTCTCAAAATAGTTGGGGCAGGGGCATGTTTACCATGGTGTAGCATCTTCTCTTCTTTTCAAAACAGTTTGAAGACGTCTGGGCATCGGGGATATGGGTTTCTGGAGTCTTGGTGTTGGAATTTGGTCCCATTCTTGCCTGATATAGGTTTCCAGCTGCTGAAGAGTTTGTGGTCGTCTTTGATGTATTTTTCGTTTAATGATGCGGTAAATGTTCTCGATCTATAGGAGAAAGATCTGTACTACACTTCATTTCCAGCACAATCATCGACTTGATTGCACAGATATTATTTAAAGTGAACTAAGCTGGACAATGCCACTACTAAATTCAATAATGAAATGCATTCAGCAGATAATTGAGTGTTAAATCCTGTCATTTTACATTATTGACAAATTTGCCTATTTTTGATATTGTGCAGTGCTTTGTTACAATTTGTATTGTTAAAGGCGCTATATAAATAAAGGTGACTTGACTTGACTTGACTACTACAGGCAGGCCAATTTAGCACCTGGACTCTTCTACTACTAAGTCATGCTGTTGTTATAGCTGTAGTATGGGCTTTTGCATTGTCCTGCTGAAATAGACGTCGTCTGGAGGGGAGAATATTATGCTATAAAACCTTTATGTACCTTTCAGCATTCATAGTGCCTTCCTAAACATGCAAGCTGCCCATACCGTATGCACATATGCACCCCCATACCATCAGAGATGCTGGCTTTCGAACTGAACGCTGATAACACTTTGAAAGATCTCCCTCCTCTTTAGCCCGGAGGACACGGCATCCGTGATTTCCTACAAAAATGTCAAATTTGGGCTCGTCTGACCATAAAACACATTTCCACTTTGAAACAGTCCATTTTAAATGAGCCTTGGGTCACAGGACACGAGGGTGCTTATGGACCATGTTCACATATGTATTCCTTTTTGCAAGATAGGGCTTTAGTTGGCATCTGCAGATGGCACGGTGGATTGTGTTTACGGACAGTGGTTTCTGGAAGTATTCCTGGGCCCATTTAGTAATGTCAATGACATAATCATGCCTATGAGTGATGCAGTGTTGTCTAAGGGCCCAAAGACCAAGGGCATCCAAAAAAGGTCTTCGGCCTTGTTTCTTATGCACAGAGATTTCTCCAGTTTCTCTGAATCTTTTGATGATGTTATGCACTGTAGATGATGAGATTTGACATTGAGGAACGTTGTTTTTAAAGGATTCCAGTCTTTGTATGCACTCTTTCACAGATTGGAGAACCTCTTTACTTCTGAGAGACTCTGCCTCTCTAAGACATCCCTTTTATGTTACAGACCTGATGTCACTTAATTTAATTAGTTGCTAGATGTTCTCCCAGCTGACTCTTTTCTAAATTTCTTGCTTTTTTAGCCCTTTGTGGCCGGTGCCAACTTTTTTGAGACCAGTAGCAGGCATCACATTTTAAATGAGCTAATTTAGTGAATAAAAGTGCAAAATAAATTTATTTAAACATTTGTTAAGTTATCTATGTTCTATTGTGAATAAAATATTGGCTCATTTGATTTGAAAGTCTTTTAGTTTTAATTTTATTCAAATTTAAAAAACTGTCCCAACATTTCCGGAATTCGGGTTGTAATTATTTGTTTGCTTTGCCTTCTAGATCCTTGTTGTTGGAATTATGTGTGTTCTTGCAGTGAAGTTTTCCCATCCTAACCTGGTAGGTGTGAATCAAGAGTTTTTTTATTTCATTCATTCATTCATTAAGCAACATCAATGTATATTGTTTGTGTCATACAGCTGGTCATCACAATTATTCTGAATGTAGTCAGTGCTGCACTGGCTATCACTGCTACTGTGCTGTATTCAATGGATCTAGCAATGGGAAGCAGTTTAAGCTGTTACGGAGAATATTATTATTCATCTAATAATGACCGGCTTACCCATAAAATGAGTAACTTTGAGTCCTGTTTTTACTACAAGAATCTCAATCAGGTAATGATTTTATTTATTTATATTTTTCAGTGTTGTAAAAACTCATTTGTGTGTATCTTATTATTATTTAAGAGTATGCTGATGTTTTTTCCACCTCTAGATGATCCACGGAGGACTAGATATCATGATGATAGTGCTGTCGGTCCTTCAGATCTGTGTGACCATCAGTTTCTGTGTTTTGACTGGGAAAGCTTTGCACAAGAAGGATGAAGATGTAAAGGTACTGTATCATCATCACTATTAATATAACAATCAATCAGTCAAATCCTCTGTGATCGTGAGAGTTTCAGAGAGCTGCTCTGTGTGTTCATGATTGTTTGTGGTTTTGCAGTTGGTGGAGGATCCAGAACTTCACAAGCCGCTCCTGGAAGACGTCACTGCTGGTGTTGTGTGAAACAGATAAAGAAAAACATACAAATGTACACAATTATTCTTTTTTATTGCAATGCAATGGCATTTTGTTTCTCATTTCAATAGTGAAATGAAGTCACTGCAATACAATAATCATATCCAAGCACATTCTTGCATTTTCCTTTTAAAGGGATTATTTCTGGAAAACGGGAACTTTTTGACTTCTTTTTAATTAAATGACTTTAGCATCTTGCACCCATTTTTCATGATGTTTGTTTTGTTTTTGTTTTTCATACTGTCCTGGTGATTTCACCTCCAGGTGGCGTGTATCACATTCAAGTATGCTGTTGAAAGTGTGAAGGCAGAAAAGAACCACCAGATAAATGTTTAATAAATCTAACGGCAGTGCCTAAAATGACCCCGCAGGCTGAACACAGCATTTTTAAGTGTATATTTGGCAGTTAATCATTTTAAATGACTATTGCTGTCATGGATTCCTGCACCATATATCACTTCAAAATTATGTTTTGGGTACATATAATTAATTCATCATTATTATTATTATTATTATTATTATTACGGAATGGCCGTACCAACAAACATCTCACAGCTGAGGTTGATTCATTGTCTCCAGTCAAACAAACCTTCACAAAATACTGAATGTGTGCAACTTTTCCAAATGTGCTATAAAATGCCTTTCTCTGTAGCTTTCTCAGAACTGGAAACAACTTCTTTGTGATTGATTCACTGCTTTTCTACTTTCCTATTAATTGCCTTTATATGAAACCCCATAAGCTTGAAAATGAAAGTAAAAGATTTATTTGCTAGAATTATTTTCAATATTATATTGACCCTTGACTTTAAACCCCCTGTAATTCAATGGAAAAATTCGCGTGGAACTGTTCCTGAAGGGAAAAACACTTCTCTTTTAACAGTGGGAATTAGGAAAAGAGCCACTTGCTTTGTGATTCGCTGTGTTTACTGCTTACTAGTGATTCAAAATGGTTGAAAAATACATGCTTAAGACTGTGTGGTCACCAGACAAGCATCACAATGGTTTTGTAAAATTACAGAAAGCAAAAATGAATGAATTAGAAAAATCTTTGGGGATTTCAGGTGTGGTTTGATGGATGAGGCAAGGACTCAAACACAGAGGGCTATGGGTCTTTAACTGCCTGCATACTCTCCCTTTCTAAACCCGATGTGGAGTTTTCTGGGATGGCTGTGGAAAGTGTATAACTGAGAACCTCACATCTGTGTTCATCTATATGGCCATGGAAGAAGCCTGTGTAGACATTTCAGTCGATGTGTGCCAGAGGTGGACCAGGATTTGACCCCAGGGCCAATATATCTTGTGATGCTGTAGATTCTCTGGGCTGTCCCAAGACGGGATGCTGGGGCAGAATACATGTTTTTGTTGTTGTTTGGTAATGTACTGTACAGTACATTAAGTAATAATAAATGTTCAAATGTATACATTTGTTGTGTCTTTCGATTTGTTTGTCATGTGAAAATATGTTTGAGAGGGAGAACCACAAGCAACATAACTTGTTGCCTGTTTTTTGTAGTATTGTTCTGAATTTATTTCACCAGTGCACAAGTAGTTTCAAGAAAAAGAGGCAAAGTTAAAAAAAATGTATTTAAGCAATCAAGAAAAGCTTTAATTAATTAATTTGCTCTCAAGTTTTATGTCACATGAAATTATATTTGTAAATGTGAAAGTTTAATCCACTTATTGTGGGACTACATTAATCATTTTTGTTGTAGCGACTGAAACCAGGCAGTTTTTATTAGTAAAGAGAAAGACTTGTTAGTATTTAATGCTTTTATGTTTGTTGGACTTTTTGTGATTACCACTGTGAGTAAAGTGTTTGTGGTTATAGGCCGTGGCTGGCTAATAAAAGTCCAAACTATGTCAGTAACTGTGATAATGCCAGTAACAAGTATTTTCTCACTTATTCATTAAGTACAAAAAATTCAATTTCACAAACCTGTTATTAATGCAGCCAATAATGATGTTCACACATCTATCACTGTTATATGAGGTTTCATTTGTTATACTTAATGCTCTTCAGCAAATACATTAGAAACATACATTTAACCATGTGTATGACCCCTCGGCAGTCAGTTCTCAGTATGTTGGACATGTCTGTATACTGTTCTCAGATCAGTACTGTTGGACTAACTGGAGAGCTTAATTCAAGTCAAATAACTTGTAGATCTGTGTTGACTCAAGCAGCGAACTGATTTAATCCGATTTGGTGAACTGGTTCATGGTGGTTACAGCCCTGTGTTAAATTAAGATGAATTTTACTCATCAATACAATTTAATTTAATTTAAAATAAATATTTTCTTCCGTGCCGAACCACATCTACATCCACATCTGTCTAGAATCTGCTCACAGCAATAAGACAAAACACTAAATGAAAGTGACAGGTCATATTGCAAGCTGCCAAATAAAGAGTTTGCATGTTTAGATAAAATGTGCAATAAAAAGAAAGAAAAGTGTGTATTGCATTAACGCAAACAGGAAATGAACTGAAGAAGGTAGAAATAACATGTGTAAATATAGATATTATGTGTGAAAGCAAGTGTGTGTTAACACCTCCACGGACTATAAGAAGGGGTGCTTGCTTTAATGCGAGAGAAGAGCATCTCGACGAGCAGCAGGAAGGGGAACCAGCGCTGATACACCCGGCACCTGTCACTCTATAAGAGACATAGGGTAAGTTTATCTGTAATTACACTGCCCATGGAACTGTTCAAAACCAGGGTTATAATCTTTAACTCAAACTATTCAAAACATTTCTTCAAAGAAAATAAAAACTACAATTTGACATTTTGCTTTGTAATTAAATAAAAATAAATTACACTTAAAGAGTAATATTTAAAAAATATAAAAAATTATAAAAATTACAAAAGCACACACAACTATTAAAAACTAAAATGAAAATACAAAAAACCCCGCTAAAAACTATATTTTAGTATAATATTTAAATAAAATAACTCTGTTCCAGACAATACATGAATGCAGGCCTTTTTTATTTTCCTTTTTTAGTGACAACTTGGTTTTCATCTCATGTTTACTACAGGCTATATTCAACACAGAACCAGAATACTATTTTGATCAACATGATATAAGCAATTGATAACAGCGGACAAAAGCACTAGAAATTAGTTAAAAATGAGAAATATATATATGATCAATATATACATATGATGTGCACAAGAGATGGTATGGAAGTTGAAGTCACTATGATCTGAGAAATGAACCAATTCTGAGAAAAACCTGTAAAACATTGAACCAACAACATGGTGACGCAACCATAACTCTGACTATGTATATCATTAAATTAACAATGTGAAATATGGAAATATACTGCTGAGATCAACACTTGTTTCTGGGTGTCCATCAACAATATTTGATCTTTTTTGTTGTTGTAATTTAAAGTCATAGAAAATCTTGAAATGGCTTGAACAATCAAATGTTTTATTTTATTGTATTATTATTATTTGTAATTATTTTATTATTTAAATTTTAGCTGTCAAAAATGTAACATTTGACCATTGTTTCCTCCATGCAATTCTTGTGTAAATACATCCATGTTACCGCTGTACTGTATTTATAGCTCCTTGTAAATACCGTTTTGTACTAATGTATTGTTTTATTTTAAGAGCTGAATAAAGTATTTAATATAGAGCTTTGTAACAGTTTTCATCTGTGTCCTTATGTTTTCAATATTTAGTGAGTTCCTTTGGGCAGGGTGATGATATGATGTCCTTGCCCCTGTACACACAAAATGTTGTGTAATTTATTGTTATGAAATGTTGTAAAAAGTATTAGGATTGCACTGAAAATGTCATTGTGTAATGAATGACTAATTCTGACTAATGTCAGAACTTCTGCCTGCTTTCTCCACTGATGCACATTTAATAGTAGCCATGATAACTAGATGAAGTTATTTCCCTTTGCATTTATCCCATTTAACATTTATACAAAGGGACTTACAGTGAATTTTTGTTGACCTGATTCTATTCTGATTCTGATCCACAGACTGCACAGCAGTATTCAGCAACAAGCCTTTAATGATGAGAAAACACTCCATCTCCCTGCAAATTATATAACTGGCTGGATGGAGACTCTGGATGATGAAAAGCTCATTTCTGACATCACTCTTCCTGGTACCCATGAGAGCTTGGCCCTTTATGGAGGATTCATAGCTAAATGTCAGGCTTGATCTCTAGAGGACCAGCTGAAGGCAGGGATACGTTTCTTCGACTTCAGGGTGTCTGGGGAAAATTTACAAATTAAGCATGGACCAATTTACCAACGTACAACTTTCCCTAAAGCTCTCAAGACAATTAAGACTTTTTTATCTACATATAAATCGGAGACAGTGTTGGTCAGAGTTAAGCCTGTTTATTTTTTTATGGAAAAGGTCCCAAATTTGGTTGCAAAGATGATTGAAAAGGACCCTGTTTGCTGGGTTTCAGGTGCAATACCAAAGATTGGTGAAGTAAGAGGAAAGATTGTATTTGTTCAGAAAAATGCCTTTCGGCTGGGTATTTGTCTAAATGAAACTGATGAACATAATGACTATATAGTGACTAATGTTGAAAAAAAGAAAGAAAAAATTATAAAGCATCTGAATGCCACTACATCTGAACAGTATAGAGCTGGTTGTGTTGTTTTGAACTATTCAAGTGGCACAGGCATACCTAGATTGAGGTTAGGTACAACACCCAAAAGCTTGGCAAAGAACATCAACCCTTGGCTGTATAAATATCTTGATAATGAATCTAAGAAAACCAACCCCAAGCCTTGTTTTGGGGTGATAGCCATGGACTTTCCAGGCTTGGATTTGTTAAAAAGGTCGCTGAATTCAATTAGTTTCAGACTGTAATCATCACATTAAAATGCTGAGCTTCTGACTAATTCTGTTTCTTATATAGCATATATATTTGAATTGAGTTATTTGAAAATCAAGCATGGGATGTGCAGCTGACCTGAGCTTAAAGATCCTCTGTTCATGTTTATGATATAAAAGACACCACTGCTGGTCACATGCTAGACAATAAGATAAACATAAAAATATCACAGTTATTATTTTTGCTTGTAATGGAATTCAATTTTGTCTCTCATTTTTAAATGATGTTATACCATCTAATCTTCAAGCTACATTTTTATGCTTGCCTTTTTCTTTAAATAAATTACTTACCTGGCATCACTGGCTTTCCTGAATTTATTTTTATTTTTTACACTGTCTACATCTTTAGACACACTGAGTAGAATAGACTAGGTCTGTGTATTATTTATATACTATTTTTAGAATCAGAATCAGAATGAGCTTTATTGGCCAGGTATGTTTACACGTACAGTGAATTTTTTATAGTGACAGAAGCTCCACGGTGCAACAGAATAACAGCAACAGGACAGGACACGGATCATAAAAGAACAATATACAAATAGGCAATGTACAAAATGACAAAACCACAATATATAATACAGACAATTATGTGTGAGATCTGACGTGTGCAATTTTAAAAATGAAAAAATAAGTGTGTGTGGTGAATAAATAATGTATAATAGTGTTGTGTGTTCCACGTTTAATGTCAAGTGTTCATGAGATGGAGTGCTTGAGGGAAGAAACTGTTTCTGTGTCTGGTCGTTCTGGTGCTCAAAGCTCTGTAGAGTCGACCAGACGGTAACAGTTCAAAGAGGGAGTGTGCTGGATGTGAGGGGTCCAGAGTGATTTTGTCAGTCCTTTTGCTCACTCTGGATGAGTACAGTTCTTGGAAAGTGGGGAGGGTTGTACCAATGATTCGCTCGGCAGTCCGGACTACCCTCCGTAGTCTTCTGAGGTCAGATTTGGTAGCTGAGCTGAACCAGACAGTTATTGATGTGCAGAGGACGGATTCAATGATGGCAGAGTATAAATTTTTCAGCAGTTCCTCAGCTGGTGAAGGAAGTACAGCCTCTGCTGGGCCTTTTTCACAATAGACACAATGTGATTGTCACACTTCAGGTCCTGAGAAATTGTGGTGCTCAGGAACCTGAATGACTCCACTGCAGTCACAGTGCTGTTCATGATGGTGAGTGGAGCCTACTTTTGTCTTTAACCCAAATTAAGATAAGGGCCAAAATATAAAATAAAACAAAACATTTACAAAATTAAGGGCTAAAAAATATTTCTGAAACGTTTGCATGATTTCACCACCAGGTGGCTTGTACATCACCATATGTAGGCCTATATCCAAATCTATGTGTATAACACAAGTCAGCTGCTGTCGAAAGTGTAAAGGCAGAACAGAGTCAACAGATAAATACTTAATCGATTAAGATGCTTAATAAATGAAAGTGCCAATGTTGCCACACAAAAGCTTGAGCTAAAGTACTCAAAAGCAGAAAAGGGTATGTTGGTGTCTAAAGATAGTTTGAAATTCATATAAAATGTTATGTGCTATTTTTTATTATAAATATTATTAGTTTCAGGTGTAAGTTTTGTTGTTACTTCTGTATAAGCAAGAATCATTTCTGTTAAACTATGTCGGGAAAACAGCTCCGCCTTATGACGGGAAAAGGATGCTTTCCAGATGGAGAAGTTGACTTTTAAACAGTTCATTTTAAAGAACCGGTTCACAAAATCGATTCAGTGATTCCTTTGCGTCCTCGCGCAATGCGTCACACAATGTCCGTGACATCCTGCGTTGTATAATTTGTATTCACAGTGCTAAAATGAATGTATATATCTTGGCTGAAAAGGTTTTTATATGTGTTAAAGATAATATGAAGGAATTCTTTGTTATTACGCAGACTGCGTGAAGGAGGCAGTTTACGGTTCAGTGAGTCACTTTTGTAAGAACCGCACGAACCGATTCAGTCTGATTCATAAACGATTCTTTGAAAATATCCGAATCAACAGAACGAACTGACGTTGTTTTGGGGCCTGTAGCTTATCAGATCTGATCGTTCTTCTCTGCTCCTGAAGTTTGGACATTTTCCTGAAATCTAGTGACTGCACTCTGGACTGTTGTTTCAGGGTAAGTCTGAGTTGTTTCTTTAGAGAGCGTTCTGAAATATGTGACGTTAATACTGCAAAATTCAGCGTCACGGGAATTAGATGTTTAGTTTTCTTCAGTTTTTTTTCTATTTTGGTCGAAAGGAAAACTTCCGCCATCAACACCCTGTCAATGATCAAAATTATTCTAGAATGTTTGAGAAAGATTTAGGCCACATTGTCACATTTGAATTCAAAAGTGTAATTACCCAAATTCCTCTTGTCTCTAGCAGGTTCACGTGTGCGTTTAATGTTGCACCTGAATGTAGTTTTAGTGTCAGTAAATAGCTTTGCAGCACTTTCTCCTTGAAGGCTTATTGTGACTGCATGCCCGCTATCTCATTATTTGTTAATTGATCTGTATCTTATTGTCCTTGGCAATACCAGTGTCAAGGCTTTTTGGTGAACAAACTTTTTTGTTTCTTCTGTAAAGCATGATTTGATCTTGATGTATTTATACCAGTTGTGATGCTCTAGAATGGTAATGTGTTTGTCTTTACAGGACATTTGGCTTCTATCACCTGTTGGAGGGCTGAAGTCTGCAGCATGTCTGTGACAGTGTCTCGGGGTGAGGGTTTGACGGCCATCACCATCACCTCAAACCCGAAGAGCAAATGGCCCGCACTGTGTCAGGTTTTGAGTTTTCTGTGCTGCAGTCCAGTGTGTTCTGTGTCTCAGAATATGAAAAAGAAGCTGACGAACATCCACACAGCTCTTGGGGTGAATTAAACCACTGTCTTTTTAATATAAGACTTTTGTCATTTTAAGTTGCTGTTTCATTCTTGAGGTGTATGAACAAAAATTTTGTTTTTTTATGCCGTAGACTATGCAGATAATAGTTGGAGTCATCAATATTGTGTTTGGGAGTTTGGTTAAAAGCTCTGGGATATGGAACAACATTACAGACCTTCGGGTTGCTTTCTGGATCGGTGGTGTGGTAAGAATTTGTCTTAATTCTGTTTATTTAAATGTTATAAACCATTACATGTGTAATGAGTGAGTCTATATATTACATTTACCAGTAACAAATATGAGAGTAGGATAAATCGACTGTAAAATGCATGTGCAAATGTTTATGTTTTCATATTGGTTAATTTAATTACTCAAATAAAAAGTCAAATGTACACCCACATATTAGTAGTGAACTTTTCTTCACCTGATATTAACAATATTTGAAAGCAATAACTTCTTTAAAAATATTGTTTTATTATTAAAATGGTTTTACAAGTTTGTAATTAGATCTTTTTTGCTTTATTTACACTACCTGAGCAAGTGGCACAAATTAATCAAAATGAATTTTATTTATAAAGAACATAGATCTAGGTTTTATTTGCTGGTAGCGTTTAGGACTTTTTATTTATGTATTTTAATGGAATTTGATTTGCTAGTGTTTATGTCATCAGTTGTGATGGATCCAATGCATTTCGATGATTTTGTTTAGCATAACATGAAGATCTGATCACGAAAGCTATTCTACACTTTTCATTTCAATGACTATGTTTGGACACTCAGAGGTTTTAATGTTTTTTAGGTCATTGTAATTGGAATTGTGACTGTTCTTGCAGCTAAGTTTCCCAGTCCTTTCCTAGTAAGTGTCTTTCAAAGCCATAATAAACATATCATTGTTTCTGGAAGTTACGCTGAGCATCACCAGTTTATGTTGTTGTGTTGTACAGCTGGTCATCGCAGTGATTCTGAATGTTGTCAGTGCTGCACTGGCTATCACTGCTGCTGTGCTGTATTCAGTGGACATGGCTGCTGGAAATGGTCTACACTGCACCAACAATTATTACGGGTATGATGTAACACCTTCCCCTGAACAGATGAGGAACACTGAGATCTGTGTGCAGTACAAGTATTTCAATCAGGTAATGTTCATGTTGTATTTATTAGATTGTGTAGGACCAAATGACCAAAGTTGGGGAGGCTATTTTAGTTTGTGGTTTCACAAGCCATTGGTAATTCAAAGTTATTGCATGAATCTAATCTTTTGAAAAAGTACTTAAAGTGGGTTAAATACGTTTTAAACATGTAACTATAAATCCTATAGTTGATCCATATAATTTATAATTCAATCAGAGCTGTATTACTCTTGATCAAAAATGGTGAGGGTTCATATTTCAGATTGAATTAGAGCAAATGTTTGTACTGTACTTCATATAGGGCTTTATCGACCATTATTTTCCTCAAATGACACTGTGATCTTTACCCACCTCTAGATGGTCCTCGGAGGACTAGATATCATGATGATAGTGCTGTCTGTCCTTCAGATCTGTGTGACCATCAGTTTCTGTGTTTTGACTGGGAAAGCTTTGCACAAGAAGGATGAAGATGTAAAGGTACTGTATCATCAGCACTATTAATACAACAATCAATCAGTCAAATCCTCTGTGATCGTGAGAGTTTCAGAGAGCTGCTCTGTGTGTTCATGATTGTTTGTGGTTTTTCAGTCGGTGGAGGATCCAGAACTTCACAAGCCGCTCCTGGAAGACGTCACTGCTGGTGCTGCATGTTAAAGCAACAAATATATACAGTACATACAACACTCAATATAGCAGTGAGATGATTTCCAGTATGTTTACTCTTATCAGGTGTTTTCTTTACATTTGGTTACTACTAGTATATGAAGTGCTGCTTTTTTAAATAAATGTCTTGAGCACTTTGGCATTATCACTTTATATATAGATATATACTTAGACAGCACTTCCTGGCTATAGTGCATACAAGTTTACTTTATCTCCGTTCTAATCTGACCTTAGATGGAACAGATTTTCACCCCAATCTGACATTTAAGGTAATAGTTCACCCAGAAATGAACATATGCTGTACATTTACTCATCATCAGGCTATCCAAGATGTAGATGAGTTGGTTCCTTAATGGGAACAGATTTTTTAGCATTGTAGAAATGTAGCATTGCATTACTTGCTCACTAATGGGTCCTCTGCAGTGAATGGGTGCCGTCAGAATGAGTCCAAACAGCTGATAAAAACATCACAATAATCAACATTACTCTAGTCCTTCAATTAACATCTTGAGAAGTGAAAAGGTGCATGTTTGTGAGAAACAAATCCATCATTAAGATGTTTTAACTCTAAACCATTGCATCTGGCTAAAATACAAGTAATGCTACATTTTCATCTAATCCGCTTCCAGGAAGAAACAAACTCATCTACATCTTCAACGGCCTTGGGGTGATTAAATAAATTTTTTTGGATGAGCTATTCCTTTGAGATGAGTGCATCCTACATTTAACCCGGTTCCACAATTCAAAACCTACCTTTATAGTACGGAGCCTGAATGTAGTGAAAATCTCAATTTCTCATTTTCAAATATATTGAAAGTCTTTTGCTTATACTTAAAGACATAAAACATTTCAGAATAACATAGGCTTCACTAGTATTATATTTTCGTTATGTGCATGATTTCACCACCAGGTGGTGTTAAGATGCTTGAGTTTTATGTAAATAATTTTTCTGAAAATATGCTGTGAAAGATACATAACCTTGCCAAGGCTACATTCAGAATTTTGTATTATCAAAAGTAGAAAGAAATTCCACCATTATTATATATATGTGGTCATTCTTTCTCTTTCGGTCTAGTTTTTTGTGGTATTACCATGTGTATATGTAAGCATTTCTTGATGGCTGGGCTCACATTTAACTACGTTTGCTGCCACTTGTAACTTTCTGTACCCCCCCCCAAAAAAACAGCACCTTGTATAGCATCACAAAATAAACGGTCACTTCCTTTGCTATAATGATCGTCTCACTGTCCTTCTTAATACAAGACTTATTAAAGCCAAATGTGGGGCAAATAAGTATTTGATACACTGACTATTTTTCAAGGTTTCCCACTTACAAAGAATGGAGAGATCTATAATTTTCATTGTAGGTACACCTCAACTGTGAGAGACAGAATCAAAAAAAAAAAAATCCAGAAAAATCACATTGTATGACTTTTAAATAATTTCCATTTTATTGCATGAAATAATTATTTGATACAATAGAAAGTTTACAACTTACAGAGGTCAGATGTTTCCTGTAGTTCTTGACCAGGTTTGCACACACTGCAGCAGGGATTTTGGCCCACTCCTCCAGACAGGTCTTCTCCAGATCTTTCTGGTTTTGGGGCTGTCGCTGGGCAACAGAGAGTTTCAGCTCCCTCCATAGATTTTCTATTGGGTTCAGGTCTGGAGACTGGCTAGGCCACTCCAGGACCTTGAAATGCTTCTTACGGAGCCACTCCTTAGTTGCCCTTGCTGTGTGTTTGGGGTCATTGTCATGCTGGAAGACCCAGCCACGACCCATCTTCAATGCTCTTACTGAGGGAAGGAGGTTGTTGGCCAAAATCTCACGATTCATGGCTCCATCCATCCTCCCCTCTATACGGTGCAGTCGTCCTGTCCCCTTTGCACCCCCATGCTTCACGGTTGGGATGGTGTTCTTGGGATTGTACTCATCCTTCTTCCTCTAAACACGGCGAGTAGAGTTTATACCAAAAAGTTATATTTTGGTCTCATCTAACCACATGACCTTCTCCCATGCCTCCTCCGGATCATCCAGATGATCTTTGACAAACTTCAGACAGGCCTGGACATGTGCTGGCTACTAACTGTGTTAACTGACTTGTAACTGTGTTACTAATGGTAACCGTTGAGACTGTGGTCCCAGCTCTCTTCAGGTCATTGACCAGGTCCTCCCGTGTAGTTCTAGGCTGATCCCTCACCTTTCTCAGGATCATTGATACTCCACGAGGCGAGATCTTGCATGGAGCCCCAGTCCGAGGGAGATTGACAGTCATCTTGAATTTCTTCCATTTTTTTATAATTGCGCCAACAGTGGTTGCCTTCTCACCAAGCTGTTTGCCTATTGTCCTGTAGGCCATCCCAGCCTTGTGCAGGTCTACAATTTTGTCCTTAGACAGCTCTTTGGTCTTGCCCATAGTGGAGAGGTTGGAGTCTGATTAATTGAGTGTGTGAACAGGTGTCTTTTATACAGGTAACGAGTTCAAACAGGTGCAATTAATACAGGTAATGAGTGGAGGATAGGAGGGCTTCTTAAAGACAAACTAACAGGTCTGTGAGAGACAGAATTCTTGCTGGTTGGTAGGTGATCAAATACTTATTTTAATTATTTAAAAATCATACAATGTGATTTTCTGGATTTTTTTTACAGTTGAGGTGTACCTACGATGGAAATTAAAGATCTCTTCATTCTTTGTAAGTGGGAAAACTTGAAAAATCGGCAGTGTATCAAATACTTATTTGCCCCACTGTATAATTTTTTTCAAAAAAAATTTGTGAGAAGATGTGAAATGACACTAGCTCGGCTATCCGTTCTTCCTCCCGCACTCATTGTTTACTGGTACTGGGAGGTCCGGTGTCTTGATCAGGAATAAACATATCAAGATAGCTGTTTTTAGATTTCATACCACAGGCATGTCTGCGGTTGAGCTTCAGTGTGATCACAGTGATGCTGAATCACTGGGTGCCACTTTTGTTCCTTGCAGGAGATTCAATAATTCAAAGCAGCTGAAACCTTCAGCAAGCGTCAGAGCTTCACATTAAAGTATTTTCATTTGCATCCAAGGGCATTCATCCTAGCTGTGACATAGTGTCAGTGTTCAGTTCATTCACATCTGTCTGATACTTTGACATATATGTGACGATGTAATGATTTACACTGTATGTGCTCTGATCTTATTTATACAGTCCAGATGGATTTTTAAATTGTATAAGGTTTGCATTAAGAAACAAATCGTTTTTATTTGCTTTTTCAAAGGCCATTTTCTGTCATTCAGAAGCGTTTAGAAGTCGTTCAGAATCAGCTTCAGAAGCGTCAGCACTTGAAAACACAGCAATTATAAACACAGACTGACATAATTAGAGTTAAAGGGGCACAGAATAGTGTGTGTACTGTAAGATTTGAAGGTAAGCGCATGTTCAGATAGTATAAATGTACAAAGTTTGCATACTGCATTTTTTTTTTAAATAGCTCATTGGTGCTCATGAAAAATATGACCTTTTGAGGGAAAATAAAAATCTTATATCTAGATGTTTTGATTCCCAGCTCACTGTGATAAAATGTTATCTTTAAAAAGAAATGAGGGTGTGTAAATAATGCCAGCCTTTTGGGTGAACTCTCCCCGTGTGTGTGTGATGAATTAGGCTATAGTTATTGACTATACGGCTACTGACTAAAATGAACAAAACTAATGACATTGATAAAAATTAAAAGCCAAATCAGTTTGCTTTTTGTCATGCATATGCTATATCACCTCTTGAGTTCAGTCATTTCCAGATCTTCTGACTAAGAGCCATGGGTTCCTCTCAAAAAAAAAAAGTTTACTTTTTATAGAGATAGTTATCCTTTTTGTCTTCAGCTTGTCAGACCAGGAAGAACCTCGGGATACTGAAGATTTTCCACATCAGCATCTAATCATGTTGGGTGAGCTTGTGCGTTATTGGAGCCACTCTCCTAATAAACATCTATTGGATATTTTTCAGGCTGAAATTGACCCAAAATGTAATTATTTCAATGGAGACTGCATTAGGAAAGAACCAAGGTAACATGGAGTGAATAAATGGCTGCACAATGTATTTTTGCATCTCACGCGAAACCGTCTTGACACACATGATGTTTTTCTGCGTTCCTGAGGTCACCTGATGGGGCCGGACTCAATGTGAAGCACTGTGGCCAAATCATATTCATGGAACATTCATTTTGGTCTGATTAAAATAATCTCTTAAGCTATTTACAAGGAGACTAAGTTCATGCTCCTCCTGAGTTTGAGCAGAATGCAGTTTCTTTGTGATTGGTGAACATTTCTACAGGAAATGCTAATAGGGTAAAACTTTGCTAATAGGTAAATTCTCATTTAAAAATGGCAAATTCTATATTACCTGAATGATTTGACTCCTGAATGTAATAAATCCTGAATGTAACTTTCTATACTGTTGCGTGCTGCCGTTCTGTCGCTAGAGGTCATATTGAGGCCCTGTGGCCTCGCCAATGGAGTTGCATTAAAGCCTGAAAACAAGCAAGTCACGCTTACTAAGCCTGCTTCATGATGATGCAAGACTGCACAGAAATAAAACCAGTGAACCAAAAGTCCCTTGGAGATCCCACATACCCTTTAGATGAGAAGTGAAAGGAAGTAGAAGGCAAAAATGTCATATTTTTCTCCCCGAGGAACTGCACACTCATTCATTTTAAATAAACACGGAGATGTACAAAACTCAAGCTCTGTTTTAAAACCTTCGGAGTTATCTATCTAGACAACATTTGAAGGCTTTTATTTCTGAATGTTCTTGGACTTTTTCTTGGATATGGTATAGCGAAAACTTTCATTTTATAATTTTGCAAGGATTATGAAAATGTTATTTTTTTAATGTTTTCTGAATCAACCGTAACTAGTAGTAACATTTAAAAAACATTAGACCAACTAAAATGTTTCAGAAAAACATTCCATGAACAATGTATAAATTAGGTTTCAGTGCATACACTTTGATAACATTATCAAAGACCAGATAACTTTGAATGAACATTCTATTATTGGAACTGTTCATAACTTTGAGAGAACGTTAGCCTGTTAACGTATGTTCCTGCTAGCTGGGGTGAAAAACAGTTAAGTCCTATTAAACTGCCCAATATTTGTGAGCAGACAATGCTTACTGCTGGAGTATATAATGATAGCTTAGCAACATGCTAATGTTAAACTCCACTGAAATCAACGGAGAGTCAAGGACACAACAACACAGACTGGAGTTGTATTCTGTGTTTCAGATTTGTCAGTATTGAGGTTTCATGACTTGTTTCTGGCAAGCAGTTGTAAGGGGCAAATCGGTTTGTTGGTGTGTTTTAGTAGCACTTTCCCAACCGTCAGTTGTTTCGCTGTAAAGGAAATGGATTGAATTTATTGATTTTGAAAGTAGCATAGCTTTTGTCCTGTGGTTTTGCTGGGCTGTGACATAAGCTAAAGGCTTTTGGCTGTAATATACTGACAAAAGACAGCTGCTGCAGTATTTACTCGACCCAGATGCAGTGATGAGGAGCTGCTGGTGGCTGTGGAAAGTACCGAAACACCACAGATTTCTTCCTCTGTGAAGGGTGAAGCAGTTTCAATACTGAAAGCCCATCATCCTTTTAATGAGACTTCAGCAATTTAATGTGCATAACAACGATCAAAGATGGAGGTTATCATAATTATTGCCTTGATTAAAGTTCTCTTTCAGTTCAGTAAAGTCATTTTAAGGAGTACATGTGTTAAATAAGTTAACGTATAGCTCATGTTTTGTCAAGATTTGCTTTGCAATCACCATTCTACAATTTATAATATGTTTTACTAAATTTTCCCATCTACACTGAAAAACAAATGTCGTACAAACAAGTTTCACTCAGTAATGAGTACATTTCACAATTATTTATAAAGATATTGAAAGTACTATATTAAATATATTAAACAAATTCTTAAGTAGAAACACTGAATATATATTTTCTTGTAAACGCTACTCCAATAATCTTGGTTTTGCTTAACTAAAACATTATTTGCTGTATATACTGCAAAACATGTAAACAAATAAAACAAAAGTGTACTGGTAATTTTAAAGACATTTCTGTTAACCAAGCATTATAAAAAATATAGGTAAAATAAATTCCTTCATATTAATACAGTACATGTCGCACTAGTTTTACAATTATTTTTACAGTGTAGTAGTGAATTATAGTGTTCAGTTATAATGTTTTTTCAATGTAAAGCGTTGGCATTTTTGTTTTCTATTCTAGGTTTGTTTTTGGCCAGTCGTAGGGTGGGACAAATCCTGAGATAATAATAGATCCGTTTGTGGCTCCTGTGCATAATGACAGGGTTTGATGGGAGTTTCACAGTAAATCTATTTCTACATCCAGTGAAACATGGAGTTGAAAGGCAGATGTACAACATCACAGCTGTCCAGCAACGCCAAGTTTGTTGTCTAAAAGTGCATTTGGTATAATTCCACAAGGGAAAAAATTATTCATAATTGGCACCATATATAACCAATGCAATGATTAGATTTTTATTTTATGAAGGAAATATCACTCTTTGAAAGGGAGCAAAAGAATATTGATGCCATTTTCAGTAAGTTTGCATTTCAGCCTTGGCTCTGTGTAAATGAAATGCCATATCCTTTCATATCATTAGTCAGCTGCACACCAGAATCAGCACAGTCAGTGTACAGTGTCAGGATGGCTATAAATAGTATGCAGGGAAGACAATTCCAATCACTATTCAGTATACATATGCATATGTCACAATTGGTTACATTTTTAATGCTGAATATTCTGTCAAAGACTTGAAGGCTTAAATGATCTACAAAACACTTTGCTGAAGTTAATTAGAACAAACCCTTAGCAGAATATCCGTACAGTCCTGCCTTCCAAAGACGTGCAGAGGAGATCATGTGTGGAGATGTTTATCAGATTTCATCTGAAACAGTCTGTAACTGAATCTTTGAAGTGTCCAAATCCAATAATGTGGTGGTAGGGGATTCTGTATCTCTATCAGGAGAACTTGAACAGTGATGATGTTAAACACACAGGCACGTAAACATATATATATATGAATATATAAATGTTAGACTGATTTATGATTTTGTTTATTAATCAATTTCAAGAGAAAATGTAGGTTGCATACTTCATTCAGCAATAACTTTGTCAACAAAATGCAGATGTTTTTGCTTTATGATACATCAATGTTTGATATTTTTAGACAGATCTGATAGACAGATTTTGTTTTATAGCTTAATTTGTAATCATCATTATAGTGAAATAAATACTGTTAATGTTGATTTCGTGTCAACTTGGATGCTCAGAAACCAGTACTTTTAGAAGTCTCTTCTGCTCACCAAGCCTGCATTTGTTTGATCAAGAATACAGTAAAACAGTGATATAGTAAAATATTATTATAATTTAAAATAACTGTTCTATCTGAATGCATTTTAAAATGTAATGTATTCCTGCGAAGCAAAGATGAATTTTCAGCATCATTGCTCCACTGTCAGACAATCCTTCAGAAATCATTATGTTCTGATTTACAGCTCAAGAAACATTACAAGTGTTGATTCTTTGATGAATATTTATTTGAAACAGAAATCTTTCATAACATTATACATGTCTTAACGGTCAGTTTTAATCAGCTCAATGCATCCTTGCTAAGATACATGTATTTAGTTTACCAACAACAGAGTATGTGCTCAGTCAGAATCTATAGTGGCCACTTGTGCAGGTTTTTGTCTAAACCTTTAATGGTAGTGACATTTGTTCTGGAGTAACTTTACCAGACCAGTTCACTTGTAAATTAGACAAGTACTGCTTACTTGGGCAGAAAGAGACCTGACTGTCTAGTAAAGCGTTTAGGGGCGAGATTAAAGGACACTAATAGATTATAAAAAAGCAGCAGCATGGTGATGTACAATGTCATGGTGCAGCAACTCTTGCTAAAACACACAGAACACAGTTGAAAAATGTGTGCATACTTTGTAATCAGAAGTCCATCCAAATATTAGAAGTATTAAATGTTCAGACAAAATAAGAAAACATACTCCTTCCTCAAGTTCTCTCGGTCACAATTTTAAAATATTTTTTTCTATGCTTTGTTCTTTAATTCATTTTATTTATTATTTGATTATTCTAACTCCTTACTTCATGCACATATTAAGGTAAGAACTTACCTTTATATATATATATATATATATATATATAAAACAAATATTCAGTTTTGTGATGTTATATGATGTTAAAAAACGGTAAACCTTTCTTTCTTCCTCACAACTTTTAAACATCTGTGCAAACATTTTGCATACAATCAGTGAATGTGGACGGTCTGTTGGTGAGCCGCCTGAGACTACCTATTGTTATTATGTTAGGTCATCAAGCTGGGATTCAAACACGGGACGCAACGGTGCTATCTTGGCACCAACAAGACTACCTATTTTCCCAGCCTAGTCTCTAAAACCCTACCGCCACCCACCAAACACACTAATAAGGGAGTACAAAACACTTGGTATATTAAAAACACAAATTTGATAGATTGAAGTGTTCATTTACAGAAATAGCAGAGTTAAAGGACATACTAGGAAAAAAAGAAAGATTGTAGAGTACAATAGTTGATTTTGCTCACAAGTTAGAGAGGCTAAGTAGTCTAATTATAATGGTTAAATCGAATATCATCCTACAACATCTGCTGTTAATCTGTCTATTTCCCCATCCTTGCTTAAGCAGAATGAAGAAAGACAGAGAAGCTCTTGAACTCCTCAAAGAAGTGCAGCTCGTCAGAGAAGCTGCTGGAGAAGCCCAGATCTTTGCATGAGGTCTTGATTGTGTGAACCACACTCACAGGGATTGTCTCAAAAAGCAGTTCAGCCAACGGCGTCATCGTCATCTTCTTCTGCTCTGAAATCAGGCTCTGTATCCGGGCTTTATCGATGGGTTCAGGCGAGGAGCTATAGGAGACCACAACGTTGAGCTTGTCATCTGACGATGGCACCTGAAAGCGACTCTTTCCCGTCAAAACGTGGAAGTCTTTCTTCTTGATGAACATGCCAGTGGGGGAGTTAAAGACGCGGACTGACCAGCAAACCCAATCATACTTCTTTTTCAGGTGCTCTACCAGCAAGTCGGCCAGTTGCTGGTTGCTTTTGTCACTCTGGTCTCTCACAATCCGTTTGGTGTCCAGTTCGGCTTGTGTTGGAAAGCTGTTGATGCAGTCTTCAATCACGACGTTCATTTTATCCTGCACCACTTTCATTCTCTCGCTCCAATCTTGAAGCAGTTTCTCCTCATCGTCATCGCCTTTCAATGCCGCGTGTCCCAGTAAGGCGATCAAACCGACGCAGAACAGTTTCTTGAGTGTAGCGCAAAAATCCTCAACCGTTCTGCGGCTCTTCTGCTCATAATTCAGAGTGATTTCTAGCACAGACTCTCCTGAGAAGTTATCTCCGGTTACGGCGTTATAAAGAGTGTGCAGGTTTTTATCACCCCCTGTCCTGTTGAAGTGCTCCAGGAATGTTTTCTTTCTGACCTCTCTGAATTTAGGTTTCGCATTCAGGACGTCCATGAATTTGCGGAACTGGTTGGTCAGGTTCTCCTCCACGGAGAAGTAGGTTGCATCTATGCCACTCTTTTTGATCTCCTGGTTTATCTGCTGGACTTCTTCAGAAACGACTTCCAGTTTATCTCGCACTTTCTGGAACTGCTCCTTCATGTACTCGGCCTCTTTGCTTTCAAAGTTATCCAGCGCCAGCTTCACGATTGGAGCTGCGATGGAGAACACAGGGAACAGATCTCCAGCGATGCTGGCCACTACTTCTGCGCCCTGCTCAAACACTTCCATGAGGGTCTCGACAACATCCTTCTTCTGTGAAACAAGTTTCTGCAGCTGATCGGCCATCTTTTAGTTTCAAAAGCAAAAAATGTCTCTGTGTAAAATAAGATCATTATATAAGTACAACATCAGTTTATTATGTTTTTAGTTTAAAGGAATTGTTCACCCAAAAATGACAATTTGCTGAAAATGTACTCCCCCTCATGCCATCCAAGATGTAAAGGAGTTATTTAATTTATTGGAACTGATTTGGATAAATTTAGCATTACACCAATGGATCCTCTGCAGTGAATGGGAGCCGTCAGAATCCAAGTCCAAACAGCTGCTAAAAACATCACAATAATCCACACCACTCCAGTCCATCAATTAACATCTAAAAAAGTAAAAAACGGCATCTTTGTAAGAAACAAATGAGTCATCACGTCATTTTAAATTTTAACAGTCGCTTCAGGCCAAAATATTAGTCCATAATCCATAATAACTTTTCCTCCACTGAAAAAGTCACATCAAAATATACATACATATTTTTTTTAGAGCTGTCTTAGTCTATTTTCACTTGTAAATAGAGTTTTATCTGTGCAGATTTCTCTCCTCACTAAGATGAGATGACTTTAGAGGCCAGAAGCAACAGTTTGAAGTTAAAACATATTAATGATAGATTTGTTTCTTACGGACACACAGTTTTTGCTTCACACTGGAGTTTTTGATGGACTGGAGTGGTGTGGGTAACTTATGGATTATTGCTATGTTTTTATCAGCTGTTTGGTCTCTCATTCTGACGGCACCCATTCCCTGCAGAGGATCCATTGATGAGCAAGCGATGCAATGCAACATTTCTCCAAATCTGTTCTGATGAAGAAAAACTCATTTACATTTTGAAAGACCTGAGTGTAAGTACATTTCTAGCACTAAGGCTAATAATTTGCTTGTGCAATCTAACAAATTGCATAGGGCTTCAAGGCCATGTTGCAGGTGATTTACTACAAAATATCCAAAACCACACCCATATTTAAAGGAGGCTTTTACATGTAGTAATACCAAATGTTAGCCATGCAATGCATTAAAAAATATATATTTTGAAAAAAAAAAGAGAAAACATGCTATTTTCTTAATTGAAAACTAAGTCAGCTTTAGTAAGCGAGGCCTTTGTCTTCTGAGAGAGTAGTATATGTAAATAAACTTACATGTGTTAGTCCTTGTTTCCTCTAAACCTTTGAGTGGTCAATGTGAGTCAGGATGGGCTTGCTGTAAAAAGATAAAAGAAATGAGAAATGTATTATACAAACCATAAAAACAGCAGCAATACACACCAGGTGTATGTATACATGCTAACAGATGCTTGCTCTCCCTGGCAACCACACCTAGATGTTCATGAAAGAAATGGACCAGATGCATTCATTCAATTCAAACATGCACTAAAATAATTGTCACATAATGTTTGAACACTTAGTCACAGTTTGCAATGCATAAAAATACAGAGGAATGACATTTCAATTGGTTCAAATGGATTTCCCCTTTTCCAAATGTAAATGATGCAACAGAGTAGGCCAATACAAAGCTTAGCTTTTTATGTTAAGAGACGAAAATAATGTGTTAGGTCATTTTAAAACTTCCAAGAAGATCATTTTGGACCCAAGAAGATCACCACAGTTTGGACATACTTTACTGACTTAATGCCTTGTGATCAAGACATTAATGTCTTGTGATAATGTTTTTTTAAAAATAAAGTTTTGAGTAGGTGTGTGCAAACTTTTGACTGGTAGTGTAATATTAAATAAATACAACCTATTACATAAGATGTCTGAACAAATGTTTACAAAATACCATATACTGATAAGATTATGACCAAATTCACCGAAACAACTGATGATTTTCCATTAACGTTTCTGGCTGCTAGTGCCAACACAGGTGTGGAAATGATTAGCAGGCTAGTTCAACTAGCTGAGCAAGAACCTTTTTTTTCCAAAGCACCTCATTAACCATAGAAACAAGACAAGGAAAACACCATGTCAGCTTCTCTCCAGACATCCCCATTACGCTCTTTTTCACTGGGCACAGCTACAAAATTGCAGTGTTACAAGATGAAATCTCACTAATTTCGCTGCGTTCACCACTCAACCAAAATAGACCTATATGCATATTTGAAATGCTGACCATTGAAAATATATTTTGGCATGGATCACACAAAATGAATGACTAATTGAATACATTAAGTGGGCCCATTAGCTTATAGCCTCAACTGAATTCATAACACACATATGCATTATAAAAGTCAGATCTCCTATGGGTTACAATCCAACACAGCACAATTTCAATGATGCCACATGATAAAATAATGTTGTTACAATTTTAACTGTAGTTAATGTAGCTGAAAATATGTTATAAATACATGTGACGGTTTATGAAGCAAAATGTCCCAAGATTTGTGATAAAACTGGGATAAAGCCTGTAATTTAACTACATTCAAGTCGCTGTCTGCCATACTTGATTCTGATTGGTCACTCACAGCGGCGTGCGAATTATTTCCGTTAACGTTGTCTAGGGTAACTTACTATTCGTCCAGAAAATGTATGTGTATTTCGCAGTTTTTTTACTAATATTTTCAATTGAATTATATTTTACATACAATACTTGATATATTTGTTATTATTATTTATATTATTTATTGTTTGTTAAGCAGTCGAAGTGTAATACTTGGGACAGCGGAAAGGTCACGACAGTTGGTAATTATCGCAAAATAAACAGCTTCAGAGAGACACGACATCCCTGTTGCGGTTTATTTGGCGATAATTACACCCAACGTGGCCCGTACCTGCAACCCAATGACGCAAAGGTAGGTTAATCAGTCTTTGTTTTGTCCCAGTAGTTAATTAGTTCATAGAATCATATCAAGTCCACCGAGACTTCTTAAGAAAAGAAGGGGAAGCGAATACATGTTCCCTTTAGATAGGATTTACTTCAGATATCAGGCTGGAAAGGTTCATACAATGTAGGAAGCACTTCCTGGTTTAGCCTGCAGACCACCGATAATAGTCAAACAAACCTTCAGAGTACTTCAGAACGGTAACAAATGCGATTAAATTATAGAGAAGGTCATTTTTGCGTGAAACTACAACTTACTCGTGTTTAAAACACATCGACGTCTGGAGAAAATGTCAGACAGGCAGAGCAGACTGTGAAGAGAAACGCCCAAAAACTTTCCATGAGCAAAAACTGAAACTACAGCGCACAGCCCAATGACATCGTCATGTTACTGAAGTTTAGTGAACAAATACGGACTGTTATGAACCAAACTCACCTTTCAATCGATCACAAATGGCTCTGAATAAAATAAAGCTAAGTTCACGCTGATCTGTCTCGCTCAACGTCTGATCATGCGCTGGCTCTTCTCTAAAGCGCGTGGCACACCCCTCAACTACACTCTGAAGGAATTTCAAGTATTGTCCTTTATCCATTACAAAATATACAACTGTAACATAGGTTCCACAGGAATACGATAGTATGGTTTATGCGTCTGGTGTAAAATAATTATTTAAGTAGGCTCTAAAAAGTACAAAATGTACCATGGTTTACACTATTACGATAGTACACCTTTTGTTAAAGAGTCTTCACAAAAATACCATAGTGCAGTTCTAGAATTGAAGTGTTGTCCTTTAATTATTTCCAATATGGTACCATAGTAAGTTTTGTAAGGGGAAATAATTTAAAATATCTACATTCAGTCTCTTTTATGAGTCTCTTATATATTACTTTTAAAATATGAACCTTATATTAACCTTGCAAATGAAAACAATGCTGTGACGGATTAGCATACAGTGAGTTTAATAAAAAAGTATAATATCTGTCTTGAATAAGCTCCATTTGGATGGATGTTGTCACTTTGAAAAACATTTATAGATCATAGTTGTTTTATTTGTGATTACATACAATCATAAACAAGAAACAGACATAATTCTTGGGTTACAGAGTATATATAGCTAGTTAACCGAATGCTTATTATAGCATTTTTCCAGGAAAGACTTTTACTACAATATAAAGTTTAAATGAAATGCTTTTTTATGCAAACACCACGACAAACAGTGAAATCCCATGAATCTGTTGATCGTGTAAGTTTTTGCCACTCAACCGCTCTTTCAAATGTATTCTAAATTACAAAACATATAACATTTTATCTGAAATGTACGCATTAATGTTTGGTCACACATACATTCTTTTATCCACTGACATGTGAAAATAAAGTGATCTAGCAATAATATACTTTTTCATTGTAGGTGCGCAGTAACAATTTAGTCATCGTTTGCTTTATAATGTTCAACTATTTAATACAATCAACATTTTTAAACCAGAAGTATATACGTAGAAGGCTGATTGCCAATTCAATTTTTCGCATGTCTATTCAGAATGAATGCACAGGTATGCCTTTTTGTGCCTCCCGAAGTAGAAACACTCTGGCTGGAAGTTGTTTTTCTCTTCTACTTTCTTATAGCAGCTAATGGCATGGACCACAGTGTTGGGAAGCATCTCCCACAGCGACTGAGCCACAGACTGCATGTTACCCTTCAACTTTTGTGTCTCTATCTGATCTACAATCTGGCTCTTGTTAATCGGTTTCGGGTCTGAACTGAAAGACACCACGATTCTGATGTTGTTTTCGGTCAGAAGATCAAAAAAACCGCCACCTCCTCCACTTCCATGATACTTTTTGCCAGCGAGCCAATTCCAGAAGAATATGCCACTGTGATTGAAGACCCGAACTGACCAGGAAACCCAGTAATATTTCTTCGCAAGTATATCCAGTAGAAATCCAGTGAACTCTGGGTCAACGTTGGCTTGACCCTCCAGAATTTGATGCTCCACATCCTCCTTGGCCTGCTGAGGGAAATTCTCAATGCAGTCATCCACCGCCGCTTTCATGCGTGTCTCTACTTCTTCCATGCGATCCTGCCATTTCTTCACTATGGCCTCGCCTACTGCTCCCTCTTTCAGGGCGGTGTGACCCATGACTGCTATAATTCCCATGACAAATATCTTCTTCAGTCTGGCACAGAACTCCTCCACTGGCTTCCTGCTCCTTTGCTCTGTGGTCACCACCGTGTCCAATATGGCATCTCCAGAGATATTCTCTCCAGTTACAGCATTGTACAAGGAATCAATGTTCAGATCGCGACCAGTGTTCTCATACTGGGTAATAAACTTATCCTTCTTCTTCTCCTTGAACTTGGGCTTAGCATTGACAAAGTCTTGAAACTTCTCGTATTGACTGATTATCTTGGCCTCATAGTCAAAGTTCTGCTTATTCATGCTCGTTCGCTGCAACTCCAAAGCGATTTGGTCCATTTCATCTCGAATACCTTCAAGTTTCTGGTTGATCTTTTCGAACTGCTCAGCAAGAAACTTGGCCTCTTTGCCTTCTGGGTTTCCGAGGAGCTCGGCCGAGGCCAAAAACACGGCCTCCAGGATGGGGTGGAACTGTCCCACGGTGGCTGCTAAAACCTCACAGCCTTGCCCCATGATTTCCACTCCTTTCTCGATCTTTTCCTTGTTCTCCAAAACCCATTCTTCTACCCGATTCATTGTGGTTTAAATCAGAGAGGCCGTCTTATCCTTCTTACCCTTGTCTGTAACAGATCAAGGCATATATATCATAAAGTGGAAGCCACAACACAAAAATCAATACTAAAATCAATGCAGACATTTCTAAGGGTCATATTTGTTTGCTCGCAGACATTTCTAAGGGTCATATTTGTTTGCTCAGGATGGGACCTTAACAGTAACCTGAGATGAATTGGACAGCTAGTCCACAGGGGCAGAAATACCAAAGTGTTTGTACATTTATATGTTTTCCATGGGCTCGAGCCATTTGAAGAAAAAAAAGAAAAAATTCTAGTCTTGTTCGGGCATGTCCTGTTCCACCTTACACCACGCCAGCTAAGTCTCGGCAAATTTTGCAACAATAAAGGCAGATCAGTGAGATCAGGTGTCTCCTATAAGAATTAATAAAGCAAACATGCTAAAAGTCTTTTTGTGCTTCAAAGCACACTTTATTATTAGTATTGTGAGCCCACAGTCGTCATGAATTGGAGAGCTGTTCACTTCCCTTCTTTGAGGAATAATTCAGTATTTAAACCCCAGATGTATAGCAAAGCAGATGTTTTCAGGAGGGGTTGCTGGGAGAATATATTTGACGGCTTTAGCTGTTAAGCATTTCAGGACATTTCTGGGCACTTCGAGTACACAAGGGAGATGATCTCACACTCGTATCTAATTTCCCAAGACTCAATATACAGAAAAAAGGCACACCCAGATCTGAGAAAATCTGTAACCAATACACTTGTCCTGCGGTGAAACCATATTCTACACATGAGATTTTTACATGCAAAATAAACCCAAATAAAAATAAAAGTACAAGACTAAACCTGACATGACATTAGATGAGCATATTTCAAACATCAAACACTTAATTTGGCTCTGTTGCAATAATGTCTCACAAAATGAGTTAGTGGATTATGTGAACAATTATTCAAGTTCAGTATATTTTATTATGAATGATAAGTATGTAGATCTTGTATTTGGAATTTATGACTCAACAATGAATTTTTTAAAGAGCATTCTGATCTCAATGGAATTAGGAGCAAAACAATACTTACTGAACAATACAAGGATCCTGATTGTCCTCCTTTGTAAGAATAATTAAGATGGCTTTGAAATTAAAACTCCAGGATGTGTCCGATTTGAGAAAGAAAATGACTTCATAAGAATATAAAATGTAGGAAAATAAGTTTAAAAGAAATTCAGTCTAATGATTTGGATCAGAAAACAGTTTTTGATGGTTCTACTCAGTGGAAAAAAGGAAAGGAACCAACCAACTGATTCTCAAAAAGAGGAAATGTTCAAGTTCAGAGCCACATCCCTTATTTCTATCCAAATGCTGCTTAGAGCTTCGTGGCAGTCAGTATATTGACTTAAGCACAACATCCAGTATTATATGCTTATAATATGGCAGGATGTTGTGCTTAAGTCAATATTGACTGGCATCTACATCACAATGATTCCCATAAAGTGTCTTCTCCAACTCTTCATGACAAAAAGCATAGATCACAGGCCAGCTATTTTTATTTTTGTATTTTGTGACTTTTTATAGAATGCTCTATAAAGTTTTAGAAGCTGTGCCAATAAAATATCAAAAAAGATGAAAAAATAGAAAAGAAAAGATGATAAATGGAAATGGACAAAGACCAAAAAAGGACACTCACCGTTAGTCTGGTGAAATGTTCAGAGGTGTTCTCTAGTGTTCCAACAGAGTCCAACTAAAAGCACCAGCCTCCCAGGGTCCACATGTATATATAGACTCTCTCCTGCGGCACTCCCCCTTCAGATTAACTCCATCCCCTGCCAGCATTCCTCTGAGCCCACTAGAAGAGACGAGGGACTGATAACATCCTGTAAACATGCCTTCTTTGAGAAAAATCAGCATGCAGTGGTATAGTGCCAGAAATGCTTAGAAGCGAGCGTCTTTCCATTTGAAACATCCCTCATGCTCTGCCCTTCTGCGCGTGTTGTCATGGGTACAGACACTCACAGTGGCTTCTGTGTGAGATGATATGGCAAACAGAATAAAGTACATTTTAAAATAAACTGGAATAGAAAGCAGTTATTTTAAATTGTAGGAATACATCACAATATTTCTATTTTTACTGTATTTTTTGATCAAATAAATACAGCCTTGGTGAGAATAAAGACTTCAAAAAACATTACAATTAATATAATTGTATATATAATATAAAACCTCTCATGCATAATTGATTAAATGACAAAGAGAAAATATATTGTTTTCTTTCATCAAACAAGAATATAATTTTTCCCATGACACATTTGTCCACTGCAATTTGAATGTTAAATTTATCCTGTCATAACATTTTTAATGACATAATGTCAAAATGTATTTTTGTCAATAAGTAATTTGCATATAATATCACACTCTGAGTGGCCCAAACGATAGTTGACAACATGCAACAAAGGGTTAAATGAATTGTTTTAATGTGCAAATAAATAAACTGCAGTCTTCACATTGTTCTTCTTTTAGGAGACTTTGGCGAGCAACATGGCAATCTGAAATTAGCGTGAAAACAGCCCTTGCGGGCCCGATGCTTCTAGGTCACTTCCGTCACCCTGCTTTACATGCTAAAGAAAGACTCTACTGTTTTCTGAATGGCAGGCGGACAAACCCAGAGCCTTTGTGCTGAAGCGGTCGCTGGGACACGCTGGCATGCATTGACTCGTCTGTAGAAGAACAGGGGGGCTGTTGTGGATTACAGAGGGTCTGGCTTTTCTAGAATTTCAAATCTTCATGTCCCTGTTAGATCCCGCACTATGCAAATCAGTTTTGCTAATAAACAATGATGTACACAGTAATGCAGGGTGTGATCGCTGGTGCACATGCATGAGAAACAGTAAAAAGGGCCCTAGAGTGTGATGTGGCAGATACTTTCCAAATTTAGGCTATCTGTTAGAAGAGCAATCAAATGAATATTCCACATAATTTCCTAACTTTAAATTAACTTTAATTAAACTTCTCTTTTCATATTGTACAGGCATGAATAATACCTCAAATTGTACAGCTTGTTGACAGAGTGCTGTTACTTTTCACCTAGCATTGACTTAGAAACCATTCAACCATATCTCAGCAACACTCTAGAATTAAAGAAAATATGAGCATATAGTTTGATTTGTTAATGGTTTCTATAAAGCACACTATTAGGCAAAGATGGTCTGAAATATTAAAGCAACGAATGAATGACTGAAAACTGCTTCCACATCTTGTGTTTTAAGGTGTGTCTTCTGAATAGTCCTTCACTGGATTTGACATCCCTGCCCATGCATTATTTTTCTAATTTAGCATTAGTCATGATGTAAAGTTGAATGTAAAAAAGTGGATTAATTTTTTGCTTTGGTTTGAACAACAACAAATCTGTCAGATTGACAGTTATGCAAGGTGTGCAAAAAAGGGCAGCATAGTTCAGTGCATGAATTTATCATCAATAATATTTATTATGAGTATTGAATTAAAGTAAATGGAAAATCTGAGATGTGATTTATGCACAACACAAGTTTATTGCTTACTCTTAGAGGTTTTGAAAAGTAGATATGAGCAAAAGTAAGTGTTGCTTGCCTCAGCAATCACCAGAACAACATTAGCTTTTTGCGCGTGATTAAAAAAAATCTTATCCCCATCTTAAACATTTATTAGTCAAATCTAGGCAAGTTAATAGTTAGTGCATCTCATGTTCAGAATCGGTCATGTTTACTGTGAGCAGTGAAGTATGTATGCAGCCACAAGATGTCACTTTGGTTCAGATAGATTTCTTATTTACCTGAAGCAAAATATGAAAGTCTAGCTTTTTAATGTCCATTTTACAAATCTGTACTAGTCGACAGTGAATCAGATTTGTTCTACAAGTATTAGCATGACTATTGGGGAAGTGTTAGAGTAAATTGTGGGAATGATTTGATGTGAGAATCACCTGCAGGCCATGTTGACTAACTGTTAAGTTGAAATGATTCAGACAGGTTTGTCTTCTTAACTGAAACTTAAAGATCATTCAGGTGGGTCTTTCAAGAATCATCAAGACGTAATCATGTAGTTTGTCTGGGCTATCTAACTGAAGTGCATTCTGAACGTTTCGTTGGAATACATTCAATGCGTGCTTCTTTGTAAATGTGCCAATGACTGTCATGTGAGACAAACAAGATAAACTGTATCTGCGAATGAGGAAATATCCAATGCAAATGAGCTGCTGTATATAATTGTGTTGTGTATCTATTTTTTTATTTACAGTATTTTTATTATTATTTATTAATTTATTTTGGCAGACTAATTCATTTTGAGTTGAATTCGTTCTTTGTCAATCCTTTTCTTGTCTAACGCAGTGTCAGGGACCAGCTGTTTCCAGATCGCAGGACATGAGCAGAGAGCTGTCAGTGAATTATGGAAAAACATCATTTCGCTTAAGGCAAAGGATGGACACTGCTTTAATGACAGACCTGAATATCTCTGCTTCCTCTGGTCTGGACAAGCTTCAGAGGAAATGACCGTAACTACAGTAAAAATCTCATACAATGCCACTTTATTCCACATACATGAGCATTTTTCTTTCTTTTAAAGACATCTGGGATTATGCATCTTTTTTAAATATACTTTCAAAACCACTATACAAGATACATGTATTTCATAAGCCTTACATATTTGTACATACAGTATGCTAAATATTAAAATTATAATTAATATTTTCCTATATATATATAATAGCTGAATAAAGCAGGATGAGTTAAACCAGACTAAATAATTAGTTTAGTTCCCGTCTTGAGCATCCCTGTTGAGGTGAGTTTGTTTAGCAGTGTCTTGGCCGACCTCAAGTGTGTCTGTATTGATTTCAGTCAGGTTTCCTAAAGCATCTCTCTCTCTGCCCTTTAAAAACCTCAACCTTATGCAAATGATAAATGTGATTACAGCCCAGACAGCGATGAAAAGAGAAGGTCACCGCTTTGCAGTTCTTCATTAATGTGCGGCTGTTTGTCCTGTGAAGGCCATTGGAGTTAATTTATGATCATTTGTCATTTAACCTTAATCTGCCATCTTGTTCTGGTTGTCCTCGCGCTCAGAAACACGGATGATTCATAGTTGTGAATTTAAAATGTAACATCTGACCGTTTGCACTGAAACCGTTATTGTTATTGCCTGAAGGACGTGTATTGTCATGCACAGTGTTTGGGTTTTATCCCAGTACAGGGTCACTTTGGTGATCATGTGATGCTCCACCCAGAACTCAGAGATAAAATGTCTCGGCATGAACGTTAGACTGTCAGCACTGTAAAAGACAGACAGAAAACCAGAGGAAGGCTGTGTGTTACAGATGACTCTTGTGGTTTTGTCAGGAAAGACACTATAAAAAGCAGATTGTTCATTGCCAGCTGGGTAAATATAAAAACATCCCCCGCCCTCTTAACCGTTAAAATATTACTTTAGTACACAAAATAAATGTTTACGTTGCATAAATCATTTAAGTAAATAAATCATTGATTCATAACATTAAACCAAAGTTAAAGAGCATCTGGAAGCCAGTCCAGGATAAATTGCATGGTAATCATTTAACAGATAAAAGTCTTTAATAAACCATTCCCAGTCTGGAGATAAAGTTCACAGGAATCCACACCAGATCTGTCCACTCCTCCCATGTGACCCTGTTAGTGAAAACTTGTCTGACAGGAACTGGTTAAACTGTGTACTTTAGCCAAAAGGGCCGTTGGTTTCAAATTTCACATGCACTATGTTTGTTTGTGCTATTATAAAAGTGCATCATAGGGATATTTTGTATGAGACATCTGTATGTATTGTGAAGTGTGGTACAGTTGTGAATCCATGAGAAAATATTAATCTGTCTGTACTCATGTTTAAAGCAAGATCAACACCATGCAGCTTTAACACACCAGCCTTCTTTGTGGATGAATTTTCATTTGTATGAACCCATAGTTTACAAAGTATTTTTATATTGCATAAAGCCTTTGCAGTACACAGAGAGTTGTTTATAAAAGCAGTTTATTAATCCCACCAGTTTTCTCCTGTGTTCCAGATTGCATTGATGTTTATTTCCTTCTACTTTCTCACGCTCTTGACCCTTCACGTTCAGGTTAAACGAAACTCGCATCCCAAAATATATAACCACACAGAGCACGACCATGATTAATCACTTCTCACGACATTAGTTGATCTATTTTTCAGCAGTTTGAAGACTGCAAGAAAAATTTTTCTACAGTTAATACTGTATAACAACTATTCAGACCATTTGTTTTTGTTACGACATGATTTGCTGTTACAAAGTAAATTCATTTATGAAAAAAAAACTTATTGTGCACATATTACTGCTTATTTGCATAAATAAAGTTATATTCTGTCTCAGAAATGGGTGAAAGCTGGTTTAGGAACACACACACACACACACACACACACACACACACACACACACGATTATAATAATATATAATTAATTATATTTTATAAATGAACTGACCTTTAAAGTCTGATTTCGTAATGCTCTCGTTTGGTGTTTTTCTGTAGAGACCCACTAGATGGCATCGATCTGCAGACCTGGTTTTAAATAACCAATAATCAATAGTGGAAAAGAGTATCAGTAAAAACAATTGTTCAAAAATGGTTTGTATTTTCAATGCAGTTCATTAAAAATTATTGTCATTATTCTCAAACCTTGTTGTTGTATATATTACTGGCGTGAAAGTGACACTGATGGAAGGGAAGTTGAAAGTGTTGTGGGAATGAATCAGGCAGAAGGGAGGGAGGTTGAACCGTCTGATATACTGCAGTGCACTGTTTAGTCAACGGAGCAGAGGAGTTGAGCTTATCTCACCACCAGAGAGAAAACACTGAGATAGAGAGAGATTCCAGAGTGCTGACGTGTCCTCAGAGACAGACAGTGAACGACGTGCTATACAGCAACAGCATTGAGCTTGAAACTACTGAGCATTTATACACAGCTTCTTAAGAGGAGAAATGAATGCAATTCCATGCTGTGAAGAAAACTACATGTTCAGAGGTTTCAGAAGCACAGTCAGACTCATCAGAAGGATGAATCCAGAGCGGAGGCTGAGGCTGAGCTGGTGTGTGTCACAGTACAAATGTTTTAATGCTTTTGATCAGATCAGGCCACTTAAAGGCAGGAGGCCGGTCGATGGTCCACTCTGATGAATAGGTAATGTCATTAGCTCAGGCTGTGATTGGCAGATGCAGCTGGAGTGAGGTATCCTGGGATTGATCCACCGCCCCTGGCAGTATGATGTTGGGCTTCATAAAATCACTTATTGGTTTATTAAATATTGATATTGACTTTCCTGGAGTAGGTAGGGCCTTTATTTTCAATATATAACAACAAAGTCAGAAGCAGTTTGTAGTAAAATATCTGTTAAAGTATAGATAAAAAAACTATATAGCAACATTCTGAAAAGCTTTTTAGTTGTTGTTAGCGCCGGTTGATGAAATAAAACATCCATTCATTAGTTCCAATGTGTTTTAGCGCCACCTGCCAGCAGAATGTGCATAACAGCAAACAATATTTATTTGTATTTGGTGTAAAAAGTATTGTATTTCAGCTGTATTGTCATGTCATACCAAAATAAAATACAATAAAAACATTTTATTGGATATGTATGGATCAATATAACTCTGACCAGGACAGAAGCCTGAACCGCTAATGAATCGCCTTCAGGAGTTTCTGTCCACTAAGTAAAAATAGCAAAGTAAGCTGTTTTCTTTTAATACCGGAGACTTCAGAACCATTAAATAACTCGAAGAACAACAAAGTGCAGTAAATGGTAAAACTATTGGCACTACAAACTAATGTGATTTATGTTCATGAATTAAAATAACATGATAACAGCATAATGGACTGTGTTATATACGTAAAATAAACAAATCACACTGGAAGCTTTGCACATTGAAGTTTCAAATCTGCAGAATAATACAGAATCCTGGTGAAGTAAATGCACCTTTTCAAGAACTTATGTGTTTGTATAGCCTATACTGAATAATTAGCAATACATCAGGGTTTTAATCATTAAAAATCCCATTACTTGACATAAAATAAAATATAGAAAAATCTTAAATATTTAGTATTTCAGCTAGTTGCCAGGCCAACATTTTTATTTAGCTTAAGTTAAAGTACTAAAATAACAAAACATTTAAATGTAATACAAAAATAAAAACGATAAAGACACTACAAAAAAAAAAAACAATAGGCCTAATGGCAAAAAAAAAACAATTCACTAAAACTTTTACTAAAATTATAATGAAAGCAGCAAACATAAAAATAAATTGATTTTAAAATTCTAGACAAAATAGACCCATCAACAAAAAATATAATACTATTCACATTAAAATAACACTGGTGTAAATCAGTTTTACATTGTGTCATTGTTTTTGATTCCCATTATTTTCAGTGCTTTATGGGATGAAAAGTTCTTCATAAATTTAACAATTTCCAATTACAATTTAACTTGTAATGTGATTTTATTTTATTTTTTATATTTTGTGCAGTTTGAAATGTTTTCATTCATCTCACAGCTGGTTTGTTTGGATCATTATCTCGGACACTTTATTGAGCACTTTTCACCCAATTTATTTTCTGTATGGGAAAAATACCTCTGGAACAGAAAAAATGTCATCTGTTTTCACAATGAATTATCATTATAATAATTTATTTTTACTTTATTTTTGTCCCAGACACCACCACATCTTCAGTCTTTATGTGAAGACACTAACATCTGATCTGCTTTGAAAACCTTTGAAAACATGTTTTTTGTAGCAGCAGCATTAAAATAGAATCTCATTCTAACTGAAGGCCCTCGTGAGTGTTAAATGATGGATTGTTCCCTCTTTCCGCACTTCAGTGATCTTAATGAGTGGATCTGGAGAGCTGATCACAGCACTCTGGAGCTCGTCGTCTGTATATTAACAGTGAAAGGTTACTCACCCTCTATTTCTGCAGCCTCTGGCCAGAAACTGCTGACTTATGTACAAAAGCATTACTTTAATTAGACGTGGCTTTGAGTGCTATATGTGTCCACTTCAGAGAGTTAATAGCAATGAATGTCAACAATCGCTTGTAAGTCATGTTAATGTGAAACATCTCATACAGATAACATTTCAAAACAGATAGATTTATTATTGAATATAATCTTGAAAAAAGCTAAATCAGTAAACGACTGAACCTCAGGTGTTTCTAGGCAGTGTGTAAATTCAACTTGAACCAACATGAATTTTTAAAGTGTGTATTTTAGTCTAACATCATGCGCTCTCTACTGTGCAAGACATGCATTAGTTTCCTGAGACGTCTTGCCATGGGCTTTTTTATGGCTGATGAGGAACAGATACTGTCAGCTCACGTTATTATCATGCAGGCTAAATGGGGAAACACTTTTATTTGCAGTACTGTCCAGTCACAATGCTTCAGTTTTTATTACTATAAAGCATTTGCTTACACAACATCACAACATTTAGCATTGCTTCCTTCTGCATTTAAAGGGAATGCTTTCTGATAGACATTCAGTTATATTATTACATTTTGACGCAAACATTCACAGTAATAAAGCAGAAATTGTCAACATATTTTGTTTAAAAATATGGCAGTTGAAATTAAATGGTGCTTAATATGTTTAAATGAATAGTTCACCCAAAGATGAACATTAGCTGAAAATGAGTTCACCCCAGGCCATCTAGTTTGTTTCTCCATCTGAACAGATTTTGAACAATTTAGCATTACAACACTTGCTCGCCAATGGATCCTCTGCAGTGAATGGGTGCCGTCAGAATGAGAGTTCGAATAAACACATCACAATAATCCACACAACTCCTGTGCATCAATGAACGTCCTGTAAAGCCAAAAGCTGCGTGTTTGTAAGAAACAAATCCATCATTAAGGCCTATTTTACTTCAAACCATTGCTTCCAGCTAAAATACAAGTCCTCAATCTATAATATTACTTTCTCTGGTGAAAAAGTCATCTTGTCTTATTTAGGAGAGAAGTATGCACAGATCAGGCACCGTTTGCAAGCAATATCAGTCCAAAACAGTTCAAAACAAATATCATTTTTCATAGAATGAGCATAATTTTTGGGTGAACTGTTCTTTTAAAATGTACAAATGCATTTATTTATGACATTAATGAATAAAGTAAAAATGCTGCAGTTGCAAATGTTAGATATATAATAATAGTAATTCTATTTTTATGTCTACTCTGAATGCACACAGAGATTGATGTTCTTGTGTTTCTCCCAGTAGTGGCATTCTTCAGGAAAACTCGACAGAGCAAAGCTGTCTTTATGACGACTGACGGCGTGAACCAGAAACCCAGCTAACTGCTTCTCCAGCAGCTCCACAACAGCTTTAGCGTCTCCCTTCCTCGCAGGGCCGTCCATCATCTGCTTTACGCTCTCGTTGGGCACAGGCTGAGGCTTGCTGCTGAAGGAGATCACCAGGTTGCTGTCATTTCCTTGAGATACTTCAAAATAATTCTGTCCGGCCACACACTGAAAGTTCTGTCCGGCTCTCAAGTTGCTAATTTTGCCCAAGTTACTAATGAGTCTGATGGACCAGCTCACCCAGTCGTACTTCTTCACCAGGAAGTCCAGCAGTTCCTTTACCGTTTCCTGAAGGTCCTCATCTTCTTTCTCCTTCACAAGTCTCTTGATGTCCAGTTCAGCTTGCTCTGGAAACGAATCCACACATTTCTCTATCGCTTCCTTCATTTTCGTCTCAATTTCTTGGATCTTTGTGCTCCACTCTCGAACCTTCTCCTGCTCTGATTCCTCACCCTGAGTAAGAAAAGAATATCCCAGCAGAGCGATGATTCCCAAGCAGAGCAGCTCCTTCAGTCTGACGCAGAAGTCTTCCAGGACCCTTCTGTTTCTGGCCTCGTATTGTTCCACAACATCCAGGATCGCTTCCCCAAATGTGCTGTTTCCCATCACAGCATTGTAAAGCACACAGAGGTTTTTCTCTCCACCTGTTATGAAAAAATGCTCTAAGAACAAGCGTTTTTTGACTTCCTTGTACTCCGGTTTAGCCTCCAGAATATCTATGTATTTTCTAAACTGGTTCCGCAGATTTTCCTCCACAGAGAAGAACTGGGAATCCAAACGTCTCCTTCTGATCTCAGAGTCAATGTCCTGTAACTGACATGAGAGGACATCTAATTTACTCCTCACAACTAGAAACTGATCTTTGACATATGTGACCTCTTTGCTTTCCACATTGTCCAAGACCAGCCTCAAAACTGGAGCAGAAGCTTCAAAAAGAGGACACAGCTCTCCAACAGCGCTGGCCAGCACCTCGGCTCCTCTCTCAAACATCTCCATTACTGCTTCAATGGCCTCCTTCTTCTGGGCCACAACCCGCTCTAGTGGACGGGACATTTCTTCTAAAAGCAAAACCACAACGCACACAAAGAAAAGCCACATTAATCTGATTTATAATTACTTAAGGTACATTTTTAAATGATGTATGTACAACCCACTAGTTTTCATAACTGATCTGCATTATGTATGTAAATTTAGTTCTTTTATATTTTAAATCCACTGAATTAGGCACATTACAAATATAAATTATCTGATTTTTTATTGTTTTAGCCTCTCATAAATGTAAAAGGTCTTTGTTGAGGTTGCTAGTCAAGTTTTTGTTCTGCTTTATTCTTCAAATTAAATGATTGGACAGAGACATTTAAAATAGCCAAATGGACACTTTACTGCATTAATTATTAAAACTACATTTTTACATAACATTTACATTTATTAAGACAACATTTGTAAATTTGTCTTCATAATGCACTGAATCAGGTACATTACATGATTTTATTTATTTTGGTTTGTGTTCACATAAATGCAAAAGGCCATGTGATTTAATTGAATTGGATAGAAAAGGTGTTAAAAAATCCATAATCTGTCTATCTATCCATCCATCTATCCATCTATCGATCGTAGGTATACAGTACTGGTGTTATCATAAATTAAAACCACAATGATATATACAAAAGACAGACATAAATAATTATGAGAAAATGGGTTTGAAAAGGTTTGAATCTAAAATCACCCTTAAATGGTTAATGTGGCGTTTAAAGATCAACTATGCACAATAAGGATAAATAACTGTGGAGTTGAAATAATAACACATGATTTTAAAATGAGGTTCAATAAAATACATAATGATATATTTAAGCTATATATATATAAGTTCAGAGTTCAGGACACACCTTGCTGGTCTGTCTAAAGCTCTTATGCAGTCTGCCTCACATGAATGTCCTAATTATGCGCATCCTTGACATCACATCATCATTCCTAGCAAAAAAATAATATATATATATATATATATACAAAAACAGGTTTCTCACGCCTCTCGGGATGAAGAGCTGCTGGAATGACCTCCAAGTTTCCAAATTATTCCCACAGTTTCAGGTTCGACTTCAAGGCAAAATGTCGTGATCATAGGCAGAAGATGTGCGTGTGTGCTTGTGCGTGCGTGTGTGTGTGCGTGTGCGTGTGTGTTAAAGAGAGACAGCGAGAGAAAGAGAGTTGCGCGCTCTGATAGGTTTGGGGTGGTTTTTTATAAAGCTATTGGTAACTGTCGGATCAATGTTTCATATTTGACTGTGGTATATGTTTATAGTTTGTTTACGCTGCGCTGTGATGTACAGCTCTGATATCAATTTAACACGAGACTGTTTAATTGCAGTTTATTTTGCGTCGTGCGCAACATCTCACGCGCCACTGGATTAACGTGAACGTGCGCAGATTTGGGATTTTCGCATCAAATATCCCAAAGAAGGTATATTTCACAGATTATTTATATCACACATTGTATACTAGATATAACTGTATAGCCTATTATTCTATAGTAGTCCATTCGTTATATTTGACACATAACACGATACTCGAGTGTCTGATATATTGTGCGTAAGTGGTAATGGATAGCTCAAGGGTTATTTTTAAAGGATATACGGTTGTTATTAAAAATATTGTTTTTTTATAGAAATATTTTAGATACATGTGAAAAAAGACGTTTCAACCATAAAATATCACGCATCTGGCAGAGTTTATGGGGTAATTTGTCACAATATGATCCTGCTGTTTTTTTGATGGTGATTTGATTTTGCTATATATATAATAGCTTACAATTTCAATAATAATAATAATAATAATTTAAAGCATAGAAACACAATCCATGAAATTGTTTTGACCAACAAAAATGGTTGTATAAATTATACTGCATAAAGCAGCAACAAAAAATAAATAGTTTTTAAGCAAGAAAGAGCAAGAGATAAAGAGACGATCAATGTGACAACTTGCCCCAACGTGAAAACTGACCTTGAACAGCTTAGCTTCATTACTGAATGTATTTCAGCATGGCTTTTTATGTTTGGCAGCTTGTTTATCTAATGAAACATTATGATGATAGTGTAATTTACATTTTTAGTATAAAATGTCCTCATTTTAAAGCTTGGGATTTGAAAACAGATAACCACTTCTAGATAAAAGCATGTGTTCAATTGATTTTTACTCAATATTTTGACTTACATCATTATATAATGTAATGTAATGTGTTAATGGCGTTTCCACACCGTGGCACATTGTCCTAGAATCTTATTTAATTAATGTTTTTTTTCTTATGTATTATTTCTTATAGTCATGTGTATCCAGCAGAAGGATTCTCTCTCTGGCCAGTTACGCTTCAGGATTTGGCTGAAGTGTTGTCTGACAGAGAGTCACAAGGGGTAAAGTGAACATCTGAATTTATTAACTTATAATAGATTTTTAATTTTATATAAAAATAAATAATAATAGCCAGTATTATTAGCTCGATCACAATGTATTTGTTTTTAGAGTGTGTATAAATCGTGTATGTTATCTGGGACATCTAGTGTCAGGATGAGTAGTTGCACACACTCAAAAATCTTCATATACGTTTCATCAGGTGTGCATTCAAAACAGCTAAATTATAATACATTTATGTGATTTATTAATAATTGATATCATTTAAATAATATAAATACATTTAATAATTAAAATAGTGATCAAATATACTTCAGTAAATTATGGGAAGTGCCATATTTATCCTCAACTCCAAAACTAGTGAAAGTAATATACTGTGTATATATGTATTTAAAAGTGTTCCAGTGGCTCAGTGGTAGAGCATTGTGTCAGCAGCGCAAAAGGTTGTGGGTTTAATTCCCAGGAACACACATACTGATGAAAAATGTATGGTCTGAATGCTCTGTAAGTCGCTTTGGATAAAAGCGTCTGATAAATGCATAAATGTAAATACAATATTTTTAAGACAAAAGATGTACTGCATTTCATATGTTTAGTAATAAAGCATATTTACCTATGTAATTTATACCACCTGCTAAACATGTTGCTTGTAAACTGTCACTCCGTATAAACATATTGGACAAATCAATATGATGACACTATTGCTCACTGTGGCTGAATTAAGACTTGAAATGAAATCAAGAGTACGTGTATTCCTCATATCTTTGTTTATTCATAATACTGCGGAATACATTAGACACTGCCAAATATAAATATGCCGATGACATTCTAGAGAGATAGAGATTCATGAGGAAAGTATTTCAAGGCTACATGGCATTAGAACTAGAGATTTGCAATATTATTTTGCATAAAGATAAATGATTATTTTCATTTTGGGTTGGGCATATTCAGTTTGAGTGCACTGTACAGAAAGACGAGAACATAATTTTCAAAAAAATTACATCAGTATATTTCAGTTCCATATAACCTTTGTTTCAAATGTGCAAGTACTTGCAGAAAAACGGTAGGAATGGTTAACAGGTTGCTCAGGGTGGTTGCAAGGCATTGTTTTAAGTAAGACAGACAACTAGATGAATAGATAAACGACTCTAGACAGCAGTTGCTAGGGCAATGACTGGTAAGATCGGTAAAAGAGAAGTTGTGGAATAGGTCACATGAGGTAGAATCACTCGTAAGTGTTTAACACTTCTAACATCTTTTTGGCCACGTCTTTCATTTTCTCTTCCCACTCGATGCGCAGAGCTTCCTCATCATCCCCGGCGATGGCAGCGTAACTCATCAGAGCAATGAGGCCGATGCAGAACAAGTATGTGAGTCGAGTGCAGAGGTTTTCCATGACACGCAGGTCACCCTGTGAATGTTTCATGTAGACGTCTAGGATGGGCTGACTGAAGATCTTCGACTCGCCCATCACACCGCCGTACAGCGTGTACAAGTTCTGGTCACACTGATTGATCACGAAGCTCATTTCAAATTCTTTCTTGCGCTGTTCATGTGCTGCCGATACCTCCACAGTGTCCATGAATTTGGAGAACTGATTACGAATGTTTTCTTCTACACGACCGTACAGGTCATCCACAGTCTCCTTCCTGATCTGAAGTAATACATTCTGGTTCTGCTGTGAGATTTCGTCCAGGGCTCGATTCACGCTACCAAACTCACGTTTGAGTTTCTGAATGTCTTCATCGTCCACGTGGTGCAGCACCACCCGGATGAGAGAACCAGCCACGCCGAAGATGGGATTGATCACTGCTGCTGCGGATGAGATGGTGGCCACACATTCCAGAACCTTCACTAGACCCCTCTTCAGCTTCTCTTGGTCTTCTGAGATCTCATTGTCAGCCATTGTGTCCGGAGGAAGAGCCCTTCCCAGTGATGTTTACCTGAAGAAGAACAAACTGAAGATACAAAGGCACACAATATGATCAGCTAAAAAGCGGTAATTTATTTATTTATATTTATTATAAATCATTTATAATAAATTCATAAATTTATTTTGTGATTTTAGGCTGTTGGCATCTCTGTGTAGCACTCAGTAGGTGGTGTTTTATTATAACAGGTCTAGGTGTTTTTGAACACATTGATTGAATGTATGATTCTATGACTCACTCATAAAGACAGTCGCTTGTTTAGTTCCAGAATAAATCATACTTTTTTAATGAATCTATTGCTGAATGATTTAGTGATTCACTAGAAAAGTCACACGTTTGGTTCATTCCCGATTGAACGAATTGACTGAATAAAGATAGACACCTCCTGTTTCATTTTAATTAGTTACAATTAGCTCCTTTTTTTAAACGACTTCTAAAGGCAATTTGTTTGCTTGTGAAATTTCTTCTGTATTTTCAAGATCTGAGCTGAGATGAAGTACAATTCAATGATATACACTCATTTAAAGTATAGGTCATGAGTTGCATTATCTATAGTCATAATAACTATACAATTCTGATCTCAGTCATTAAAAACAACAACAAAACAGTTCAAAACGTTGTTGTTGTTGTTTGTTTTTTTTTGGGGGGGGGGGTGTATTTTTGTATTTTGTAATTTTTTTGTTGTTGTGTTCTATAAATGCACATGAATTATAAACATGTTTATATCTACAAAAACATATAGATGTTAAATACCGAAAAAGGTTTATAAAAATAAGCAGCTTCAGACCTTAATTTGAATATCAAAAAGATCTGGGACTGAAGTCAAACATTTTTTTTATTTCATGTCAATTTTTCTCATACAAAACCTTCTCATTTTACAGAGTGCTGGATGTTTGTTTGCAGCTCTGGGATCATGACAGAACAATTACAACTTTATCAAGCCAAAAGCACATCGATCCACCATCTCCCTGCGTTTTCTCAAGCAATGTGAGTATTTGAACGGGTCTTCATCCCATCTGGAGAAGATGACTTCAGTCAGATGCTGTCTGTCTGATATAGCTCCCTCTAGCTGCTGCTTCATATTTCCTTGTTCATGCTGAGAATCATCTTCTCTTTCTGCATTCTTCATTCTCAAATTCTAACAAACAACGCCTAAAAAGTCTGCCCATTGGCATTTGCCTGACTAACACTCTCTAGTTGCATGTGAGGGATATTTATATTCTTTCTTACCTCTTCAGTTTGCTACCTCCCTTGACTGCGTGTCTTCCCAGCAGGCACTGCAGGATGGGCAGTTTCATCTGAGCTCAGTGTGGAGGGGTGTACAGATGGACTAAACCATTATCTTACATGGTCCTGGTGAATGAAACAGATTTGCTCTTTCAGTGACCTTCACATTGTCTTGATGCAATCAATTTGTTTATTAATGAAATTACATGAATATGGATATACTGTTCAATTGAATCCATCCATCCATCCATCCATCCATCCATCCATCCATCCATCCAGTGTTGGTGCTGTCCTGGTCCGGGATGCTGCAGGACTCAAGTTGTCATGTGACCTGCTTTAGACATTACAGTGGCATTGATGGTAATGTATGTTCCTCTAAAGGTGGAGTAATGCAAAATGTACAGTGCTCAGCGTAAATGAGTACACCCCCTTTGAAAAGTAACATTTTAAACAATATCTCAGTGAACACAAAAACATTTTCCAAAATGTTGACAAGACTAAGTTTTATATAACATCTGTTTAACTTATAACATGTATTGTATTATTGTATTGTATGAAAGTAAGGTTAATAATATAACTTAGATTACACATTTTTCAGTTTTACTCAAATTGGGGTGATGCAAAAATGAGTACACCCCACAACAAAAACTACTAAATCTAGTACTTTGTATGGCCTCCATGATTTTTAATGACAGCACCAAGTCTTCTAGGCATGGAATGAACAAGTTGGCGACATTTTGCCAGATCTATCTTTTTCCATTCTTCAAGAATGACCTCTTTTAGAGATTGGATGCTGGATGGAGAGTGATGCTCAACTTGTCTCTTCAGAATTCCCCATAGGTGTTCGATTGGGTTCAGATCAGGAGACATACTTGGCCACTGGATCACTTTCACCCTGTTCTTCTTCAGAAATACAACAGTGGCCTTAGATGTGTGTTTAGGATCATTGTCATGTTGGAAAAGTGCATGACGACCAAGGGCACGGAGTGATGGTAGCATCTTCTCTTTCAGTATAGAGCAGTACATTTGTGACTTCATGATGCCATCAATGAAATGCAGCTCCCCGACACCAGCAGCACTCATGCAGCCCCACATAAGGACACTGCCACCACCATGTTTCACTGTAGGCACCATGCATTTTTCTTTGTATTCCTCACCTTTGCGACACCATACAGTTTTGAAGCCATCAGTTCAAAAACATTTATCTTGGTCTCATCACTCCAGAGTATAGAGTCCCAGTAGTCTTCATCTTTGTCAGCATGGGCCCTGGCAAACTCTAGGCGGGCTTTTTTGTGCCTGGGCTTTAGGAGAGGCTTCTTTCGTGGACGGCACCCAATGCATGCCATTCCTCTGCCGTGTACGCCGTATTTTGTCACAGGAAATAGTCACCCCAGTTTGGCTTTCTACTTCTTTAGATAACTGCAGTGAACTGCATCTCGATTTTCTTCAACCCTTCTCATCAGAAGACGCTCCTGTCGAGGTGTTAACTTCCGTGGACGACCTGGACGTCTCCGTGAGATGGTTGCAGTACCATCTTTTTAAAATGTTTGTACCACTTTTGCTACAGTATTCTGACTGATAAGTAAAGCTTTGCTGATCTTCTTGTAGCCTTCACCTTGTGTAAATAAATTATTTTCTTTCTCAGGTCTTGTGACATTTCTCTTCCATGTGGTGCCATTGCTGACAGCATGAAATGGGAAGGGGTTTTCTTTAAGTAACACCCTTTTATTGTCAACTGTCACCTGTGTAATTAATAATTAGACTCACCTGGGGTTGAATTCTTGTTAAATTAGACATTTGTAGTCTAAAATGTAGCTTTGCTCCAGAGACTTTCAGTGGGGTGTACTCATTTGTGCATCACCCTAATTTGACTAAAACTGAAAATTCTGTTCTCTAAGTTATATTATTAACCTTACTTTCATGTTATAAGTTAAACAGATGTTATATAAAACTTAGTCTTGTCAACATTTTGGAAAATGTTTTTGTGTTCATTGAGATATTGTTTAAAATGTTACTTTTCAAAGGGGGTGTACTCATTTACGCTGAGCACTGTATGTAGCCAGTTCCTAAAACATATAGTTCCTGTTTTCTTACTTGTGCACCAAAACACAGACACGATGAGGAAGTGGTTGGCTGCACTATGACACAGACTGCTTTGTCACAGTTCTGAGAGACGTCTTCTTTTTCCTATTATTTTGATAGACAACGCTGTATAAGAGCAGTTTGTCAAGCAGGACTCTTGATTCTCTGCTGTTATCGTTAGGAAATAATTCTCTCCATATTGAATAAGATTACTCGTAAAATGAACCAAATCAAGTGTAAATGGCAGTTTCAAAGTGGAGACCCTGCAATCGGATGACAGCAAAGATGCAGACAAGTGCTGAAAAAGTAAGACATTAAACTTATTTTATTTTAGCTGGTTGCCAACTTCCCATATTTACCATTTTTAGTTGTTTAAGTACTAAAATAACTCAAACTAAAACAACTAAAAGTAATAAATAAAACATACTATATAAAATATTACTATGTAATTACTATTATAGAATATACATAGTTTTAAAACCAAAAATGTATATAATATAATGTAAATAATATGAATTAATATAATGATAAAAACACACAACAAAATTACTAAAACTGTAAATAAAATTTAAGTAATAGCAAGAAATATAAAAAATAAAATGTAATTCTTAATATAAATCTACTCTCTAAAAATAGAATTTTGTTTTACCTGTATTTTGAATTTTACACTTTGCGTTGTGTTAATCAAAATGTCCGTAAAATTACTAGAAAATGTCCTGGCATAAAATATTATTAATGCTATATGAGTGATATATTTGTGCATGTTTTATTAATGTTTCCCTTCACTAATATCTTAATTTATAAACTAGAGGCTGAGGGAGATAGTAATTTGATCAGAAACTGTGTTTATTATGATCTTGTGTATCACTATGGTTTATGTTTGCCTGTAGCCACAAGATGTCACTTCAGCTCATAATTAATGCTGCGGTGTTCATAGTAAATAAATATACTTTCAATGATCAGCATGATTTCAGATATGATTTATGGGGTCAGTGAAATCATCTTGTCCTAGTTTGTCCTTTTAACTTTCAGTTAGCAAAGCTGGTTTTGTGCCTGTTTAATTTGTTTCATAAAGAACATGGCAGATTGGGTTTTATTTTGTAGAAGCGCTTAATTGACATGGCAGATTTTTGGAGGAGAAGGTGAATTGAAATACTTAAGTCCAATTCTTTGTTGGTTTTCCCAAAACAGATAAGTAATATAAAGTTCACTGCAGTGTCCTCCATGCTGCGATCACATGACCAGCCCACAGCTGTGATGTGCAATTTGACTTTAGTAATGAAAGTAATAATACTAATAATGATTTACTTTATATAGCACTCGCAGATGTTTGCAGCTGTTTTTGTGCTTTAGTACTGTTGTTTCCAGCCCTGGTCGGTCTAATAACAGTCTACAGTCAACCTGCCGCTCTGCACATTAAGTCCATTCTTTAGACTCAAGAGATCGATAGACGTCTAGATCACAGGAAGCAGGCAAATGTTCAGTGGCTTGTTGGAGGCTCTATGGATTGCAGTCCATTTCACCTAAGCATGCTTTTGATGCTCTTAAAAACGACAGATGAAACCTCAATCCCCAAACCCTACACCACAAGACTCTGATTAACAGTGAACACATGCAGCGGGCAGCGCTCTCAGTCTTTGTGCTGTGATGCTGCTTGTGCTTTATGTTTGATCGAGCAGGTTTTATCCAGTTGGTCATGTCACTTTGGTTCTAGACCAAGGTTATTATCCTTAACTAAACCTATTAAAAACATGTTTGTTAATTGAAATAAAGCGTAGTATTTTAATACAAATACAATATTGTATTTATTACTTAAATACAATAAATGAAACCTAAATAAAAAAAAAATATATATATTTATAAGACAAACATGTATAACAAAATTACAAAAAATGAAACTGAAAATATAAAAAGCTAATAAAAAATTTGAATAAAAGATTATAATAATATACAAATGCTATGTACACAGTTATACAGAATTAGTCAGAAAAAAGAAACAAAAGCTGTCATTGGCACCTTCGTACCTAGGGTACATATTACTGCCTAAAAGCTATACAAAAGTGTACCTTTTGAAAATCACCTCCCCAGTGACATCTTTTGAACCTTTATTTCTGAGAGTGTAGAAAGTTACACACACACACACACACACACACACACACACACACACACACAAAGAATATATATGTCATTTTTAAAATGCATTCATATTTAATAAAATAATTATACAAATGTGGGTTTTAATAAATTCTGCATAATTTTAATTATGCTTTTATACTAAAATATATAGATAGATATTTGTTCTTTTAATTTGAGTACAATCACGATGCCAATTTGAATTTACAAATTAGTCATGTGTCAAAATCAGAAAACTGTTGAGATCATCAGTCAATACAGTCAAGAATATCTGATCTTAGTCTGCATGTACGGAAATATTTTGTGTGACAAGTAAAAAAAATACAATAAAAGCTGCTTCTATCATAACTGCTGTCATCACAATATTACTGCTGGTGACATGCACAAACACTGCTGACCTTCAGAAAGGTCAGAGAACAGCATTACACTGTGAGGCTCACGCACGCTCTCCACACTGCAGATGGAGCCAAAACAAGATCAATATACCGATTAGAGCCGTAATACGCTAATGGCTTGGTGAACGAGCGGACAGAAATAAACCCATGAGCATAATTAGAGGGTCGTTTACCTCCTGCTCCCAAAGACTGAAACTGACTCTTTATTTTCTTTAAATCAACTTCCCTTTATTAAAATGAAGCTTTCATGCATTCCCAACGAATATGACTTAAACATAAACTTTGCCTGCTGAGATCACTAAAAATCGAATAATTATTTAATAATTAAAATAATAATATTTGCTTTGTGTACATAATCTCAAAATTCATGTAGTCTTTTTTGACATTTTGCTGCTTTCATAACTGAAAACTTTGCCTTAAATAAATTCTGCATAATTGAATAAACGAGCTTGAATTCACTAACAAATAAAGTTATTATTTATTAAATAAAACCGTTTTAATTATGTATAAACACTAGTGATATTGAGATACTATTACAATTGTATTAATATTTTGAGATAACAATATTTTGTGTTTATTTTTATATCTCTTTGTTTTCATTTTAATATTAGTACAAAAAATTGTAAATTAAGTCTCTGTCATTTTTATTCGTTTTTAAATATGTCTATAGTAATATTAGTTAATTAAGTTAAATTAAAAATGTAATTAAAATGTAATTCAATTAAATATAAAACTTTTTTTAGATTTCTGTTAAAGTTAATTTTTTTCTATAGTTTTAGTTTTAGATAACTTAACCCTGATGTACACAATTTCAACAAACATATTTAAATTAATTAAAGGCAATCATAAAAAAACGAGGTCCTGTCTGCATTCGAGGGGCGTGGCCATGATCTCATGAATATTTAATTATGGTGTCCTTGGCAAGACATTGACTAATTAGAACCATTAGTTGTTGTTGCTGATAGTTCTTAAAGGTTATAGCTTTGTTTATATTCTGTTTGCTGCACTTTTGAGTCACGTTATGTGATTTTATTTCAGATCATCATGATTGAGATGTTATGCTAAAATGCTTTTAGGAATATTGAATGTGAGATGGTCTATAGTTTGCATAAAAAGTTTATTTGCAGCATCATAAACTCCTTTTGTGAAGGTTTCAGAAGCAACCTGTACAGCAACAGCATTGAGCTTGAAATTACTGAGCATTTATACACCGCTTCTTAGGAGAAGAAATGCATGCAATTCCATGCTGTGAAGAAAACTACATGTTCAGAGGTTTCAGAAGTACAGTCAGACTCATCAGAAGGATGAATCCAGAGCGGAGGCTGAGGCTGAGCTGGTGTGTGTCACAGTACAAATGTTTTAATGCTTTTGATCAGATCAGGCCACTTAAAGGCAGGAGGCCGGTCGATGGTCCACTCTGATGAATAGGTAATGTCATTAGCTCAGGCTGTGATTGGCAGATGCAGTCAGAGTGAGGTATCCTGGGATTGATCCACCGCCTCGGCACTGCTGTGATGCTGAGATTCATACAATCACTCAATTATATATTAAATATTGATATTGACTGATGCCCTTTCCTGGAGATGGTTGTGGTTTCATTTGGCTCATATTTAAAAGTTTTTTTATTTTAGTCCAGCAAAACACGTCTCTGTGTCGAACTGGAATAATAGATGTTTGTTTTGGTCGAGTAACAGACAGGTTTAAGGTTCAGCCCTTTTTTAGAGATGGAAGCCACATGGATCAATATAACTCCAACCAGGACAGAAGCCTAAACCGCTAATGAATACAGGCTGAGCCATGCATTTCCATTCAGACTCTGAGAACGGAGCATAACAACTGCTTTAAAAACTTTCATTCCAGGATGCATCTTTCATAATGCATGAAAGAAAATGTGTGAATTGAATTATTCATCACAAAGGAAAACTAAGAATGTTCTTTTTGCTTCAGAACAAAAAAAAATCTTAATTTCAAATTTTTTCAGAATGGTGTTTTTGAGAGAGGATTGTTTCGGCGACGTCAATGGCTGTAGGCATTAAATGGCCTTTTTAAACTATTAATTTTCAACAACTGTATTTTTTATGAATCTATAAAAGGTACTATAATGATTTGTTTTGTCATAAATCAAAAAAACGTATTGGCATATAAAGAGGACCGTGGTATTGGATTATGTGAGTAGGGGTCAAAGGTCATCACCCATGTGGTTGTAAGGTCAACAACTTGAATGGTTATAAATGGCTTTTAATGAACTTGCACCATAAGGTCAAATGAGCCTCCAATAATGTCGTTTTTATATATTATTTTGATTCTTTGTGGTTATGAATATAATTTCAAACAATATGCATTTACGATCTCATGAACACACAATAGAAACACATAGAATAGAATACATGAATACAGTGGACATGGATCCTCCCTCCTGAGTGTTAAATGATGGATTGTTCCTTCTCTCGGCACCTCAGTGATTTTAATGACTGGATCCGGAGAGCTGATCACAGCACTTCAGAGCTCGTCGGCTTTATATTAATAAAGTGAAACGTGTTTCTGCAGCCCTTGGCCAGAAATTGCTGACTTGCGTACAAAAACAGTCATTTAATTAAATGTGGCTTTAGGTGGTATATCATAGCAATGGGTGTCAGATATTGAAACTATTTCTTGCAAACATTTGCAAAGGTCCTTGTTTTACTTTTACTGAAAGCTCGGTTTGTATGGACTTGTGAGACCAGACAAAAGACAGATGTGTTCAGTGCCTCTTTTCATGGTTGGTAGGGCATTTTTATTCTGTCGGCTCTATGTAGGTCATTCACTCACAAAGACCAGTTCTGGCACCAGTCTAACACTGTGTACTTGGTCCAAAAGCCATTTCTCCTACTTTTAACCAGTTCACAAAATGTTTTATACATGATGTTGTTTAAAGCAGCAGTTCTCAACCTTTTTGTCTCCAAGGCCACACCGTTTTACACAACAACGTCAGAAAGCCCCTAAACCTTTCCAATAGTTTGTCATTTTTGGGATATGGATTAATGATAAGGATTGCGCAAAACATATTTTTACTCCATTTCCACCTGTATATTTTATGCCATTTTAATAGTTAAAATTACAATATTTCATGCCAATTTCCATGGGTTTTACAGGTCAAGAAACAATCCTTTTTAAAGTAGGCCCCAGTGGGCCCCGGATTCCTGGTTGAGAATTCCTGGTTCTCAATGCATGATTTTAGACAGATACATTAAACTTTGTAACAAAAAATAATATTATAATTGAATATAATTTCTCATAAAAGTGCATACACATGAACTGGTTAATTAAACTGGTTAGTCTGAACAAGATCACTTTGGTTTTAGTTTAGAACAATGAAAAGAAGAATTACAATAAATGCACTAACTATTTGTTATAATTTTGACAATAAGCTGAATAAATACTGTTTCAAGACAGATCATGGAGACAGTAAAATGCAGTTATAGTAGATTTTGATCTAAATCTACTCTGAATGCACACAGAGATTGACGTTCTTGTGTTTCTCCCAGTAGTGGCATTCTTCAGGAAAACTCGACAGAGCAAAGCTGTCTTTATGACGACTGACGGCGTGAACCAGAAACCCAGCTAACTGCTTCTCTAGCAGCTCCACAACAGCTTTAGCGTCTCCCTTCCTCGCAGGGCCGTCCATCATCTGCTTTACGCTCTCGCTGGGCACAGGCTGAGGCTTGCTGCTGAAGGAGATCACCAGGTTGCTGTCATTTCCTTGAGATACTTCAAAATAATTCTGTCCGGCCACACACTGAAAGTTCTGTCCGGCTCTCAAGTTGCTAATTTTGCCCAAGTTACTAATGAGTCTGATGGACCAGCTCACCCAGTCGTACTTCTTCACCAGGAAGTCCAGCAGTTCCTTTACCGTTTCCTGAAGGTCCTCATCTTCTTTCTCCTTCACAAGTCTCTTGATGTCCAGTTCAGCTTGCTCTGGAAACGAATCCACACATTTCTCTATCGCTTCCTTCATTTTCGTCTCAATTTCTTGGATCTTTGTGCTCCACTCTCGAACCTTCTCCTGCTCTGATTCCTCACCCTGAGTAAGAAAAGAATATCCCAGCAGAGCGATGATTCCCAAGCAGAGCAGCTCCTTCAGTCTGACGCAGAAGTCTTCCAGGACCCTTCTGTTTCTGGCCTCGTATTGTTCCACAACATCCAGGATCGCTTCCCCAAATGTGCTGTTTCCCATCACAGCATTGTAAAGCATGTAGAGGTTTTTCTCTCCTCCTGTTTTGGGAAAATGCTGCAAGAACAAGCGTTTTCTAACCTCTTTGTACTCTGGTTTAGCCTCCAGAATATCTATGTATTTTCTAAATTGGTTGCATATATCTTCTTCCACAGAGAAGAACTGAGAATCCAACCGTCCCTTTTTAATCTCGCAGTTGATGTCTTCTATTTGACATGAGAGGACATCTAATTTACTCCTCACAACTAGAAACTGATCTTTGACATATGTGACCTCTTTGCTTTCCACATTGTCCAAGACCAGCCTCAAAACTGGAGCAGAAGCTTCAAAAAGAGGACACAGCTCTCCAACAGCGCTGGCCAGCACCTCGGCTCCTCTCTCAAACATCTCCATTACTGCTTCAATGGCCTCCTTCTTCTGGGCCACAACCCGCTCTAGTGGACTGGACATTTCTAAAAACAAACAAAAATGAATGCCTTAGTTTCTGGTACTATTCAAATCAGATTTAAATTATCTTTGCACAATTGGTCTGTTTTAATTCAAGCTGCACAATGTAAAAATAAAAGTTGCACAAGCAATTCAATTGCTCAGAGATTGTTCTTTCATAAACATGGAATAATAGACAAAAAAGCTGAAGTGCATTCGGTCAGATATATTCGAACAATATTTTTTTTATGTATCGTAAGATTACAAGATTCTAATATTTTTTTATTAAAAACCTAAATGATAGGCATTAAGCACACATGAAACTCCTTACGTGGCTAGTTTTACACGACAGCCAACCGTGCCAACAGCATTTTCTTCCATTTTAAATCTGCATGCATGTTAATAAGACAATAAATCGTGTTAAACCTAGTCCGGGCACATTGCAAACCTCTAAATAATCACATTGCGTGCATAATTAAAACTAATTGAGCTTAAAATCGTGTTACGTAGATACGACACCACTATATGTGCCATCTTCTGTTCCGTGAAGGACACACCTCGAAAAGCGTTTTAAAGCGCAGTCTCTCTCTTAAGTATCCTACATGCGCATCACAGTAGAACAGATCTCAAACAGGTTTCTCACGTCTGGCAGGCTGAAGAGAAGAGCTGCTGTCCGAAATTCAGGATTTCCTCAGGTATTGGCTCGAGGAGGATATTTGTGATGATCTGAGTGAGTGTGAAATGAACAGAGAGGCAGCGTGTGCGCGCGCGACAGAGAGGGAGTTACGCGCGCAGAGAATGCGTTAGGGTGATTTTGGTTTGGAAAGCACTTGGCAACAGTCGGATAGACGTCTAATCTTTTACGTTATTTGCTGTACCTTGCGCTTTATTCATAATATGACAACATATAGAAATGCTCTGAACTGTTTTTAGTGAGAAATAGCGCGTAATGTTTATTCATCAAGAGGAATATTGCGCGCAATGCGCAACATGGAGCCGCTCCGGTGGATCGCAAGAAACATGAGCAGATATTTTCCACACAGGGATGGCAGGTATTTTACACACTACTGATGTATTTAAGTGTTTGACGAGTTTTATATTGTATTCTGTTATATAAAATAAGATATTATAGGCCATGCCACCTTCATCCAGGGGGAATCTGATTAGCAGTTGTTCTGTGCTAATGTTCTCTTCTCTGAGCGTGTGCTGAAGGAGGGTCCAAATGCATATATTGTGAAACCATACGCGGATAAAAAGGAAGAAAAAAAGGAAGTCACATGCATCATTGTACATATATGCAAATCAAGTGGTGGATAAACATTTATTTATGTTCTAACAATCTACAAATAAAGCGTTTGAAGATAAGTCAGGTGTGACCTTGTGTCTGAATGCGTCATAGACGGCTGACACTGCTGAACACGATGAGTTATTCCCATGAGACCCAGCAGAGGACAGAGGACCGAGGACAGAGGACAGAGGGGTTTGCGTTTGAATGTTTTTCAGCCGTGTAGTCTGTGATACTGGAAAGATTCTGTAGGCCCATCAGATTACGTCATATTCTGATTCTGGGGAGACCAGAGATAGTCATGAGGCGAAGCTTTCATATTTCAGTTAGCCTGCTTTATTTCAGCCTAATGTTTAAAATAAAACCGTTTTCACATTTTGTTTCTTTTAATCACATAAATACTTTAATATTAGGACCTTTTTTATTTGTATTTCTGTCCACCGAACAAAAATAACACAATAATAATTGAATCAACACAATAAAACCAAACTGGTAGCCTATACATTCAATAGAATTGAACGCGTATTTCCCACAATTCATTAATTAGGACTGAACTTCAGTTTTTCTCAAGAAAATACCGAAGCATTGCTTTTCTTTTCCATTTCGGCTGTTTCTTGAATTCTGTGAATCACAGCCTTAACATCTCTTTCTTTCTTTCTTCTTTCTTTCTTTCTTTCTTTCTTTCTTTCTTTCTTTCTTTCTTTCTTTCTTCTTTTTTCTTCTTCCTTCTTTTTTTTCTTTCTTTCTTTCTTTCTTCCTTTCTTTTGTTCTTTCTTTCTTTCTCTCTTTCTTCTCTCTTTCTTTCTTTCTTTCTCTTTCTTCTTTTTTCTTTCTTTCTTTCTTTCTTCTTTCTTTCTTTCTTTCTTTCTTTCTTTCTTTCTTTTTTCTTCTTTCTTTCTTTCCTCTCTTCCTTTCTTTCTCTCGTTCTTTCTTTCTTTCTCTCTTTCTTCCTCTCTTTCTTTCTTTCTTTCTTTCTTTCTTTCTTTCTTTCTCTCTTCTTTCTTTCTTTCTTTCTCTCTTCCTTTCTTTCTCTCTTCCTTTCTTTCTCTCTCTCTTCCTTTCTTTCTCTCGTTCTTTCTTTCTTTCTTTCTTTCTTTCTTCCTCTCTCTCTCTCTTCCTTTCTTTCTTTCTCTCTCTCTCTTTCTTTCTCTCTTTCTTTCAGAATCGTGTCCATGATCTGACTTGACGTGAGATTCTTCACCATGGTTTCCGGCTGATGTCGTGAAATGTTGCTGAACAAGACTCAAGGTCTGTCTTCTGTGATGTCACAAAGGGTAAAGTAAACTCATTAATGTTTATGTTCTCTTAAATTAAATTTAAGTATTTAATACAACAGGAAAATAAAGATAAAGTAGCCTAGTAATAGCCCCACACTACTTCGGTTTAATCCAGAATGTTTTGGGAGGGAAATGTATGATTTGTGTGAAAGATCATCGATCTTTGCAGGTGGTCCAGATAGCCCCTGCTGGTAGATGCTGTAACTACACCATTTGATTGTTCTGCCATTTAACGACAGTGATTGTAAGAAACCTCTTTCTGGAAAAGACAGTAGCTAGACACAAGCTTTACAAAACAGTTATGAAAGTTGTGAAAATGACATGATTTGGTCTTTTATACAGTGTGTGCCATTGTAAAGATCCACCACATGCTCGTGTTCATTCGCGTTCAACTCGATGTGTCTTTTAGAGAATAGTAAATGTTTTACCAGATTCTATTCCAAAAGTTTCAAAATAGAATTTCGTGTCTGCTGCATTTGATGCATAGATAGCCTACTTCAAATATACAGTCCAATGGCATAGTCTGTATGCAAAAAACATTTACACAAAATTAATGAAACCCATTTAAAAATGCAATATAACCACATTTATTTGTCAACTGATAACGTAGTCAGATCATATGGCAGTTTAAACTGATTATAGCTGCATACATGCTGTTATTATATATGTGACCCTGGAGCACAAAACCAGTCTGAAGTAGCACGGGTATATTTGTAGCAATAGCCAAAAATATCTTGTATGGGTCAAAATTATAGATGTTTCTTTTAAGCCAAAAATCATTAGTATATTAAGTAAAGATCATATTCCATGAAGATATTTATTTTGTAAATTTACTACTGTAATTAATTGTTGATTAGTAATATGCATGATATGATTTTTTTGCACCCTCGGATTACAGATTTTCTAATAGTTGTATTTCAGCCAAATATTGTATGATCCTAACAAACCATACATCAAGGGAAAGCTTATTTATTCAGCTTTCATGTGATGTATACAACTCAATTTCGGAAAATTGACACTTAAGACTTTTTTTAAGAAGGTTTTGTGGTCCAGGGTCACATATATTAAAACAGTAGGTGCTATACACACAATATGCATTAAGCAGTAACAGTATGCTTGTTTTCATATTTTTAGGTCAAAACTCAGATTATGATCTTTTACTGCCATCTAGTGGCAGAAGAACATCTAACAAGAAAAACTTCCTTCAAATGTCCCTCCACCTACTGTCCACGTCAAAATGTAAGCCTTTAACATGTTTATTACTTTAACATGTTGTTATCTTTAAATGTGTATATATATATATATATATATATATAGAGAGAGAGAGAGAGAGATAGATAAAATTACTGATTACTTGCATTAAATATACAGTATGTAATACATTTTAGTGTAAGTCAAAACAACTTGCAATAGTTTTCATTCCTTGTATCTTTATTGAAAAATGTAACAATATTGTACAGCTTTATAAGAGCAACAACATTCCAAAGACAGAATAATAAACAATAAAAAGGGATTTTAATAATGATTAGGAAGGTCATGTGTTCCAATCCATGAGACATTCGAAAAGCACACAAACACATAATTCAGGTACATTTACGTATATTGCAGTGGTTTATGGATAAAGAAATGTGAAACAAACGCGATTATCTAGATGAACTTCAGCCATGTCAGACTAAACGTGCAGCACGGTACATTGCCACAGTATAGCACATATTTTAAGTTCTCCAAAACAAAAGTGTCAAAGGAATGCAGAGCGTAACATTCAGTTTACATTTCTGCTTTCATATTAAAATATATGCTCTGATAATCTGTTCTAATGGCACTAAAAAAGCACACAGGATACAATTAAACGCACAATTAAATCTCTTACTAATGTGCCAAAAAGATGCATAAACATGAACATTTCAGACCAACATTTTGATCTTGGTTTGCACAGACAGTATGCTCTTAATTTTGCAACATTTATGAATATATAGATAGATACATAGGTAGTTTCTTTAAATGATATATGTATTTTATAGAATACATTTGTATATACTATGTATTTATTCAGGAAACAAGTTGTTCATCATGTAGTCAATTTTCAAGGTGACACTGCTTATGAGCTTTAATAATATGTATATAACCACAACCAGCATGCTCTAGATTAGTGTGGCATATCTTGGCCATGTAGTGTTAAACTGATGCATAGCATGAACAAATGTGATTGTGTGATTAAAAAACAAGAACTAGGTTACAGGAAATGACTCTGTACACTTCATGACCTGCAGTCATCAAGAAGATAATGCTGCAGGTCGATGAGGTCTATTAGAGTAAGAGCACAAAGAGCGTTGTTTGTGCAGAAAGCTTTCATGATCACTTGCATCTCCTCAGCACCTCCTGCATTTTCTCCTGCACGTTCCTCATATTCTCTTCCCACTCTTCGTTCCGAGATTCCAAATCATCCTCCAGGATGCCGTAGTAGCCCATCAGAGCGATGAAACCGATGCAGAACAGGTACTGCGAGTCGAGTGCAGAGGTTTTCCATGACGCGCTGGTCTCCCTGCGAATGCTTCATGTAGACGTCTAGGATAGGCTGGCTGAAGAGTTTGCGCTTCCCCATCACGCCTTCATAAAGCGTGTACATGTTCTGGTCATCTTTATCATTGATGAAACTCTCGACGAAATCATCCTTCTTGCGTTGCACGTGCTCCGGTTTGGCCTCCACGATCTCCATGAATTTGCGGAACTGATTGCGAATGTTTTCTTCCACCTCGTGGTACTGTTTATCCACCGTTTCCTTCCTGATTTGGTTCAGGGCTTGACGGTTCTGCTGTGAGATTTCGTCCAGGGCTCGATTCACGCTACCAAACTCACGTTTGAGTTTCTGAATATCTTCATCGTCCACGTGGTGCAGCACCACCCGGATGAGAGAACCAGCCACGCCGAAGATGGGATTGATCACTGCTGCGGCGGATGAGATGGTGGCCACACATTCCAGAACCTTCACTAGACCCCTCTTCAGCTTCTCTTGGTCTTCTGAGATCTCATTGTCAGCCATTGTGTCCGGAGGAAGATTGTAGGACAATCGTTTAGTTCACCTGAAGAAGAAAACAGATCACGATCTTAAAGTTAAACAGTTTCCATTAAAATACCTATTTACCATGCACCACTGTTACAAGAATATCCTGGGGTCAGTCAGGGATAGTTAACTACAAATTAAACTAAATCTAAAACCATTCATTAAAATAATCGTTAACTGAAATATATTATTTTAGCTAGTTTATCATTTTAATTTAGTTTAATTTGTTGTATTAAAATAACTAAAATCTGAAATAAAAACTATATAGACAAAAAATGACAAACACAAAATGACCAAAACATTAATTTCAAAAGAATTTGAAAACTGAAAATCTAAAAATAAAAACTGATTTGAAATATTAATAAAACTAGCACTTATGAGGTAAAGGAGGTCAATTTTGTAGTGTTTAAAAGCAAAAAGCAAAAAGTCAAGCTTTTTATTTACACATTAATTATGTTAAAGTTGCATATTTTTTGAGTTGTAAATCTGTTGAAGTTATATATATATAAAAAATATGCGTTATGTTGTCATGATGACCAAGTTGTAAAAAACATTTAGATAAGTATGTAGGTAGATAGAAGATAGATATGTAGATAATACATAAAAAAGTAATAAGTGACTTTTACACTAAAGTCATGCTAACATGAATGTTGTTAATCTTGTAAAACAGTGAGTATATACTGTAAATGTCTAAGGATTGGCCTCATTCACTTCCATTGCACATCAAATGCCTCCATGTAACCCAGAAGAAAAGAAGTGGAAATTGTAATCAGCATCATGCCATAAATGTTGTTAATTGAGCTTAATTTGTACTGAATCTGGAATTTTTCTTGAAATTATTATTTTCAGATGAGACTGATCAAGCATTCCGCCTCTGAAACATCGATACACTAAAAATGCTGGGTTGTTTTCAACCAACAGTTGGGATAAATGTTTAACCCAACCTTTTGGGCAGGAACCCAACCGCTGGGTCTAAACAACCCGATCGCTGGGTTCGTCCATATTTTACCCAGCGCTGGGTTGTGTTTAACCAATAACTTTTTAGAGAACAAGTTTGCATTTAATGCAAATCAATGCAATTCCCATATTCACCTGCATTCTGCTCTCAGTCTTTAGTGTGTTCACATCATGAATTGACTTGGCAGAAATCACACATAAAATGACAAATAAAGAGACTAACTGCCATGATATGAGAGAAAAATAGATTAATTTATTGTGCAAGGAATCAGAGATGTTCCACAAAACATAAGCAAACAATTATATAATAATTCATAATAACATGTAACTCACATCAAAGGGTCATATGATATTGGAAATATGTTTTACAATATATTCGGTCACAATAATGACCAAAGCATAAAGTATTTTTTATACTTTAAAAAATTATACTGTGATATACAGTCTTAAGAACTTTGCACTACTTTAGAATTGCATTGAAAAGTCCATTGGCAAGCAGAAAAAGATTCACCCATTTTTACACCCCACACGATTTATTTAAACTTCCTAATTCAAGACTGCTTACGACGTTTAATCTTTCAGCATATGAAATGAATTGTCTCAGCAATCGTTCAGTGCAATGTTCCCACTTCAGTTTTCCTCAGTGCATTGGTCCAGAACTTCTTGCATCTTGGCTTGAATTTCAATGACCCTCGGGATCCATTTGTCTCTCACTTCATCCTCGTCATCTTCACTGACGGCGTAGTAGGCCATCAGCGCCATTAGACCGATGTAGAACAGGTGGGTGAGGTGAGAGCAGCGGGCCTCCATCACCTTTTTGTTTCTTTCACAGTTCTCCAGATAAACCTGCAGGATGGGCTTCCCAAACAGAGTGCTACCCTTCACTCCGCGGTAATACGTCTCTAAGCTCAGATCCATCATATCACCCTCGTAGATCTTCACAAACTCCTGCATGTGCCGATCCGAGTTGTCAGGGTCCTGTTTGACTTTTCCCACCATGCTGTTGAAAGCGTTGTACTGATGCTTGATGATTTCTTCGTGCTTACCGAAATTCTCGTTGATTTCGTCGATGCGAATCTGTCGCAGGGTTTGCTTGTTCTTCTCTGAGATGGTTTCCAGCTTGTCATGGATCTGTTTGAAGTTCTTGTCCATCTCATGGTCCTCCTCATTCACGAGGCCTTTCCGGACCACCCCGACCACTGAAGTCACAATCCCGAAGAGAGGATTTATGTTGGAGGCGAAGGAGGAGATTTTCTCCACATAGCACAGCACTTTGACCGCAGTCGCTTTGATCTGCTGTTTTTCTGCCATAGATGTGTCTGAATCTTTGGTTCTTCTAGGTTTTCAGTCTTGGTTGATTCTGAAATGAAAGGAAAACATGTTCTTAATGAATCCTATAAAAACAGCACAGACCATAATGATACTTCAACACTTCCTGAACTACATCCAGGTTTGAAACTGGCATGCTTCCTTGGACATTTGATTTTAAAAATACACAAAAAAATGGCGTTGAAAATCATTTTAATTTAGAAATTGCTAGCAAATTTCACAAATAATTAGAATGAAATGGCAGTAACACATTAAATTAAACATGACATTTTGAAGTAGAAGGACTAAAATAGTATTTTCTTGTCAAATGTACTGCAGTAACCTTTATTTATTTCAAACAATATGTTTTTTTACAGTGTAAAAATGGTGAACGCTGTAGCCTTCAGCATTGCGTGTAGATATTACAGAGAGGGCAATTCCACAATGTGATAATTCACTATTTTGCCACTGAACTTGCGGTCTAATAAGAGAAATGCATTGTGGAATTGCCTTCTCTGTTAGAGTATGAATTTATACTTATATATTATATTAAGTATAAATGTATACATTAAAATTTTGATGTAAAATTCAAACAAACTATTTTACTTAGTATTTGTGCACATTTCTTATTAGTGTATCATGCTGTTAGCTTAGCAACATTAGTATCTGTTGGAATCATTTGCGAGTCAATTCACTTGTACTTATATTTGAGTAGCCTATGGAGAGTTTCTTAAACTGTGAGGTTTAATGACCATTAAATTCTACCTTAAAATACAGTGGTAGGTTTTCTAATCGGACTATATTTTCTCTATCTTTGACCGTAAAAATATACTGATAATACAAATGTATAGCCTGAATGCACTGTAAGTCGCTTTGGATAAAAGCGTCTGCTAAATGTATAAATGTAAAACGTTGCTGTCCAGTTCTGAATCTGCGCTGTCCTGAGTGGTACAGTAGTTTTCAACTGCATCTTTTTACCTAATAAGTAACAATAATATGAACTTTTAAACTATACAATGTTATATATATAAAAGATCTAAACCTATACACCAACATTCAGTTTATTTATAGGACTTTTTGCTTTCAAAATGGAAGTTCACAGGAAGTACTTTCTCAAATTCACACATTCTTTAATAGTAATCAAAAACCGGTTTGCACAAGAAAACAAAGACAACTTGTAATTCTACAACTAAAACAATGCCGTTGATCAGCATGTTGTGCTTGACATATCCATTAAACCACAGGGCATGATGAATGATGTCATACTTGTGATTATCAAGTTTTCCTTTACTATAAATTAAAAGATTTTTTAAAAGCAACAGAGTTTAGAGTTCAACTATTTTAAACATTCAGTTTATATTTGTTGTTTTGGTAAAATAGGTTTCTAGGCTGAATGAATGGCAGGATGGCATGTAAACAGGCTAACACAATTAGCTCAAGAGGGAGGTTAGACGAACAGCATCGTTCAGATACATAAAGCAGCAATTTCTTTTCATTTTTATGTCACAGGATGCATGTTTAGTAAAAGCTAGAAGCAGGATAATGTTTTAAGCTACGGATCTTACCTGTAAACGCGTCTGTAGAAGCTCAGTTCCTAATGGTGCTGCTGCTGCTGCTTTTGTAGAAGCAGCCACCATTTCACTGTCCGGTCTGAGAAACAGCCCCTCCTCTCTTTGTCAAGTAAGGGCAGGGTGTGGGAGTGACTCATACCACAGCAATGCTGATTGGTTTAGAACAGAAAAAATGTATGCAGCTTTTCCGCAATCCCCTTTCTGAAGAACACACACACACCCTGCATGGAAAATGGCTGCAATGCGTTCTACCAAGTTCACTAATGGATCTTGTCACTTGTAGACAAGAATGAATAACTAGGGGGAGCAGATGAGTAAATTAGAGATCATTTGGTTTGTCTGTGTTAAAAAAGAAAAAAAAGGAGGAAATTCTGACTTTAATCTAATATTAATGTATGAGTCAAAATAGTATGCGTCTATGTGGGGGAAAAATAGTTGATAGGCCTCAGACATCAAACATGTGTGTACAGATGGTAAAACTATTCTTACAGTCAATTAAATGCAGTAATTACATAGAAACGTTCTATTCATTCCACTTGTGCTTCATGAATGAGGTGGAGAGTGTGTAAAAATGCAGGTATGTCATGTTGTGGCTTTTCTGGTTAAGTGAGAGAAACCCACTGGAGCATACACAAAGAATGAATATATGGTGAGAAGAGAGGCTGTCGGGCAACTGTGCATTTCAGCTGCTATTAGAACAGCTGTAAGAGAGTCAAGTTCATGACAGATGTGTGCTGTGAGCTGGGCTTTGTGTGGGTTTATTTTGTAAATAGAGTGCCGGCAGATTTCATTCAATAGGTGACAAAATACTGTGCATTGTATGCTTGGAGAAAAAGGTCACATTTCCCTTTGTTTTCAAAGAATGAGTGTCGCCTTTAACCAGTTAAGACAGGAAAATGAACACTTACGTTGCAGTGAGAAAAACTGGATGTCCCAAATGGAGATCTTGTTTTCTTTCTTTACAAGGACCTGGGAAAAAGGAAATAACTTTTAGTAAATTCAAAGACTTGTAGCATATTCAGAAAGTTTCGGGTCAGATATGTGTTGGAATTGTAAGAATGACTACTGATGATCTTGGTAGTATCAGTTAGAATGTTATCAGATGTTTTACATGACATGCTATCTATCATTTTCTAGAAAAGATATATATATATATTTTGTACTTTTCTTTTTGGTAGAGCGTGGTGAGAAAACAAAAAACCTTACTGCTAAACCCTGTTAGGTTTACACAGTGACACTTCAACAAATAATCAAGGTATTTTCTTTTTTTCAAAGTACATTCTGGCTTATTAAATTATATGACTTTTCACTGGAATATTATGGCATAATCAGAAGCTAACAGTATGGCTATACAAATATATTACTAATAGTTCATTTTTGTTCAAACTCAAAAAGCACTTTCAGAGAAGCAGCAGTCTATTACGGAAACCATATTTCCACCTCTCAGCAACTTCAGCTTCATACCTCACAATTATGACTGTCTATAGACATCTACCAATATTGTTTTTTCCTGAATTATCCAGAGGGGGCAGGCATTTTCATTTTTAGATGTTTGAAAGCAAAAAAATCAAGACCGTGTCAAAGTGAAAGAGTTTCACTAAACTTTCAGAAATAAAGGTACAAAAGCTGCCACTGGAGCGGTACCTTTTCAAAAGGTACATGTTTGTACCTAAAGGGTATATTTTAGTACCTTAAAGGTGCATATTAGTACTTAAAGTGTACATATTTGAACCTAATATGTACAAAAGTGTACTGTTTGAAAAGGTACCACCCCAGTGACATCTTTTGTACCTTTATTTCTGTGAGTGTACTTAAAATGTGAACAAAAACATTTACTGGAAAATATATGTTTTGTGACATGTAAAAACATGTAAAATATGGGACAAGACAGCGAAAATGTTGATATGGCAAAAAAAAATATTATATAATCAAGATGTAGTATCAATTTATCAGGTTATCAAAATGTTATCAAAAAGTTTTATATGACTCCATGGCTCAATAAAGAATATGACTTTTCAAAAGCCAATATTATGGCATTATAACTCTGCAGAAGCATAAACAGGGTTATACAATTTATTTATTTATTTTTTGAGATGAGAATGTTGGCATGGCAAATAAATGTCTGAACTACAACTTCTTAAAGCAATTAGAACGTAACATCCTCGTTATCAATGTTTTTGATGTGAAAGTACATTATGGCTCAATAAATAATATTACTTCACATGAATATTATAGCGCAATTCTTCAGATGTATGGCTATAGTACAGTAGCTATAAACATAAAAGTTAATTTATGTTAAACTTGAAAAGCACTTTTTTAACAGGGCAGCATGGAGACTGTATGAAGCTTTGGCAAGTTCATGCACTCACTTGAACAATGATCCTCAACCAGGGATGTTTAACACTTACTCTTGTGCATGGGAGAAAGTTTAGTAGTAGTTCTGTTCTAGTAATCCGTACGAGAGAAGAGGGTGTGAATGAAGTTCACAGAACAGTTATGCCTTGTGATGTGACAGTAGCTATAAAGCAGCTACCTTTAGGGGATAAAACTCATCGAGTGTCCGAACTGTTGGCTATGATGGGACTGTACTCATGGCTTAGAAGAACAATTTATTAATCAAAATAAAGGGCTGCAACTCTTAATTAGAGAATGAGTCACATACCCTTGTTCCCGATCCATCCAGAGGGGGCAGTAATTTAAATGTTAGGATTTATGATAAAAACAGGAGACAGTGACAAATTGAAAGCATGTCATTTACTCTGATGCCCCCCTGAGGACAAAAAGTTAACCCTTTAAATGCTGGATTGTTTTAGGATATGAATATTAAAGTTGCACCTACATATTCCATACTTCCGTTCTTTCAGTATTTAACCCTTTAGTATCGGTATGCTTTATCTTATGTAAACAAATAAAAAAAAGATAAAAAGAATATTAGGTTTATTTATATTAACTAAATTACACACTTATTTAAATATCATTCAACTTCCCTCCATTTTCATGGAAATATGAGACATTCAAAATCAAAAGATGAATCATTATTGATTATGATAATAACTGAAAGGGTTAATAGGTCTTCTGCACCAATCCCAGTCTAACAACACAATCTTGTTATAATTGTATACTCTATAGAGATTTATATGGATAATCAAAATATGTGCTTTGCTTAAACTAGTCTGTCAAAAGTTAAACGAGGGCCTTCTAAAGTGACTAATAAGAGACTAGTTTATACTATGCACTTAACTAGTCTCATATTCTGGGCTTAACTAAAAACAGTTCAGTTACAGTGTTTACACTCCACACTCACTCAGTTCACATCAACATCTGATCTCCTAAAGGTTGATTTTAGTTAGCAATAATAACCACATAACTTCAATTATTAATGACTTAACTGAAAAGATGATAATTTTTCCAGCAGTCTTATTTGAAAACAGTTTTATATGCCTGACAATGATAACCAACACGGAGTGTGGAGAGAGTCAGGAAGTAGCCCGTCCCAACAGCATTCACTGCTCCAAGGAGCGGCCATCTTTAAAGCTCTCTAACAGTTCACTCAGAAGCTAATTTGTCAAAATAATCTTGCAAAAATCACACAAATATACAACAGTTTCTATGATTTACATGCTTTCAGCACATTTAAGTGTGTTTTATTCATCAAGCCCCATCATTAACATGCTTCCTCTCTTTCTGTTCTACAGCATTGCCTGCATGTCAAAAGTGGCCACTTCCCTTGGACAAGCAGTCAAGGGATAAAGACTCAACAGTTGCAGACCATCTTTATCAAGCTAAAGCACAACAATACAACATATTCCTGTGTTTTCTCAACCAATGTGAGTATTTTAAAGAGTCTGAAGCCCATTTGGATCAGCTCACTTCAGCTGCTGTCTGCCCTGTTATAGCTCCCCCTAGCAGCTCCCTCCATATTTCCTTGTTCATGCTAACCATGATATTTATTCTCACCCTAAACAGACACTATACCAAGACCTGTAAAAATCCATATACTGGCATGCATTAGAGCTAGTGTATAACCCAATGAGCCATCCATCCATTAGTGGCCTGGCCATTGGAATACATTGCTCTTCTTACCTCTTCAGATTGCTACCTCTCTCTCCAAAGTCCCAATCCCGAATGTACTACTTCTTCTTCCCAGCAAACACTGCAAAAGAGGCTCTTCCATTTTAGCTCAATATGGAGGGGTGTTCAAATTGTACAATGCCATTTAAACTGGTGTACAAATGGCCCTGGAGCCTCAAAAAGGGCCCTTTGGACACCAAATAATGCAAGTCTCCACTTGCTCCATTGTTGGGGCATATATGAACCCCTATTGACCAGCCCCCTCCTCAAGCCACAGATGACCTCCCCCAGTGACATTCAAATATTTCATGCTTCCAACAGTCAGATAGTCTACACAGAGAGCCGACTGTCACTTCTGGAGGCAGCTGAGGGCGCAGACAGTCTCCAAACAGGCCAACTGCCAAGCTCTGCCATTGGTTACAACTGGTGCAAGCTATTCATGGGGGACTTTTATCAAAATAAAGCTTTAAATAATTAATTAAAGGTTAGAATGAACCAAATGTATTAAAATAGGGGACTGAAATATGAACCATCTATTGCATAATCTGACACAAAGTTAAAAAGAACACCTTTCCAATGGTGTCAATGTGTTTCCAAACAGGACACCTGTTTCTAGCTTTAATAAAAAGCTTTAATGAGTCTTAGCAGTGGAATTAAAAATTCATTTTAAGGTACATTGATTCACAGGTATACAAATATGGATTTGAATCCAACCAGTGTTGTATCATTGTTTAATAACAATATGAAATGGCACTTTATCATAATTTCTGATGGCAGACATTTCCAAGCTACTGTTCCTTTAAGACAACAGATATGCTCTAAAAGGAGTTGTTTAAGTATCTCTTTAATGCATGAATCAGCACACAATAACAATAATCATTCAATAAAATTAGAAATGATAAACAACCCAATACATTTCTGAGGATCATGCATCATATTGTGCTGTAATTTGCAAGTACTTAAAACTTTATTTGTGTTCTAGATTTACAGTGACACAGAAGTAGGCCATTTTGTCTGTAAAATAGTGCAAACAAAGGATATGTGTTGTAATTGTCATGACTAGAATATTCTGACATCTCAAAATATGTCTGCTGAAACTGAAAATAACTCCTGCAGAAACATTAAAAGAGTAAAGGTGTGAGGTCACAGGATGAGTATATAAGGTCAGAGATGTTAAAAAAGAAGACATCTGGGTATTGTATATGTATAAGCCTACACAAGCTTGTTGTTTTTTAATCTGTAATTGTATTTTTGCTCTGAATTTCTAACATGTATTATAATAATTATTTTGCTAATTAATGTAGTTTAATTTTTAATGTCAAACAGCCTTGTGCTAGTTCTAATCCAGTACCAGTGTAGTTTAGTTTGTATTTGAAATAAATGATGTGCATACATTAATCATGGTAAGAACATTTACTACTTTAAAATCATCATTATTCCTTCCCCAATTTAATTCAGAATGTTAAATATATAGAAGGCATTTTAATTCAAAAGAGCAAATGAAAAGCCCCTGACTAGTGTCAGAGATTTTGTCACAGTTTAGTCCAATATGTTTTATGCATATTGTCTCATGTTGTGCAGTCTTTTGAGAGTCCAGAAGTGCTTTATAGTTTTATATTTAAATTAAACAAAAGAACCTGTAAATTCAGATGACACAAGGTCAGGATGGTGGTGGTCCTATGATTTTTCCCTGTTCCTGGTTTTTATCTGGGTAAACAGGTGTTGTTTCAACACTTATTGGTGCAGTAGCGGTGTGTGCTTTAGGTTTTAACCATGCTTTGAAACCAAACTGAATGAAAAAAATAAAAAATAACGCTTACCGGCTGAAGGAAAACGTCAGGTGCACCAAACCAAACTATAGCTGTAGGGGGGATGTTTTGATAAAACAGCAATAATTGAGATAATTTCCGAAGCATTTAAAATGTGCAAGTAGCCTATCAGTGCGAATACTATCCAACATCGGAGTGTAGGATTATTTCCAGACAAGCATCTGTTTACTGCCCGACGCCACGTGTTGTTATCCCAAACAATCAAGTGCGGCATCACTACAGGTCGGCGACGCGGCCTGTGAAATCTGATCTAATGCGAAATCCTCTGCAAATGATTACTGGTTCTGGTATGACGCCAGGAATTAAGACAACATATAAAGGTATGATAAAAACATAAATGTCAAACCGAGACTCACAGACAGGCTTAATGTTCATGGATTGCTTTTGGAGAGTTTGTTTATGCATCCGTCAGTTCTTTTGATGGACGTCAGCACAGCATTAGGTTTCATATAGACTATGTGTACCTACTTAACCATATTCTTAAGACAAATGTGTTCCCAATTTCCCTTTGAAGAGGTTTTCATTCTGTCTGAGGTCAGACATTAATTAAATCTTACACATAAATGTAATCACATTATCAGGCCAAGCTTGTTGATTTAAATGAGTCTTGCATTAAATATTATTTTACTATTTTTTTCTCTACTTTACTAAGTTGTTCTTTCTTTCCTTTGGTTTTTGTGTTTTTGTTTAATGGAAATCAAGACGGTTTCCTTTTTTCAGCTTCATCTAATTATGAAACGTGCTAATTTTTTAGCAATTTAAAAAACGTTATACTTGCAGACTAATGTGAAATTTGTAGGCTATTTGTTCTGCCATAAATGCAGTATTGACATACATCTGCCAGATGAAGTTATGAACAAGGTGTAAGTGTGCATTAACAGTCCCAGGGGGTGATAGGCAAGATAGTAAAGATTATAAAAAAAAAAAATTCTGTTAAGTATCAAGTCTAACAACTTCATATTGGTTTAAAACATTTTGATACCCTTCATGCCCCTGAAGGAAATTGACCCCCCCCCCCCCCCCCACATCATTTTGCCAATAAATAAAGCCAAACCGCTGGATATACTTAAACTTATATTCAACTCCAGTTTACGGTAATAATCATAGAGGTGTGAGTAATATGTATCACTGTGTTTATTGCTGAGTTAAAAATATATTTGTATAATATTGTATTATGACATGATATACTGTACTATGAAATGCCAAATAAAGCTTTTTCCACCTTATGTGCAGTTATCTTCACCTATATTGCATGTGCCCATATATTGTCCATATATTAGTAATAATGTTTTTCTGGTGTTTTAGAAAAAAGTAGATATCCTACTTTTCATGACTGTACCACAACTGCATGCAAAAGGATACGGGAACATTTGACTTCTCATGATATGAACATTCAGTGCTTTAAGGCTGAATGTAATGAACATTATTCAAAAAGAGTAGCCTTTATTCAGTACTCACGCATAACAGAATAATGATACATTTTTAAGGCTTGTGACATAAATGGAAAATTCCTGACGGATTGTGTGTTGGTACTGTCCATGGTGCTGTATCGGTGACTTCTTTTTTCTTGGAATTGTAGCCTAAGCAGGTTTGTAGGGTAGATCATGTATTTAGTTTTTATTTATGTTTTTTAGATTAGCCTAATTAATGTTAAGTTACAGTTTGATTATGTTATCCTCACACATGCTTCTAGTCACTAGAAAACTGGAGTGTTCCTGTGGCTCAGTGGTAGAGCATTGCGTTAGCAGCGCAAAGGTCATGGGTTCAATTCCCAGGGAACACACATACTGAAAATAATTATAGCCTGAATAAGTCGCTTTGGATAAACGCGTCTGCTACATGTGTAAATGTAAAACAAGCTGCAGTGAAAATCCGTCTTTGTAAAGTACTCTCCAGCATGCACAAGTGCAGAGCTCATGTACGTAACATTACGTTTTTACTGAAGTTATAGCTTTCTGTTTTCATGACATAAGCATAATGTTGAACGGTCAAAATTTTCCATGCCAATGCAACAATTAGTGAACAAAACAGTGCCAACGGACTCCGAGCTCTTGTCATTTCAGATAATAGCAGGAAGAGTTTGCAGCAGTAGTTGTGATTTGTAATGCGCTACTTCAGTTACGTTAGCATTCTTCTTGCGTTTCTTCGTGTTCTATAATACATTTTAAACTTTGTCTTGAAGTTCTGTTTTTTTGTCTTGAAGTTCTTCTTCAAGACCTGAAGAAGTAGAAAGGCCATTTTGAATAAATCCAATGGTACATTCTTAAAGTGTTTTAATGGTATCAAGGCGCTAACTTGAAACAGATTCACTTTTAACTGTCAAGTTACTTCTCTTCATGCAAGTTAGCCTAAGTTACGCGGTTTTACTCCAGTAGGTTACGTGCTGCTTATAACCAGCTCCAATTCTTTCATATAAGTCGTTTCAATAGCAGCAGTATTCCAACAAATAACCTGACTTTTATGATACTCTTACTTCGTCGTTTCAACGGCAAACGGAGTATAACTTCTCTCTTTTTCCGTTTATCGGCGGCATTGAGAAGCGTTACGTCCACAACACAGCGCCTCCCTGTGGAGAACATTGTGCTGCACGGTAAACGACCAGAAAAGATCACTTCCTTTGGATATTTTAAACTTCTGTTTTAAATAGAAATAGGGGACACGAAGGAGAAAGGTTAAAGTTGATTTTATCTATGTAAACTGTAGATAAATATTCAAACAGAGTAAAAACCGTTGGGCGCCGAGAGGTTCGCGCGTTTCTTGAGGTGAGGAGAAGCAGTCAAAAATATACTAAGGAACACTAAAAAGCCGAGAGGTGTTAAAGTACATTGAACTGTGAGTTTACAACGGTAAGAGTGTCTGAGACCTTTTTAAATCATAGTTAGCAAAACTACCATCTTTTAGGCGATATGTGTGTTTGCCCGTAACTAAGTTACTTGTATAATCTACAAGCGACGGTCCCCCTGTGTTCCTCTACACATCCTTTAAAAAAAACTGGAAAAAACTGAACATCAGAGATAAAGTAAAAAAAACAAAACAAAAAAAACCTGGCCTTCACACTTATTTTATTGGAAATTTGGAAAAAGAAGAAATTGCAGTGTCGCCAATCCACCACATGAGGGAAGTATACATCTGCCCAAACAGCAGTGGACACGAAGCTGACCAGCTCACGGACATCCAACTGTTTCAGGTTTGAACTCTTCATTCCTCCACCTTCGCGACTATTGATTATTTATTCGTGTGTGTGTATCGATAGAATCGTCCAAACAGCTGTCAAAGCATATTACTTTCAGAGTAGCCTACCATTGCCTTGCCTTAGGCTAAAGCTAAACACATACTCAAACACACAAAATATATACTTGGTCAATGCATTGTGCGGTACTGAACACATTATTGTGTTACTGTGGCAGCTAATAAGGAATTCTAATATACATTATTAAGTATATATAACATGTGCTTCTCTATGGCAGTCTCACATTAACACGAAGTTTGGTAGAAGCTCTTGACAGAGTACTTCTGATAAATATGTAAATTTCAAATGAAATCCATCCTTATGTCATTTCAAGACTGTAGTTTTTTTAAAGTTTAGCAGAATGCTCCTTTCTTAATATAATGGAAGTGAATGAGAGAACAGACCTGTCAAGCTCCAAAATGTATGTATGTATTTATTTGTTAAACTTGTATCAAATTGTATTTATTTTATATGTATTAAGCTCAGATGAGCTTTATTTGTCACATACACAATTATACAGAGTATAATGAGGAGTGAAATGTGTTCTCTGCATTTAACCCATCCAAGTGCACACACACTTGGAGCAGTGGGCAGCCGACATTGCGGCGCCCGGGGATAGTTAGCAAACTAGCAATAAAAAATACTATACTAGTATTTTAGTAATGTTTGGAGCTCAACAGCATTATTGCACGTTCATTGCGTTGAGAAGAACATGTTTTAGTATTTTTTTAAACAATAATTTGTTCGACAGAAGAATAAACGTCATAATGGTTTGAAACAATACGGGGGTAAGTAAATAAATGTAATTTTTTTTGGTTAATTATTTCTTATATAGATTCAAAACACACCAGAAGCCTCATTATTTACAAATGTTTGCGCAAATACAAATCTGAAACATCACACTTTCCCTGTGTTAGTTCTAGTGACACTTGTAGTTGGTGGAAGTGCTGGTTTTATCAGAGGATGCTGTAGCATGTCAGGAGGTTTTATCACTCGAGGCTTCGTGTGGTAGTTCAGTGAAGTGACCCGGATTCTAAAGCAAAGTGGTGGAGGTGTTGTGGAGTGGGAACAGGGGTGGAGGCGGGCTCGTATGATGAGAGTGGATTAGAGATGGAGGTGGGGGGGGGGATATGGGTGATGCAGTTTTGCAGCTGTGCGTGTGCTTCTGTGTCTGTGTGTGATTACGGGGGGGGGGGGCAGGAAAGGTTCAGAAGTGTTGGAGCAGAAAATCTCTCTTTTCTCTCCTCCTCCTCTTTCTCTTTCTGTCACCGGGCCAGACGTACAGCAACAGCAATTTGTGCGATTTCACAGCTCACTGGATCCCAAAAAAACTGACAACCTTATACTGAGAAGCGAGGAGAAATGGAGGGGTAGGATGATGTTATGAACTGAACAAGGGGAATTTGAAGGACCGGGGAAAATGGAAATATGTGGGATGAGGAAAACTTCACTATCATAGTGTCTTATCGACTTGTTTTGCTTTAGATTCAAAGTGGTGACCTGAAACTGCTCAGATACTGATCACAGAAACAAATATTTTAATTGAAATATTAATATTAATGAGCTGTGTAACTGCAACAATATATTTAATTATTAAAATATGGCATTAACATAAACTGAACAGTAAAAAAAGACTTGGAAAAACATCAACTTAATCCTTAATGTAAGTGAACCCTTATTTAATGTAGTCTGGGTTGTATTTTCTTTTTTCTTAAGACATATTTTTTCAAACCTGGATTTCCTTGTTGATTTAGTTTTTATCATATTGTTTATGTTGTGTTCAGCGCATTGAGAAGCTTCTTTTAAAGTTTATTATTATTATTATTCCGTTGTTTTGTTTGTTTTTCAAGGGCTCATCACACAACCTGTCCATGTTGATATTTCTTGAATTCACACAAAAAAAAGAGTTTAATTGAACGAACAGCCATTGATGGCTCAATCAAAAAATATGAAAACTGAATGTTATTAGATGCATTTCATCTCATTATAAGCATGTCAGTCGAGTCTATCCGTCCGTCCATCCATCCATCCGTGTGAATTCAAGCGTGAATTCCACTGACCGTAAATACTTTTATATTGATGTAAAAAATAATCCAAATATTAAGCGGCACAACTTTTTTAAATCATTGATAATAATAAATAAATAAATGTTTCTTGAGCTGCAGATCAGCATATTAGAGTGATTTCTGAAGGATCAGAAAGTAATTATGTTGAAAATTCAGCTTTGATTTTAAAAAACAACAACTGTAATTGTGACTTTTTTTTCTGACAATTATAAGTTTATATCTCACAATTGTGAATTTTTGTATCCCATGGTAAAAACAAGCTTCCAAAGACTGTAGAGGCTTCTTTGAAAAACATTCAAAACTCTTACTGACCCCAAACCTTTGAACAGTAGTGTGTAAAATGTCTAAAAAAAATTCTGCAGATTTGTTTCTACATATTTGTCTTTTGCGTCCTCCATTTGTGAGACTTGTGCAGGTTTAAAAATTATGCAATGAGCTCATCATAAAATCTGAGCCCGAGGATAACCTAATCCCTCAATCTCTTCTTGAGCATTACCTGCTCTTTAAGCTTCTCCTTTATCTAATATTCAGAGATGTGTCACTGTTAACCCCAGAAAAACCTCTGAAGCCGTTCTGAATGCATAATGCTGTCTCCCGGTCAATTACAGTGTTTGCTGACACGCGAGCGAGAAACTTGCAATAATTGAAAAGGCATTTGCCAGGGTGACGGAGCACTTAACAGAACCGCCTCTTTAGAAGAGGAGCTCAAGTGCCCTCAAGATAAGACATGTCACCTGAGTTCTTTGTCTCGAGGGCTGTAGGACATCTGGATTGGCTTTTAAGGTCAGTCATGGGACAGGAAGCCCCTTTAATCCCTCCCGCTGTAAAGTGAGGAGTATATTCCTTGGGTTGCTGAACAGGAGCTGCACACGGCACATCACCTTTAAGACTTGGAGTAGTTCACTTAAAATGAAGATAAGATGGCTTTGTCAAAAAACAGACTGAAATTAATTCAAAATTCGATTCCTAAAGACATTTCTTCTTGTACATTTAAGTGTTGTTGTACAAAATGTTCTTATACTGAAAATAATGCAAATGAAATGGATACATACAAGATATTTGGTGCAAAAAATACATGTACACTGATAAAAAAAAGAACAAAGAAAAAAATAATGGTAATAATTGGGACTAAATCACCATTTAGTACAAAAACAATAATTTGTAAAAAAAATTGACAATTATTAAAGCATTTATTTTTATGTACAATTTAGTAGCCTAGTTGACTGACTTTCAAATATAGCTGTTATTGCTGAAAATCAAAGAAAGTTAACTAAATGTTCTTAAAATTCACTAAAATTTCACACTTTTATTCTAAAATATTATATTATCACTTTGCTTCTTGATTAAGGAGTTGTTATAGTCAACTAAACAAACCTGAAACTAAAATTACAAACATTTTCAGTGCTTGAAATAAAATAAAATATAAAAACAATCTAAGCTACTTTTCTTATTTAATTTATTACCTTGATGTACTTAATCAAAAAACTTAGTTAAAACAATAAAAACATATATGATAAACTAAATAGGTTGGTGCAGTTATTATTAAAATCCAGCCATACACTGAAAAAAACAAAAACATTTTTGCCTAGTATTAACTATGAAAATATTTTCACTCAGAAAATGCTTGTAAATTTCACAAATAATTACAGAGAAATGGCAAGTACTACACATTTTCTTTTAAATGTACTGTAATGATCGTTGTTTTATAAACCTTTTTTACAGTGTATGCTCACAGTATCATGAAGAATAGAAGCAGGTATATAGATGAACACAGGCTCTTTTAGACGTGCTGTGTGGGCCCTGTTTTCTCACATGACTGTGTTGGGTGAGGGGTCAAGTGAAGGTGGCATCCACACGCAGCCAACTGGAAAGCTTGGAGTTCAAAGGTCATTGAAAATATGCTCGATTGCTAGACTTGTCATACAAATCAAATCAGCTGCTAGCTGTACTAGCTGTTTAAATGACCTAGCCTATTAACAGAGCAGAGACAGCAGACGGCAAACCGGTACCACCAGTCCAGAATATCTGTAGCTTTATTTTTGATGGAGTAGATGTTATAATGCTACACTGATTCTAGCTTAATTTTATATTCCCTTTGTGACTTTGACCTTGTCTTCCCTGTGATTTATCTGTCAGATTAATTTTGTTGGCTGCATTGAAATGTGTTTAAGATAGGGGTCACTCTTCGGGTCAGAGATGGCAGCCAATAAATTGAAGGGGAAAAAGAAGAGAGAGGGTGTTTAAAGCAAATTGTCGCAGGACAGAATAATTGAAAGCATTTCTGAATTATTAAAGTTTATGGGATTATAGGGCCTGTAATTGAGTTTACAATTAAATGTGTGTTAAACACAACAATCGATAACTTTGCTTCATAGTAAACTTGCATTGCAGATGTGCATTAATGAAGGACTGCTGTCGCGTAGGCAATGTGTCTATGAATAGTGTGAATTTCAATAAAATCAATAAGTATTTTCTTAAAGCTCTTAGCTGGCGTTCAGTTTTGCATGCCTTGCAACATCTATATGAGAGCTATCCACATATATATTTATACACAAAGTAAGCACATCTTTCATCAGAGACACGTCTGAAGTGCAACAAACACGTTCATTGTGCATTTCTTCTTAAAAATCAGTAATCTTTTAGACCAAACCATTATTGCTTTATGTGTATAATGCAAAAACTAAAATATTATAATGTTTAAAATACTGAAAATAATTAAGCCATGGTTATTTTATATCATTGTAGTTTTTATAGTTTTGAATTTTAATTATTTACTTTTTCATTTTTATTTTTACATTTGTATTCATTTTGTTGTATGTTTTTGTAATTGGTATTTTTTTTAAATGACTATATACTTTTTATTTCAGTTTTAATTGAATTATTTTAGTACTTTACTAGCCTATAAACTAAATGAAAGTGATAAACTGATAGCAACTAACTAAAATAAAGTTTATGCTTTTTTATATTTTATCTTATGTCAGTAAAACTATTTTATTTCAATAATGGAAAGTTTTTATGGTTTTAGTTTTAGTTAACTATAATAATCCTGCAGAGTTTGTTTATTTATATATACCAATTAGTACTAGGTATATAATGCTATATGCATTAAATAATTTGATGTTAAGACACAAAATTGCTAAGAAATCAAACAAACCGTTTACTTAAAATTCACTAAAATATTCAAACTTTTATTTAAAATTATTATTATTATATTAAATTATTCAAACGTTTATAAGAAATATTATATTATTAATATACATTTGATAATTCATCAAGCTGGCAAAGTACAAACTATTATTCTGACTTTAAAAAAATATATTATATTATATCATTCAAACGTTTATTAAAATATGATTCTATTATATAATATTATTAGAACCAATACAATAACACATAACCATAAAAAGCAGTATTAACAGTATTTTATTAAAACCTAAAATGGCATTCATGGAGATAAACCAGAGTTTGACTAATGAGGTATAAACCAAAGATCCTATAAAAATAATAATAAAACACTGAAATCACATTTAGATGACTGCAATATTCAAAATAGCATTCCATATCGGCAACAAAATCAGTATGAAAATATAATAAAAATATGCTATAAATAATAGCAATTTTAAAGCAAAAGATGAGGAAAAAGATTTGCTTTTCAACATATACTGTAACACAGTATACTGTATCCAAGAATTTATCCAAGAGCTCGATGAGCAGATGAAAAACTCATCACTAGATGAGACCCACGTGGATGGCCGAGCTTATAAGGCAGATGTTTATGACTCGTTATTTACAAGCTCTTTAATCTGGCCAATTTCCTTGCCCTTGGCAGTGGACGGGTCTACGGGTCGCCCCGGCTGAACCCGTGCCGCTGGTCATTCATCTCCTCGCGAGCAGCTAATGTGGGGCAGTCGCTGGAGTGAAAAGCTGTCAGGGCTGTTTTTCATTCATCGCCCGTTTTTCCGCATACATTTCAATTAGAGGAGCTTTGGGACGCTACCGGTCCGCCGAGGGAAGCTCTGGCAAAGCCCTCGTTTAATACTCCCATCTGTAAGATAAATATTAGCCCGTCACTGCCCGTATCGATTTGCGCTAAGGTTAAAAGCTTCGAGGACCTTGGCTTGAATATGGGCTGCTCGACATCTTCCCTTCACCCCCGCGGTGAGATCGGGTCTGACCCAGACAGTTGAATCCTGCTCCTTGATTTCTTCCCCCATATGTGATTAAATGCTGCCACCCTCCCCGTCACCCCAACCTTAACCCTGGACCTCTCCGCTCCCAGGTCACTTAACCTTGAACCCAATTACAAGATAAGGTTACTTAAAGGTGACCCTCGCTTTGCTTTACTCAGCTAATAGGACGGTCGAGAAAAAGCCCGGCGCAGCTGATACGCTTCTAGCTAATTCACAGGGGTTGACAAAGGTCGCACTCAAGCCATAAAGAAGAGCTTCGATCTCTCGCGTGAAATGAAACTCAGCAATACACAAAGATGGTCAGGCAGAGAGCCAGCAGCGCAGCCTGCTATTCAGATAAGACATTTTTGATGAATTACAGTCAACTTGAAGATTTAATGTTCATACACGGGTCACATTTACACTGTCAACCAATTTAGGTTTTCTGGCACTTATTGGATCTTTCTTGCACGAGCGAAAACAGAAAAAAACACTACGATACAATTACACTTATTACATTAAGATTTCTCTGCATTTGGGGCACTTTTATGATATTAAAACAAGGTCCTCGCAATGTCTGATTTTCTTCTTTACTTGGGAATTTTCATCATTGATGCACCCATGATAAGCTCAAGTAAAGTTACTGAATGCATAGAAAAATGTGTGTATGCAATTAGTATTTATATTATGGCTGTCAAACGCTCAAAAATGTTAATGCTGATTAATTGGATGGTGTTTTATCATGATTTAATATGATGCTTATAGTGTTATCGTATGTTAATAGTTCAAAGGGGAACTATTTTTAACTTCTCCAGAGTTGCAGACTATTTAAAAAAAAGTTTGATAGAATTTACATATTGACCAGAGGGCATGATTTAATGCATAACTATAATTATGATTAAATGCCAAAACGATTTGAACCTTCCTCATAGTCATGCAACCTGCTTTTAAATGTATTCAAGCTATATATATAGTTAACATAAAGTGTTTTATAGAATTTGCATATTTACATGATTAAATGCAAATAAAGTAAATATACTATTTATTTCTTTATTTATTTGTATGTAATTAAAGTTTTTTTTTTTAAAGAAATGTTAGTAACCTACTGTATTAAAATAACCTTACTCATAGTCATGCAACCTGCTTTCAAATATATTTATGAGCAGTATGGGAAGTATGGGAAGCTATACTGTCCAAAACAAGTGATGAAACAGCCCTTCTTGACTGAATAGTGCAACACATTTGTGTCCTTTGTTGATCCAGCTTTATGTCAGTTGTCATTCAGCAGATAGTTTGCATTCAGAGTGATCTGCAGTGACTGATAGCAGAGACTCCTCTCCAGCAGCGGAGGTTAAGTGCTGTGCTAAAGGCCACTGTGATCACAGTAAGACTCTGATCCTGATAAGCTTCTGGTTGCTGGGTCACACTTGTTCGAGACTGAACCTTCAGCCTGTGTCAGCAGTCATGGCTCAGTTAACATCATCACCCCCAACTTATAGCAAATGATACAATTTCTAAAGATTATGTATTAGTTTTGACCTGAGGGTGGATTTGCCATTGTCAAAATAGTAATAGAAATGAATCCATCAAGATGGTACAACCTCTGCACACAAAACTGATATGATTTTATGATAGGATAGAATTATGGTACTTCACTGCATCCACTAGGCAGAGGTAATGAAAATGTTCAAATTTACTTACCCTCATGCTGTTCCAAACCATAAGGGCTTAATAATATATTTTGTAGGATATACATATTAACCAAGGACATGGTAAAATGGAATGGATATATTATAATTAGGATTAAATAAAAAAATGAAAAAAATGTTTTAATAAATGCACCAACATTATTTATATATATATATAAAAGTTTAGAATAATTTTATATTACATTATACACTTATGAACTTGATTTTGTTAGAAATAAATGTATTTGTTATTGTTATATGTTTTATACAATTAAGCAATTTACTAAAATAAAATGTGATTTTATTTTATTTTTTTAAATGTATTATTAGTATTATTATTCAGTTTTTTTTAAATACATTTTTCAGAATGCACTACTCGAGTTTATGCAGCCCAGGATTGAAATGAGGACCAATAGGATTTTCTACTTTGTTATTAATTGCATCGAGAGATTTTTTTCAGCCTTTTCATCATATGAAATAATGGGGCTGCAAGCCTGCAGCTGACGTGCTTAAACGCATCAGTTCATTGTTTGTAAATTAAGCCTTGAAATAGGTCATTGCATTTTGATGAGAGGCAAAGGGACTGTAAAATTGCACAGCAATGCCAGGCCAGTATGTTCAAATGATCTGTCTGCCTGCAAGGGCCATTTAAATGATACATTAAACAGCCAAAAACCATACCTCTGTGAAGACAAACATTGAGCTCAAGCAGAAAAAAGCACCTGCAACAAGCCGAGTTACTGGTATTTTAACAATGAAGGGGAAAACAACCCAGCCTCAGTGTTTAATACATAAAATAGTTTGTGTTGCCTGATTGCTTACAGCCAAAAAATAAGGAGAAAAGGGCAAGAGAGGGAGGGAGAGATGGAGGGAGAAAGAGCGAGAGTGCCCTGCTAGCAGAATAGCCCGTTGACCGCTGGGTGAACCTTCCTCTGAACTGAGGATGAACCTTCAACTTGAGGAGCGTCGGTCACAGATCTCCCTGGGAGCTACAAACAGGGGTGGCCAACACTCCAGCACTTAATACACACATCTCGCACTGTTCACCCCTGCGTGCACACAATTTTTGCTTTCTCACACCTTCGCCGCAGCCATACGCAAAACAGCAGAGCTGAAAACCAGCAATATATTTTTTTTTGTGGTGTGCTAGCTTGCATGCAGGTATATGCATGGAAAGTTCATGCTTTATATCTCCTGCAATACTATGTAATAGTGTACACACACACACCAGCAACATACGCAACCATCTCAACACGGCATGACACGCCTAGCGGGGCGATTGCAAAATGGTGTAGGGGTCATGGACGGGTCAGTGTCGAACATACCATTCCTGTCTCTGTTTGGCATTCTGTTGCAAATGTCACTAGGGAGGGACTAACAACGCTAGGCAGCGCAAACTCCACTTTCAGAGGTAAAAGCTGAATTACTGCTAAGAGTCCCATTAACAACAGCATTATGTTGTGAAGTTAGGCAAATGTGAGCTGGAGGGTGTCAAACAGAGGTGAACAGAGACCTATAGGAGATGTACTGTACATACTGGACTACAAGAGTACTGGCAGCATGCTAGACGTGGAAAGCACAGGTGTTACATAACCTGACTCAACTGATTTAACCCTTGTCTTATTCAAAATAACATTTTCAAATGCATTTATTTAGATTTTATAAATACTGAGTTACTAAATATCAACATATTGATTTATATATATATATATATATATATCCAATTCACTACCAGTCAAAAGTTTGTGGTCAGTAAAATATTGTATTCTTTTTTTAAATAAGTCAATTATGGTCACCAAGGCTGCATTTATTTGATTAACAATACAGTAAAACATGAAATATTGCTACAATTTACAATTAGTGTTTTGTATTTTAATATATTTTAAAATGTATTTATTCCTGTGATGCAAAGCTGATTTTTCAGCATCCTTACTCATTACATAATTTCTTATAATAAATCAGTAATGAAAACAATTGTGCTGCTTAATATTTTTATGGAAGCAGTTATACATTTTTCGGGATTTTTTGATGAACAGAAAGTTCAAAAGAACAACATTTGTTTGAAATAGATTTTTTAAAAGTCTTTATTGTCACTTTTGATCAAACTAATTAATTCTTGCAGAATAAAAGTGTTCATTTATTTATTAAAATGAAATCTTACTAACCCCATACTTTTGAACAGTAGTGTAGTTTTAAAGAATAATTAAAATTCAACTGAAAATATAATTTATTTATTAATTTCTTTGGGGGGGGACTTGTTTGGACAAATCCATTTTGTGGTTATTTATGATAACTGGATAAAGGATTTTAAAACCATTTTATAGAAAGTAATTTGTACTGGGTAAAATAAACATCTGTACAAAACCCACTAGGGTGTTGCTATGCAGTAAACTGGTTGCCAGGGCACTGATATGCAGTTTCTGTAGAATTGCTCATGTAGATGTAGAATTTCTTGTAAAAGAGAAATATGCATAACATTATGGAAACAATGGGTTAGAATGCAATTTTATTGTGATGAAAGTAAATATTTAAATAGTTTTTTGAAAGCCATTGGAGAAAGCTATATACAGATCGAACTGGCCATAAAAAGCTTTAATAACTCATAAATCATTATGTTCTTACTGTATAGCAGGGCCGCACAGAGCCAAGGACACCTTGCCATGGCAAAGAACAAATGGAGAGACAACTGTCCCTGAGGTCAGAACAGGTGCTGCGGGACAGACCAGAGTCTGCCGGGACAGCTGTACTATTCCTGTCCGGAACAGAGCCGGCTGACTGCGGATCCACAGAGACTAATGACAGATGGACAGGTGAGGGAGCCCTCGAACGGCCCGGATGACGGAGAAAGCTTTTACACAACATGCATACAATTGATGGTGTTATCAAAGGTAATTGCTCATAAATGTGTTAAATCAGCATGTGTTTGTTTTTAATAGTGTTTCTCTGTCCTCTGGAAACAGATTTATTCACTACGATGAGCAATTTCCACACACACAGACTCGTGGAAAAACACAGCGAATCATGCAGCTGCAACACCCCTCACCAATTAACATGACTGCGACCTCACACATCCGGGTCAGTGCATCCGATCAGGGGAACAAAGGCAGAGCTGGTCCCAGAATGTGAGTTCCCAATTACCCTTGAGTGAGATCCACAGAGCAGAATGCTGCAGGTGAGAAGTTGGACGGGGTTTCTGTGATGGGCTGGCAGAGACACAATCAACCTCTGTGGCACTGGCTTGGAATCGCTGCGTGTCTGTGATAAAAAATGCTGAAGGCACAAGACAAAACAGTACACAGACTAATGAATTCAGTGCATGTGTGATTTATGACGAGCAGACGGGCCCCTCGATTCTTTCCCGTGTGGAACTGCATGCTACGATAATGCGAAATGCGTCAAATTAAATTGTTTTATTAAAAAGGTTCAGGAGGAACACAATCAGATAATAACCCAATGCGGCACAGGTGTATCCGGTTTAGCTAATCATCCTAAATAGCACAACGTGTGTGTGTGTGTGTATGTATGTATATATATATATATATATGTACTGCCTACTTACCTCTATCCTATGACAGTTTTCTGGCATCCCTCCTCCAGCCCCAACTTTCTAAAAAAAAAAAAAAAAGAAGATTTTCGGGGGATTTTTTTCTCAAACTTATCACATTTGTTGGTGCTTTATAATTCAAAAATGACTTGCCTACAAAAATTGCTTATACATTTCTATAAATACAATTATTGCATTTTACCAATTTTTGGATTCAATCTTTTTATGAACTTGTTTTCTTTCAATTAGCACAGGCTTTGTATTTCTTTGATTGATCATCATAGGCCTCATTTATCAGAGCGTATACACCTCAGTTTGCGCGTGAACATTGCCAAAAGTATGCACAAATGTTTAGTTTTTCCACTCAAAACCTTCAACTCAAAACCTTAAGCTCAGACCAATGAGGCCTACAGTCAATCACTTCCAAAAATACAGAAATACAAAACCTGGGTTAATTGAAAGGAAGCAAGTTTACAAAAAGATTAAACCCAAATTTTGTTGATAACATAGTATAATGAAAAATGGACAAGCAATTAAATAAAAAACAGGCACACCAAATTAGATAAAGGATTTTCAAGGGATTTTCATAACTGAGTCCTAAATGAGGAGCAGATAAGTTGTCATCTCAGATCTTATTTTTGTGTATGTCAGATTCGTGCATCATAACAGTCATCAACACCTAACAGCATGGGTTTCTTTGTGCTGTAGCTGACTGAAAATGGTCATATGCTGTTTTGTGGTGTTATATTTTTGTCCTTTTTCAAGAATATCCCCCCAGATATTCCCCCAGATATTCCAGACCAGGGGTGAACTATTGCTTATCAGTTAAGTAAACATATTAATTGATCAAAACATGCAGATACTTACTGCTCAGACAAACAGAGCATATAGTGGCAGATGTTGTCAACACAATAGGAAATTTGCCTAAAGGCCATGTGTACTGAGTGCTGTATCTCATCTCAACTTTTCTGTTAACAGTTCAATGGCATGTCATCTCTGCAACAATTACCCTGTCCTCAATGTACCGAACAACTCGATAGAATATGACTGTGATCTAATGTAGTAGATCCATCAGTGCTGGTGTAATGACAGTGGAGTTCACTCAGAGATCAGGAATCAATGTGCAGCTCTGCAAAGGGCATATAGAGTTTGTTAGTGATGTACAGGCGTATACACAATCCGTGCGTGCAAAACTCAAGTTATAAACATTCTCTGCCAAAAGTCTCAGACCAGACTGAAAATCTGGGATTCAAAACTGAATTTAAACCTTGACATTGTGTATAGAGAGGGGAGTGGGATCAGCGAAGGACCTGGAGACGTGAATGGACCTCGGGTCACTGCGAGCACAGTTGTGCTGTTTCGACTCGACGCACTAACCTCAAGGCTACTGACACCAACTAAGATCGTTTATTTAATATAAAATTGAATAATAATTTAGACAATCATTTTTCATATACATTTAAAAAAGAACAGACATTTTGACACAAAATAAATAAGAAATTAGTATTTGTTTAATAATATTATTATTTTAGAGCATACATTTTTTTAATAAAACTGATAATAATTTAGATCAAAGTTTTTTATGAATAAACAATAAATAAACTGCATTTTTATTATTTTATTAAAACTGCAGTCCGTAACACTTTTGTGTTCAAAATGTACATAATAAGCGAGTGCACCGTGAATCCATTTTCCAAACCGTGTTTTTAGCTTGCCCTAAATCACTAAAGTACACCTATAATAAGTGTTTATATTCAGACTATTTTCGACTGGTTCGTAGGTACCGTTGCGGAGTAGCCCAGGACCTGTGTGATTCGTCATAGACACGAACAGAGAGAAGTAGCTCCGGCTACAATGTTCTTCTGCAAGACGCACGCAGTTCTGTTTATTAACCGCTAGAGCGCCAAAAGTTACGGACTGCAGCTTTATGATATATATTATATATATATATATTAAGTTATTTGGATTAAGTGCTAAATATAAATTGAATAATAATTTAGGCAATATTCTTTTATAAATAAAAAATAAACACTTTGACGTAAATAAATGAATATTCAATAATAATCTATATCAAATAAAATGTAATAATAGTTTACGAGTATTACTATTTATAAATTGTATAAATATAAATTTAAGTATTACTTATAGTAATAAATTATTTGAAATAGAAAACTTTTGTTACATTATAAAAGTCTTTACTGTCATTTTTGATTAATTTAATGCATCATTGCTGAATAAAAGTAGTAATTTATTTTAAAAATGAATACATTAAATACATTTTAGTAAATTAGTATTTGTTTAAAAATATTTTGAATGTATTACATTTTTAAATGCATAATTTATTAAATAAATATATAATTTAAATAATATTTTAAAATGTAATATTAATATAATTGTATACACTGATTTAGGTTACTAATTAAAATTAAACTAATGTGTGGCAAAGTGAATTCTCTTTGTACACGGATCATCAGGTTTTGTTCATGTCAGCTTGAGTGCTGCTTTTAAAGCAAAAAGGGGACACGTCAAATGCTAATAAATTATGAAATTCGTAAATTCTTTAGTTCAACTTATGTTAGTTAACAATATTATATGTAATTCTAAACAGTATTCAATTAAAAAGGAAAACACAAGCATTTGAATGCCCAAATGGACTTTTGGACTCCACTATAATGTAGCAAGATGAAAATGCTTATAATGCTCCATGCACAGCACTTTCGGCTAATGGCACACACCCATTCTGGGTAACATTGACAGGCCTTAAGGCCATGTGATGATGACTTTCTAGGTCAAATGCTGCCCAAAGCCAAGACAGCCAGAAGGGGGGGGGGGGTGACTGAGGGGAAGCAAAACGGGGGAGAGAGAGCATGCACAAAGTGGAAACAGACGTGCCTAAAAATAAACCATCTGAAATATTTAACTTACTGACCCAGAAACTGCATCACTGTAATCATATCTATGCTCCAGCAGAGGGGTCGGCAACAGTGAGAGTATGATATCATTAATGTGGAGTATGGAAATCATAATGAAACAGGAAGAAGAAACCCCCTGGGAAATTCGCCCGCAAACATGTAGCCAAGAAAAATCCAGTGAATCCGGGATGCTTTAATCGCTCTGTCCACTCTTATAGAATAGTCTAGAATCAGTGAACTTTTACTCAGTGTGTCACTGGGCATCAGTTCAGTATGTGACTCACAGAGCCCTCGTGAACACAAACAACTGAGCTAATGGCAAGCAGAAACTGTGCCTTTCCAGAAACCGTAGGAACTCAGTGATATATAAGACTAAAAATACTACATATTGTCCAATTTATTATCATTTTAAAACTCTGTTTTCTATTTGAATATATTTTAAAATTAGCTGTGTGCTTCTTAATACTTTTATATAAACCATAATACATTTATTAGGATTCTTATATACATTTTTTTTCAAAAGAACAGCATATTTGAAATTTCTCTTAGTGTCACTTTTGATTAATTTAATGCATCCTTGCTGAATAATAGTAATTTCTAAAAAAAATAAAAATACATATATACATAAAATTTAACATTCCAAATAAATAAATGACTGACTCTAACCTGCAGACTATTTCAGTAGAATATATTTTAAAGGGCTCAAAAATCTATTTTATTCCAAAGATGAAAATACATTTACTCACTCTTATGTCGTTCCAAGCCTGTATAACTTTTTAAATTTATCAGATTGTCTCTGCATGCTCTCAGCATGCTCTGTCCTATACAATAAAAGCAAAAACAACAACATAACATTAACATAAAAGCTGCACTGTACATTTAGTCATCTGGATCCATTCAAAAGCATTTGTGAGAAACATGATTTTAAGCCACTGTTATATGTCTTGATTATAAATGCTAATGTGCAATTTTGTGTGGATGGTTCTTTTAAGAGCTGTCTAGTTCTCAGAGGCTAGTAAAAGTAAAATATAGGTGATTTATTGTTTTGGATCATTCACAGATTGCACAAATAGGGGAACTAGAAACATACAGACCGGCCTTGAATCTCCATTTGAGAATCTAAAGAGTACAATTTGGAGGGAGATTTACAAATCATTAAACTGAAGATCTCTATTCTGGGAGCATTATAATTAAACTCTTGCATTTTGATGATCACTATTTGAGAGTTGCCCTGGGGCAGTTGGCAACACAACGCCATCAATATTGATGCCCTGCAGCTTAACTGGGTTTTGGAGGGACTTTCTCCCACATCAATATTGATGCCATTGCCACATATCCTCGTCAGGCCCTCTTTAAGGATTTATAACAGCTATAGGAAGGGTGGACGACTTTGTTAAAATGCTGTGGATGTTTCGGTCCCAGTGACTGCTGGAGGAATTTATTTCAGTCACGGTCATTAGTTTTATGAGATTGTGATTGCTCTGGATTTTCAGTTTGGAAAGCGAAATGGATTTCATTTTCAAACGAAAAACACCGAAATAAATGGGGTTTTGATTTCATCGCCCCCATTAAACAATCGTCCCAAACTTCTCCAGTACAGCTTTGTGCGTTTTCTCAAACCGCTGCAGGGCAGGAGCTCTGCTTCAGCAGCTGGCTTCCTGACAGAGAGCCAAAAATGAGAGACCTCGTATGCACAAAGACTGACCTCAATTCAGTTTGACGTCTCAACTATTGATCTGACTGTCCGACCCTCCCAGAGACAGACCGTTTGCCCTTGTGGCCAATGTTCAAGTTTAAGTGCTATAGCTGTGGGCAACTTCATTCTTAACATCAGAAACATGCATTGCTGTAGTTCATCCAGGCCTCTTGTTAAATTGAGATTGTCACATCAGTTAGAGGTTAAACGTGTGTGACTCAAGCACTGCTCAACAACACCCCATTTGTTTGCTATAGTAGAGTTTGGAACAATCACACGTCTGCATGATTTATGGGGCCTGACATTAGATTTGTCATTTTAACCACAAGCCACAATGACTATTAAAACCCGTCAGAGTCTACTCTAAACAATGGTAAAACTGAAGCTGCATTTTTATCGAACTGAAGATGTAAAACACAACAAGTATCCTTAAAATGCTTGAAATATGTATGAGATGATAAAAACCAATAGGCATCTACATTCAAACAGACATTTAACTTACCCATGGGGCACATGCTGATGCAAGTTTTATATTCACAGTTAGGTAATATTGCATGGTGTTGAGGTGAAGAGGTCACTGTTGAACTGGAGTGACAGGTCTGAAATGAACATACAAGTAATTTCATACTAGCCGCTCTATTGCTGGAAGGGGTCTGGAGACCACAAGGCCACAAGCATGACTTATAACCCTGCCAACAGAGGTCTGAACATTATGCATTAGTGGATTTTCCAAAAGAATGAAAAAAGGTTAAATGAATATTCCATCTTCTTAAAATTAAATATTTAGATTTCTTTAAATGTATATTATATATTAATTAATTAATCTTTTTTAAAGCATATTGGTTAAGGTGTTCAGTGATCTTCAAAGACCACAATGGCTATGTCTCAGTCACTCCCTAGAATTTCCCCTAATGCACCAGAAAAAAGCACAGCTGTTCACAGTATTCACCAATGGAGGAACTAGGGAGTCGAATGAGTCAATATGTGAAAGGGATAGTTCACCTAAGAATTCAAATTCTATCATTAATTACCCTCATGTCGGTGGAGATGAGGGTAATTAATGAGGGTAATTAAAACCGTAAGACCTTTGTTCATCTACAGAACACAAATGAAAGCTGCAGTCTATAACTTATTTTGGTTATAAATGATCTGAAATCAATAATTGAGCAAGCACATAATCAGTGTTCAAAACTATTGCCTTACTATAGCCCGATTCACAACGGTTAGCTTATGTTTTTTAATTTGAGTGGTACTGGTAGGAATTCGTGGGAAATTGGAGCATGCCCCCGTGTCATTACGTCAGATCTGTAAACATAAAGAAGGCATCCCAGCTAATAGGCTATCGCATGCGAGGATGCTGCAGGTGGTGGATCGTTTATAGCATTTTCTCACAACAGATGGAATAATTACACTTATCATTTTGATGGCGGATTGTAATCCAGAAAGTATTATGTGTTTATTATGTGTCCATTTTAAATGTGCATCTGTTTACAGATAGCCTACTGGGATTACACAAGTTTCTTTTTAAAGAGAACCAGTTCGAAGGAAGAATAGTTAGCTTTTTTTCGAATTGTATGACAATTAGAGATTAGACTGTACATAAATCGAAATCTACATGTATTGCTAATACACACTAAATACATGCAGTGCTCATGTTGTTAACATTAACAATTTGAGAAAAAAAGTACAACAATAATTATAATTTGCATGGTTTGATGTGAAATGAGCTAAGTGATCATTAGATGTAATCACCATTGATAGTGCGATTTATTGTAATGTTTTTTTTCCTCAGTTGGTCAGAACAAATGTGGCAGACGTGTTACTTGCTCAGATGACAATATCCGATGAAAATTCTAATTGTGGTCATATATTCCAAGACGGTGCAACAAACAATTATTTTGATAATCGATTAATCTAACTATTATTAGAATGATTAATCGACCAATAATTGATTATTCCCGTGATTAATCAAAATACTTTGATTTTGATTATTCAACTTTTGAAATGAGTTAAAATATTGAGTTATACATTCTAACAAATAAATACATGTAATCACTTCAGCTTTTGAAAATCATATGTGACCCTGAACCACAAAACAGTCATAAGGGTCAATTTGTTGAAATTGAGATTTATACATCACCTGAAAGCTAATAAATAAACTTTCTATTTATGTATGGTTTGTTATGATAGGACAATAATTGGCTGAGATACAACTACTTGAAAATCTGGAATCTGAGGGTGCAAAAAAATCTAAATATTGAGAAAATCACATTTAAAGTTGTCCAAATGAAGTTCTTAGCAATGCATATTACTAATAAAAAATTAAGCTTAAATGGAACATGATCTTTACTTAATATTCTAATGATTTTTGGCATAAATTAAATATTGATCATTTTAACCCATACAATGTATTGTTGGCTATTGCTACAAATATACATGTGCTATTATGACTGGTGTTGTGCTCCAGGCTCCATATGTAATTAATTACAATTATTACACAATAAATTACTAACACTTTAAAATAAATTTTGATTAGTTAACATTAGTTGACTAGTTAACATGATCTAATAATGAACAATGCTTCTACAGCATTTATTAATCTTAGTTAATGTTAATTTCAGCATTTACTAATGCATTATTAAAATCACAAGTTGTGTTTGTTTACATTAGTTAATGCACTGTGAATTAATATGATCTAACAATGAACAAATTTATTTATTAAATAACATTAACAAAGATGAATATTGTAATAAATGTGTTGTTCATGTTAGGTAATGCATTATAACACCTTACTGTAAAAGCGTTACCAATTAATTTACATAAATAGATATATTTGGCACACAAAATGAGATGACAGAGAAACTCTCTTAATCATATTTAATTAGCTATATGAAAAAATAAATGAATAACCCATTCTGCCTAAAATATAATTTGGTAAGTCATATGGATAAGAACAAAATAAAGGTAAGTAACAAGTATAATTTTATTGATAAACTACTTTATTCACAACATATATCTCTTAAAATACCTCATAGGGTTATGATAATCAAAACAGTCTTGAGCTAGATCAATCTTTGATCTCTGCAAACCAAACTACCACTTTAATTAATTTACTTCCCCAACTAATTCAAATATATATCATTAGCAAGTGAGACACTGGAGAGCTGCTTTATAACAGAAAATCACGTTGTAATTCTAACTGAAAGTGACACTATTGCATAAAGTACTATATAAATAAATGTGATGCGACTGCTTTACTGAAGTACCGAACGGAAGAGCTCATGCAAACGTCACTTTCTCACCGCTGTCAGTTTTTGTTGTTTAAACAGTTATTTTGTTTGTTGTTTATTACGTTATTGAGAAGAAAACACTGTTCTCTGTGTGCTCCAAAGCGCTGTGTGTCTCTTCTCTTGAATTGCATCAGAATTACAGTCTTGCTCTACAGCGCCATGCTGGTCAAACCGCAGTATTGCAAGTTCTTGCATAAGGTCATATGAGATCGAACGACTACTCAACAACATCGATATATTTTGATTTTTTTTTTTATTGTCGACGTTGTCGATAATGTTGACTAAACGTTTCAGCCCTAACTGACAGCCACACATTCACCTCAAAACATTAGATCCCAACGCACAACCTACGCAAGGAAGATAATTACACAAATAGCTGCAATTGCAGATTTTCAAACAGAGATGGCGACAAAGAGGCAAAACTTAGAGATTGCAGCTTTAAGATTTATTTGTAGATGAAATCCAAGAGCTTTCTGGAGGGATGTGATTTTTCCATATCAATACAGATTTCCGTATTTTCTGACCTCTGATGATTCTCGTAGATCTGAGTTTTTTGGGGGTTTTTTTAGGGGGGAGGGTAGGTTGGTTACTGCATGATGATTGCAATCGTGCAAATTACCTTAAGCTAATACTTAAATAAACCAACTGCGAAAAGAAACATCATGGATGGAATGATCCTGAGAGCGCTGTACGAGGATTCAAAGCTCCAAATGAGAGTAGAATCAGCGCTGAAGCGTGTTACTCGACCCGGTGACATTTTATGAATGGTGGTGAGAATTTGAGATTGCTAGTGCTGTCATAAAACCTCCAACGGTTGTGATGTAATTATATAATATGCTGTAGTCTGACGCGCTACATGTCTGCTGTTACTGTACTGTTTTTACTTTATTTGAGCTGCTTTAATTCATTAAATGAACATTCGTCATTAGAAACGTTTATAAATCTGTTGTTGTTTACAGAAGTTTCAGTGTTACATAATCCTTCAGAAATCATTCTAATATGCTGATTTGTTGTTCAAGAAACATTTCTCATTATTATCAATGTTAAAAACAGTTTTGCTGCTTACCTGTTTTGTGGAAACAATGATACGACTATTTGTATAAGATTTAAAAAAGAGAGAAATTAATCATTTTATTCATCATGCATGAAAGTGAGTGAAGACATTTCTAATTGAATAAATGCATTAACATATTTAATTTATATATTTGATAAATGAGAATAAATGCAGTTCATTAAACTTTATATTCATAAACAAATCCTGAAAAATAAAGTTTAGCACCATTTCCACACAAAATATGAAGCAGCAAAATTATTTAACATTGATAATAATGAGAAATGTTTCTTGAGAGTCAAATAAATTGTAATGATTTCTAAAAGATCATGTGACACTGAAAACTGGAGTAATGGTGAAGATAGGAACTCTGTTATTTTGACGCGAAAATAAAACAAAGGGTGTCGTTTACATGTAGCGCATCAATTCCGCATGTTATGAAAGACCCGCGGACACGAATACAACCCGCGGCAAACTGCGTACTTGGCAACATAGCAGCGTGCCAACTTGATGCTTCCTCCTGAAGACTGTTGAGATGTGTTCGACTTGAAGCAGCACTGCTAGACCGATCGGTGTGTCATTAAAGTACTGCGAGAGCTGTAAGAGAGCGGACGTCTCCGAATGCTTTCTCTCGCCGTACTTAGATGTCATACGATCGTCATACATTACTCTCGCGTGTCACGTGACAGTGTAATCGCAGCCTCTGCGGTTGAAGAATCGCGTTTTTTCACATCGCGATATTATCGCAAATGCAATTAATCGTTCAGCCCTATTTGCATCACAGGAATAACTTTACATTTTATAATATATTAATATTGAAAACTTTTTTTTATTTGTAATAATATTTCACAATATTTTTTTATTTAATTTTTTTACTTTATTTTGATCAAATAAATTCAGCCTTGATGAGCAGAAGATAGTTATTTCAAAATCATTAATTATTGTAATGTTTCCAAACTTTTGGCAGGTACTTTAATAATAATAACAATTCTATATACTTTACTATAATATATTGTAGTAGTTTATTATATTATATTGTATTGTTATTATGATTATAAATGCTGCTTTTTATTTTTTACAGGACAATATGTATGTTTACAATATAATATATATATATTTTAATGTGCTAACATATGTATTTTTAACAATAAGTAATTGAGGTGTGGCTTGTGGGCATAGCTTGGGGCTTGTTCAGATTTTCCTTCTTTTTTATCACTAGCTGATCACATGCCTGTTTCTGACCCTGCATAGACAACAATGCAACCGCCATCTTCAATGCCCAGAAAGGTTGTAAGGACATTGTTCAAATATTCCATGTGACATCAGTGGTCCAACCATAATTTTATGAAGCTACAAGAATACTTTGTGCAGAAAGGTACCACAAACAACACACATTACAGACAGTTTCTCCTCAGTTTCCTGTCATTCTTTGACGTGCTCACGACAGTAGCATGCATGCATGTGGTCAACTGGTGCAACTGGACCATCCACTTGAATATGGTAGCTCTCAGATTTCATCAAAGATATCTTAATTTGTGTTCTAAAGATGAACAAAGGTCATACGGGTTTGGAAAGACATGAGGGTGAGTAATTAATGACAGTGACTATGATATTTTGGGATATCCCTTTAAAGTCCTGCTGTCTAAAATGGAGGAAACTGCCATTAAGTAACAAACTTAAGGAAATTAAGGAAATATTTTAGCATTTTGGAAAAATACACTCATAACGAAGTGACTAGAAGTCATGTGATAGTTAAATTGATTTAAATTGACGTTTAGTGCAAATCCAATCCAAATACAACCAAATATTCTTGTACAATGGTCCTTAACCAATAATCATGGTATTGGAAACACTGACCTGGAATGCTTTTTGCCATGGAGATAAATACCTGAGGAAAACCTGTTTCAGTCAGCCAGACACATCAGCATTTCGGGTTCAGATCCATTTATGCACAACAGGCTTAAAAACTATTAAGGAGTGGCCCAAACCAGAATAATACGAGAATTAAATGAGAAACAGGAACAAAATGGCAAAAAAAATAAAAAACAACAGCAGCAGCGATTTTGTGATTGACAGACTTTTATTTCATTAATTCATTTCTCCAAACCTAAAATACAGAAAAACATATTTTGATAGTAATATTCTGTGAACTAATACAACAGGTCCTGCTTTCAAAGGTCCGATGGCTTTTATATCCAAATGCTGCCTCTTAAAAGCTGTAGTGCCATGTTAAAAAATGTGACAATGGGGTTTAAACATATTCAAACGAGCAAGTAACAAAAATACTTGATGAAACCTACAGTATGCTACACAATATACCTGGTCATCAAAGGCAGACTATTGGCATAATTGAGGTCTTGAGTTTGTCGGGTGAATTAGGGTAATTTGGGTCATTTTTGCATGTTTGACTGCCACCTCAACACTTTACACAATCAAACAAGACTTCATCCTATGACAACCCAGCTAGAATATGGTACAGTTAACATAGACTTTGTTGGCGTGGACACAGAGCTTTCCCGACATTCCCAAATGTCCCAGAAGACCCTATTTTACCTTAGTGTTTTTCTTGAAGCTACAGGAGATAAACACCTGTATTTAATGTTGTGCTTGACACGGCAACATTCGGTCTAGATGTGCTGATTATTTGGATGCAGCTGAGAAAAGCACAGAAAGTGAGGGTTATCTGGCTGGTTTCAAGTGCCTCTTTCAAGTCTTCCCACCTCAACAGAGACAAACGCAAAAATCAACAAGGCAAACAAAATTTCACCTCAGTTTCACAAAATGCTCCCAAGAGTTCAGTTGCCTGTCCTACTTTGGCAATGGCTTTCTCTCCAATGAGTCCTGCAAGAGTCATGCCTTTCTCTCGGTTGTATTTGGGGTGAAATACAAACCCCCAACCAAACAGACAGAATCTTGACTCTTCCGTTAATACAAGTGGTTTTCGGGGTCCATCTAATAGCTGTTCTAGTAAAGTTTTGGCATCAGCTTTAATGGCTTCTGGTTGAGTCAAAATCAAGAATGGACGTTCTCGTTCAGTCCTCGTTCATAGAAAACCTCTGTAGGAAACAGTTTGGTGTCTATAGGAGCGCTGTGGTCCATTCCCTTGACGGAACAAATGGCTGGTGCTTCAGGTAAGTGAGCAGGTGAAGATGTGGCAGGAAGGGGCGTGGCTTGCTGACAGATTCTCTGTATCGACCATGACCCTATGGCAGCAGGGGTGTGATATGGATTATGGGGGTGGGATCAGGGCCCGTTCTCGTTGTAATGGAGCGAGATGGGCCGGTCTCTCTGGACAGGCATGTAAGGCCAGTTGTAGCTGGAGCCGGAAAGCAGCATGTCCCGCAGCAGGGTCTCGATGGGCGTTTTGCCTACCAGTCGCACAAAGAACAGCTGTTCGATAACAGGAGAAGAAACGATGCGCAGGGAGGGCAGACGTAACAACAGGCGGCCGAATCGGTTGGGTTGATTGGGGTATTGGTTCCGCACGTACTCCTCAAGTGCGCACTGGGACTTTTCCTGGATGCTCTCCACATGGGCCACATCAGACAGACCCATGGCATCTGAAGAAGTAAATAAAAACAGATGATAAAATTAAGAAATACTGTACTACAGTATCGGTCAACCCATTTATCCATCTAATCTATCTATAAACTACCATCTATCTATCCTCCATCCATCCATCAGTGTATTAACTCCTGGCTTAAACTACTGGATTGTGGGTTCTTACTGAAAAAAACACATCTGAAATAATCAAGTGTGTAAAATTGCTGGTGTTTAAGGCAAGATCTCCTTCGTCATTCTCTCTCTCATGCTATTTATCACTGGTGTACGCATACACTTCATCCTGCTGAGCTTCAGTTTTGATAACAAAAGATTAATTGCTTCATATTTCTATGAGGGCGAGCATACCCGCTGAGTGGGACACTTCTGTCCCATGAGTTCAGATAAAGACATTTATAGTTACGGTAGGCAGCATTTTGTAAGGGGGGCACTGATGTGTCAGTCCCTGGCGTAATGTCAGCGGTGACAAGCCTTGCGTGCTTCTGCGTCAGTCCCCCTCACACTGGCGTTGCACAGCAAAGGCATCCCCCTCTCTCTTTGTGTTTCACAGTGTGAACACGCACTGGGAGCTGCCATGGCACAGCGTTGGGCAATCGAAGTGACTGGCTGGCATTAGAGGCCTGTCGGGTGATGGGAGGTTTGGGCTGAGGTTACGGGCCACAAGAGTTTGTCTGTCCCTGTTAGCTCATGCCGGCAGATCCCGGCAGGGGGTGGAGGGGGGCTTTGGCTGGAATTGCAGGATGGATCACATTGATGCCCAAGGCTACAGAGGTTATGTAGGTCACGGCCAGACTGAAGCAAATCCCTCTTGCTGCAACTCAGCATGCATAATTCAGTCATGTTGGTGGAAGTTGAGGTGGGGCGGGGGCTGCTTGCCTGGTTTCAATAATAGATGGAAGCATGAAGGATTGAGTGATAAAAAAACGAATCCAGAGCGGTGGGTTCAGCCATACATTTGGAAAAGTGCAGGTCTGGGCTGGAAAAGGTTTTCTGACAGGTAGAGCAGGGAATCAGAAATCATTTACTCAGAAATCATGACTCTCTGTGGTCATTAAAAATCCCGGGATGTCATTCAAAAAAGAGTAGGGGTGTGACCCCGGCATCCAGGCCAAATTTCCTCATTGACCTCTGACCATCATGGCCTCCTAATCATCCCCATATTCCCTGATTGGCTTCATCACTGTCTCCTCTCCACCAGTAAGCTGGTGTGTGATGGGCGTTCTGGCGCACTATGGCTGCCGTCGCATCATCCAGGTGGATGTTGCACACTGGTGGTGGATGAGGAGATGTCCCCCTTATTATGTTAAGCGCTTTGAGTGCCTAGAAAAGCGCTATATAAATGTAACACGTTATTATTATTATTATCTAAACAGTGGGCAAGACATGTCTGAGTCTGAAGCTCTGTACCAAAGCATTTGGTAACGGCACGGGAAATCCTGCCCGTCGTGAATGTTTTGGGTGTAACACGTTATTTGTACTGTGTAACGTACGTTATGTAATCCGGTACCCTTTCTATTTATTTAGCTTAGTAACAAACATGATTGAAAACCTCACAAAATAATCAGGTCTACTAAAACCAGGTGTTTTCTAAATGGTATTATTGGGGCGGAAAATGTGTTTATAAAATTGACTCATACAGTAAATACTAATCAAACCAAGTAGCCATCAGGTTAGTTGTCTTACCAGAGGTGAAGAGTACGATGGACTTCAAACAGGAGTATTCGGCTGTGTCTACCTGAAGGGCTTTCAGTTTCTCCACCTGCTCTTGGAAGACACGTATGTGGTCCATGAAGGCCACAACTCTTTCGGCTGACATGGGGGAGGCATGTAGACCAGCAGCGGCCAGCAGGGGCGCTACATGCAGCGGCATAGAGCACTGAGCAGCATTTAGAACGAAAAGCTCACTCCATGACATACGCAAGAGTGCCACCTACACAAAAAAGGCACACACGTGTGAGATATTGCAACAGATGTTTTTTAAAAATATGCAAAATATTGAAAAAAGAAACCTTACAATATTAAATATGTAAATAGAAACCTGTTTCTTGTTTAAAGTCCTAAATAATAATACAAAATATATAGCATAAAAATTACATTTAATCCAATGATATATTATTATTATTTTTTTTTATTATAAGGAAAAAATATATTGATGTCTATTGCTGTAATTTTTAGCAATATACCACTCACGGATGTGTATTACAGTCATTATATCTTGGTCGAGTGGGTTTCAGGAAATTATCCCTCAACCATTGTAAAATCACAATAATGATTTATTGCTTTTAGTTTCTTAATAGATGTTCCAGACAGTGAATGTTACTCCCAATATTTTTTTTCTCTTACCAATTTTTGTTATCGATTCAATAAATTAAATAAAATAACAAATATTATCTAAAAATTATAATAATTTAATTAAATATTAACTTGATTTACCAGTTTGTATAAAAAAAAGTATTAAGTAAAAATGATCTTGATTTACCTGATCCATGAGCTGCAAGTCAGGAAAGAAAGGGATGTTCTTCGCCCACTCCACAGCACTGAAGAGCAAACGGGCGGCCAATTCACAGATATTCTCAATGCCCATTAGGTTGTTGGACTGCATGCACTGGGCTCCGTAGCGGGACGTGGGGTACGGCTCAGCCCGTAGGAGCAGAGAGATGAAGCCTGAGAGATACGGCTGCCCGTTGAATGGGTCACTCCCATTGCTCAGGTATTGTCCTGGACTGGACTGCGAGTTGGACATACGACCCCTTTGCACAGCTGAGGAGGAGAAAATAAAAAGCAAAGAACCATTAGAAGAGGATATTGATGTGTTTACTTGCAAAAACAACCAAATCCATCCGCCACAATAGATCAAAAGTGTCCTTCTGCTTTCTAATGTCTAAGCAACTGCAGTCATAGCATCTGTGAAACCCATCAGAGAGATGCCGACCCCTCTGCTATCCTTCAGTGAGTAATGAGTGAGTGAACACTATAGGCGAAATGGTGTTTTTCACACTTCTTCAAACAAATGGTTCAACCAGAAGCGAAGGGCAAAACAGGCCATTCCTGTAACGATGCAGCTCAGTGCCCATTTGGGAAACACCTGTTTAACTATCCTGCTGTCTGGCCAATAACTCCATTTACTATAAACCAGAGGGAGCATGAAATGAGCACAGAATGAAAAAGAGGACTGTGTAAGTGTAAAAGAGAGTGACAAAAACTCAGAGGAAAATGTTATTGCTCCGAGGTTTCACAGACATAATAGAGTTTCGTGGAAGTGTCAATTCTATCTCAGTTGTTCCTCATAAATTACAGACCAGAAGCTGAAAGTATCATTATTTTAATCATTTGAATTAAGCATATTTAGCCACCGGCACATGCCTGAATCAGACGAATGGTAAGGGGGAGAAACCCTGAATCAGAAGAATGGTAAAGGGGAGTTAAGGTTGAAAGAATGGCTAAACAAGGAACATGATGCTCAGAAACTACAGATGTAGGCAGATCCAGGCCGATTAATGGACCAATATTTGAGATTGTCAGCATCAGGCCACCAATCAGGTGAGGGCATACAGTGGTAGAAACGCCCACAATGACCAACAATACAGCCACTTAATAACCTCTAGCTAGGAAATTACACAAGATCAGGACTCACAATGAAGATTAAAAGGAAGGAACAAGTCCACAAGACTCATTATGATATGAAATACAATCATAGTTTCCTTTAGGAAGGGAGAAACAGAATGGTGAGGATTCAGAAAGTTTTGTTTTGGAAACTGGAGCTACATAATAACTGCTTCAGCAATGTGTATAATTTACAACTGAAGCTTTTCCTATTCTTTGTTTTATACTGTTAACGAGTGAAAAATATTTCAGAAATGTCATTTGTGAACAAACATTAGTACAGTTATTTAAAAAAAAAAAATACACTACCAGTCAAAAGCTTGGAGTCGGTACAACTTTTGGAAAGAAGTCTCTTCTGCTCACCAAGGCTGCCTTTATTTGATCAAAATACATAAAAACAGGAATATTGTGAAATATTATTATGATTTAATATTACTGTTTCATATTTTAATATATTTTAAAATGTATTTTATTCCTGTGATGCAAAGCTGAATTTTCAGCATCATTTCTCTAGATTGCAGCGTCACATTATCATTAATATGCTGATTTGTTTCTCAATAAACATTTATTATTTTCAGTATTGAAAACAGTTGTGCTGTTTATTTGTTTAGTGGAAACGGTGAATATTTCAGAATAACGTCATTTATTTGAAACGTAATGTAAAGTATTTGCTGTTTTTTTCTGAACCTTTTTCTCACTTTATTGCTCTCTGCGTCAAGCAGAACAGAAAATCAGACTGGAAAACTGCAAAAAAATGAGCAAACTCAAGCACTCTAACAGCATAGAGCCGAAGCTGAACTGCATTCTTATGAGTCTCTGATAAATCAATAAGTGAACGTGCTTCACGTGTGTCAGAGGATTAACACTTGACTCACACTCAGAGGTCAAACGTTAAGTTACGGTAGCTGGACTTTCCTGTTCCTCGTTTGTGGTTCTCTCCTGAAACTGGTGATGGAGCTGTGGCATACCACAATACATGAAGGGTGGGGACAGGTGCACAATATTTGTGGAGCAAAAACGTGTGATATTGGGTGTTCAACCACATTTCTGCACAAACATTTCATCACTCAGGTGAACAAATTCATTAAACCTTACTGACTGAATTATTTTGAATTAGGAGCAGTTCACACTCGAACAAGTAAAATAGAAGTTCATGCGTTCACATAATAGGTTAAGACGTGAACAGGGAAACCAATTATAAAAAAGCATTATTTTACATTTATATTATAATTTTTCTTTTACCACCAGCAGCTGTTTTATTTTAATATTATTTATACAGTATTGAATGATGCTTTGAAATCATTTTAGTTTGGTATGTGTTTTTTTTGTATTTTTAATAGTTATATTTGGCTTCAATTTATTAAAAATGTATTTAAGTTAGTCATTTCTAACATTAGTTTTGTAAGTTTAAGTTTTTCATTTATTTCAGGATTTATTTCAATACATTTTTTATATTTTATATTTTTTATAGTTTCCGTTTACAATGATTACTACATGATTATCAGCATAACAATAACATAAACGCAATGTCTTAATAATTGTTATGCCTATTTTTATTTGTTAGATATAGTGAAAAATGCTTTACACCACTTCTTTTTTTTAATGTTTATACTGTTTTTCAGATTTCTAAAACTTCAAAAAATAAAATATCTAGGGGTCTCAGACTTTTGAACACACCTGTGTTTGAAGAATCATAAGGCTTTACGTTACACATGCAATCAGAAGGAAGTCACCTCTGCCAGAGGTCACCTGTTTAAACGGGTTGAACAGCAGGATTAGCCAATCGACCAGGTGGCAGAGTGATATTTACCCAAACCCCACAGAGAGCCGTCACATTTGGACTTTGCTATGATCCTGTCTATTATTAATGTTTACTTTCCATTGACCTATATTTCACCCTGCACATGGGAAGTGACTGACTTCTAGGTCATGGAAATAAGTCTCAGATTCAGCACGTTTCCAGAGACGCTCAGCAGAAGCAGCACGTGGTGGACATGCGCTGTTTACTGCATCTGCACACATGCTGCCAACATGTAGTCCTAATGTGACGTTCACATCCTGGGCCATTCTGCATGAAATCCTATACAAAAATCCTCTTGGATTACATATCTGGGGCCCGTTTCAAAAAGGAGGTTCAAATAACTCTGAGTTTAAACTTGAACTCAGAGTTGACTTACTCTGAGATGGGAAACTCTGAGTTTTCATTTACAGAACAGCTGAAATGAGTTAGTTTACTCAACTCTGAGTAGGTTGACTGAGTTAAGCGCGTGCACCATGACTATGAAAAGTCATGATCAGCGGAGCACCGAAATTACGATTCACCATGGCAACAGCTCCCGCCAAAAAGACTTCAGTGCGTGTATTTCCGTCAATGCGTAACTTTAATTCTTAATAACTGTCAATAACTATTATAATATCAGAGGTGAAAACTAAATTATTGAACTAATATTCATTTTAATGGTATCCCATGGCCACAAAAAAGAAAAAAATACAGAAAAAAGAAACAAGAACACAATTCAATCAAGGTAAAGCTTTAAGCATGAAAGGTTCATATGTGTGGACTTAATGACTTTACAAAAGTCTTGTGGCTTTTTCCACATAGTCTCACACTCTTTTCACATAGTGAAATATTCTCTAATCCAACCTGTTACATTTCTTAATTAGAGTAATATAATGAACTACTGACTGAGGGAGAACCAGCACCACTGACAGATGAAGAGGAGGTGGTCGAGTATTGGAAGAATTCTCAAATCCAAAAGTAAAAAGAATAACTTTTGCTTTTGTATTAGGAAATAAAGATGATAAAAAAGTTAATAATTAGTTTATTTAACAGCAGTGGAGGTGGTTACGGCTCGTACTACCCCTCCATCTGGCATCCTTCCATTCCATACAATAATTAGTTTCATTTTCAGAAGGTGCGATGATGGTGGAGATATGCTTATCATCAATGCATCCAACCACACTGGAAATCCTGAAGGAACTTCAGATTATTGGGTTACTTCCAGCGCGATCTCACGGCAATTTTTACATATTTTACAAGGTGGCTAATTCGTACGACCTCACTCGTACAAATTTATACGATTTTTGCTAAATCGTACATATTTTACGAGATTCCAATTCAGTGTTACTTCCAGACATCACAGAAAGATGTTATCAAGTGAACATCATTTATCAGATTAGCCTCATTTAAACCACTGACCTACAGTCCTGTGAAACTGCTCTGACGGATTTGTGCCCAGGAAAAAATATCAGAATGAGTATGAGAGCGATGCACACTTTCCTTAAAATCTGCATACAGGACTTATAATGTGCTCTGCATCTCTGATGTTTTAAAATACATTTTTCCTATTTTTCAAATTATCTTCCAATGGGGTAAGACTTTAAACATATTCTTGTTTCCGTTTGGATTAAGACTTTTAACTTTTGCACTTAAAAGGAAAATCCCGCTGGAAACAAGACTAAATATAGACCATTGTTCCATATATAATTTGACATTTATGGATATTTGTACTTAAAATAAGACAAAAAATACTCAGTAAGAAAATCAATTTTGCAGTGTGAATTAGGTATTTAAACTTCACTAACACTATAAAAAGGGAGAGGAGACCGAAATAAACTGGGTTTACCAAAGAAAACCTGTCCCGACCAGTTTAGGTTCACAGAGTAAGTTACCGCGGTAATTTAATAGATTTTCATCGAGCCCCTGGAATAGATTTGTGCCCCTTTTTTTCTGCAAAAGTGGTGCAAGATTATCGTTGTTGGTTGCTTACAAGTGTTATTTTGAGATATGTATGCATTAGGATACAACAGATTTATCATGTTATTATTATCATTACTATTTAACTATTATTAGTTTTTATCAGGCTATTACTTCAAAATATTTGTTTAGTTATATTTGACCTTAAACCATATTTAAACATGTTTTATTAGTTTTTTTGTGATATAGTTTACAATTTAAACTAAACAAAATTGAAATGTTTCTTTAAGCAACTAGCTGAGCTAAAAAAAAGTTGTCTTTTTTTAATACATCAGTTTATTTTAGTTAAAATTGTATTTTATGTCAAGCAATTTACTTGCTGCTGCTTACTGGCCCAAGCCAAACGTGTCCACCCCCAGATCTCTCTATTCATTCTGGTCTCTATATATGGCTCAAGCCCCTCATTCTATGAGGTTTCGTATGCCAGCACTTCTGCATGTGAATGTCAGACTTCATTCAGTCCACACGGGTCGTTTTCTAGTTCTGACAAAGGTCACGACCTTGCGCATTGGAACATTCCAGCAGATGCACGTACTTGCAGAAGCCTGTGGAACTGACAGGGCAACCACACAGCTTTCTTTCAATCACAGGCGCTCTTTGTCAGGCTGGAATGTCAGTCATGTCAAGAGAAGCCGTAAGGTGTAAAAACAGGTAGAGCGATCGAAGAAGAGGGGCGCTGGGAGGACGATCATCTCTGTGAGTTCAAGACATGACCGCACTAGCTGAATCCTTCAGATCAATCTGTTAGTACTTACATTTACACTCTTAAAAAGATTCTTTATTGGCATTGATGGTTCCATAAAGAATCTTTAAAATCAATCCATAGAAGCTTTAATAGGAACCTTTAGTGGCAGAAGATTCTTTAGATTATTAAAATATTCTTCACAACAAAATAAATGTTCACTGAAAGGTTCTTTGTAGAACCTGAAATGATTGTAGCTACACTTTATTTTAAGGTGTATTATTGAAATACTAAGTAATATGAATTAACTACATTTATTTACTATATGGTTAGGTTTATGATTAGGGTTTGGCTTTTACTTGCATGCTTTTATGCATAATTATTTGTTATTATAATAGTAAGTACATGTAACGTGTAACAAGGACGTGTTTTTTCTTTGGCATTGCTGCCACTCTTTTGAAATCTTTATGTGTAGATTCCAAACCTATAGTAATTCTTCATTATTTATGAATGAAGAATATTAAGAAAAGTTATCTCAGTATAAAATGACAGCATATGGGTTTGGAACAACCTGAGGATAAGTAAATAATGACAGATATTTCACTTTTGTGTTGAGTTACATCAAAATTGATGCACTTCTGGCATTGAATCTTCCACAGAACATCCCTAGAAGGTTTTCATGTGCAATCAGGCTGTAAAACAGTCTATTTTTAATCAAGAAGGTCACATGATCTATTCTGTTTGAAATTTGCACTAAAAAGCATATGCGTATACATGTAACCAGCAGCATGATTCTGCCCCATTCAGTACCAAGCACACGTGATGAACTCGTAGGAGGAGAGAGTGGGATTTCTGAGCACTGCCGAAAACAAAGGACCTTAGAGAGAAACGCGTTTGACCTCATCCATAAGAAGCAAGCCATGCAAAAGTTCACGAGTTTGATCTATCAAAGGCATTATCTGTCTGATATCTGATTCTAAACACGTTCACAAACCTTCAACTAATCATTCCTGTCAAACAGAGGATATATAAGCATCTCAATTCTTCCTTCATCCTTGCATCTCCTCAAACCCAACTTTATTCTTAAGACTTAATGGCCCGGTTTCATAGACAGGGTTTAGCCTAAACCAGGATTAGGCCATAGTTCAATTTGGACATTGAAGTAATTTTTATAAACGTGCCTTAGTAAAAAAAAGACATTACTGGTGTGCATCTTGAGACAAAACAAAGGCACTGATATATTTTAAGATCAGTCAGTGCAAGTTTCTTTCATTCGAAACCGCTCAGACTTACATTTTAGTCTAGGCTTAAGCCTTGTCTGTGAAACCAGGAGACTATCTGTTAACTACCAATTCTCTATACATTCATATTTCTATATTCCTTTAATCAGGTAGAGCAGGAAGATTTCTTAGAGTATATTAAAGCCAAATCATTTATCTGTATAGCACTCAAGGATTACATGAACTAGGGAACTTGACAATCAACCTGTAATAACCATGTGCACCGAATCGGATTTATTTTGCACTCATATGAATCCATGCATGCACTGCCAGAAGAAGCCCTTCTGGATATTTTATGTAAAATACTATACAGTGTTGAGGAGCCCAGACACGACACTCAAGCAGAAACTGTATCACATTCTATAAATATATCCTGATATTTATGTAGTTTATTAATTTATCTATGTACTTGTCAAAGACTGTCTCAATTGAACTTTGAAAGGAATCTTTATAAGTGCTGCAAGACTCTGTTCACTAGCATTCATATGTTTATATGTAAATGTGAATACTAAACATAAACCTCATCCACAAGGTCCACAGTATATGCGCCAAGTGTTTTGTTTGTTTGGCTCAAACGGTGTTATGACTGCAGATGATCTGTAATAGCTCAGTACAAGGTGCTTCTCTTTGCAAGTGACTGAATTGCATAATTCAGAGAAGACATCATTTATGAATGAAAAGAAGAAACGAGGCTGAATGTGTTCCTGTCTATATCTATTTTGTCTGAACAAATGCAAAACAACCCGAGTGAAGGAAAAAATACATATTATTGATTTGAATGAATGCATGCAGACAGATAAAGCAAAACAATGTCTTGTTTTAACTAAACTGTTGACAAATTCAAATAAAAGTGTAAAACATAATAGCTGTCATGCCACATGATTTCAATGCTTTTACATTTTAGTTTTAAATAAATGAAATCACACTAAATGGGGTAAGTCACAATGGAACCGCCTGCCATAGGCTTTTCTGTAAAAATTTAAACACTAAATAAATTATGAGAGACAAGTCATAAAAATATGTTTATGTTTTTTTGTATTAACTGGACTTTTAATTTGGACTTTCATTCCTTTGTGACAACTAGCCCCGGTCTCCACTATGCATTGGAAAACTAGATGTTGATATTTTCTAATTCAACAGGCCACCGAGGAATGTCAAGTATAAAAGTGGCTACAGAATATCATGGACCTATATTTGTCATCTTCTAACAGGAAGCCCATCAAAGTTTAACAGACTAGAGAATAGGTCTGAATAGGTTTTCTGCGTTCTTTCAGTTTGAAAACATGACTAAATGAATTTTCCCTGCAGTAATTTTCATAACCCAATTAAATGAGGAACTTGGCAGAGCTTTCACTATGAACTACAGAGAACAACTTATCCACCACCATAGAATTAAAAAAGAACCCTAATAATTGAAACTTCTTTTGAAATGAAACGTTTTTGAGGATTTAAACTCCAGAAGTCTCATGTTAGTCTACAAAGAAGGGAATTTCTTTTGTTAAAAAAAATAATAATTATTAGTCATGTTGCTCTTGATTGTTATTTGGGCAATTCAAAGAAAATAGCTGAGATTAGTCTAATTCTACATTATATGTTAAACAAATTATTATTAAATAGGTACACTATTAAAATAAATTGTGAGCATGAGCATTTAAACAGAGGCTGAAGAAAATAAATATATTATATAGGCTATAAAACAAACATTAATTAATGGTTATGTTTATCATTCTTATGAAGAACTTTTGTTTTTGTTGTTGACATTTGGTTCTTTAGAGATAAAGAGAGTCCTTGGAGCAAAAGTTTTCGAGGTTCTTCACATAAGCACATGGTTTTGGGCTCTCAAAAGCACTCTAAAGTTACATAGATTACAAAGAACAATAGAATAAAGAGAACTTTGCCCTCAAACCACTTTATGGTTCTAGGTGAAAACTTTAGATCTGTCACCTTAGACATCAAGATATGTTTGAGAAAAATTACAGAAGTATTCTGTTTGAAAGTGACCCCTTATTGAGTTGTAGTCTATTATTTTACACTTGTAACAATAATTGTAGCAACTAAACTTTTTGTGGAAAATATGGTTACAATAAAAGTTCCAGTTAGAACCAAAAATCCATAGTAATGGTTCTTTTCTTTTTTTAACTTGTCTACTGGTACTTTAGAGAAAAAACTAATGATCCAAAATATTACAACAATAACTTTTTTTTATCTGATCCATATAGCCAAACAAATCAAGAACCTTGTGCAAGCAAAATAATGTTTATTAGAAGTAGGCGTTTACTTATTATGGTTTGGTTTGTTTTTAAATAGTGTTCCCTATCTTCATCTATATTATTTGAATCATTTTACATTTCTGTTCAGGTTTATTCTACTAAAGTTTTTTTTCAGAGCTGTATTTTTCAATTGCATGCAGCAGTCTTACCCTCTCTCCTCATCCCGACCTTCAAGCACTTCTTCAGCCGGCAGTACTGGCACTGGTTCCGATGGTGCTGGTCGATGGGACAGTCGCGGTTCCCCCGGCAGGTGTAACTCAGGTTCCGTCTGACCGAGCGCTTGAAGAAGCTCTTGCAGCCCTCGCAGGTAAACTGGCCGTAGTGTTTGCCGCTGGACTTGTCCCCGCACACCATGCAGTCCACATTGGGAATTTTGTCCCCGGAGAGCGCGTCGTTGCCCGGGGTTGAACCCGAGGGAGTTCCCGGTGTCCCGCCGGGCTCCTGACTGCACATTTGCAGCTGGGAGCCGGGATCAGCTGAAATGTTCTCTTGCCACTGATTTACTACCATTGCCATGCTATCCCGCAGCACTTTCTGTGGTAACGACGATACAATGCGACTCGTTTCCAGCGGGGAGGAGAGTTCAAACGAGATCTTCACCTCCGGGATCTTCCTACGACAAAAACTTGATAGAGCGAAACTTTACTTCTCTACTCAGAGGAGGTCTTGGAATATCTACTAAGTAAACAAGAAGGTGGCATAATTATTGTGAGAGAAATCCCAAATGCATGTTCTTCTTGGAGTTTCAGAAGCTCCGAATATACTGTCAATGTCCGAGCGGACAGAAGACCATCCGTTTGAAACGTCACGATCTTCTCGAAATCCCGCTTGTGAAGTTTTGCGTTCTATGTAAGACAGCTCGCGATCGTAGGGCAGGCTAGTGTAAGGTATTTAAATGAAAAGACCAAACAAAGAGCGCTTTCCAATCATCAGTACTGATATGATACCAAAGAGCAATCTTCGTCCAAACAAGAGCGCACGCGAAATATTATTGCGGAAAAACATGTAGGCTAAATACAATACAAATTAATAAACGCTAACAATTCTTTCCGTATGACAGTTCTTTGTACCAGGAAAGTTGCCAAATAATCCGTCAAAACCTGTAGGTTCTGTTTCCAAGAGAAGATTGAGCGTGTTTCACTCGCCAGCTGTCTGGTTCCTCTATGAGAACCGTAGTTAAGAATTCGGTGAAAGTGACACTAAACAGCCGTGGTTACCGGAGCTCCGCCCACCACATTACATATAAGGAAATAGTGACCATATTAGTATATGACGCCTTCACAAGGGGCGGGGCTTGGATACGCCGAGCTTCTCAACTGGTCAGTGGAGGTGCTAGAAAAAAAAGTCTTTGTCCAATTGGACAAAGACGCTGCTCTTGCACAATTAATGTGAACTGTTTAACAATCTCAAGCAGAGAGAATCTCAAGAGATCTTGAGAAGAGACATGAACACTGATTATTTTTCATTATCATTACCAGAGTACCCTATATAAGTGGTAAATGTGAATGATTCAGTTTTAAGCTGTTATAACACTTTATTTCATAATGTTCTGTTATAGAATAAATGATTCAACGCTACATACAGACACTGATTTTATATATATATATATATATAAAAAACTACTGCACATTAAAAACGTTTTACTCTCATCAGATCAGTTCATTCTCAAAATACAAGCAGAAAAAATATATAATTTGTTACATGTCAGTGATAATAATTTCAAAATGCTTGCATTCAGTTTTGTCATAAAATCTGTTTTGTACATGTAATTATTTCAGAAAAAAAACAATGTGTTGACGTCTACTTAATTATAACGAGAGAGAAAGAAAACAAGGGGATCTGCTTGTTTTTATTAGTGCCTTGTGGAGGTGTTAGAGTTTACACCATTTGACAAAGGCCCTTCACTTCTGTTAGTTTAGTAATGAGCGTATTGGGAAGCTGTTAATGCACAAAAGGCCACAGTGTAAATTACAGTGACATGCTCTAGGTTTACCATTTCACCTAAAAGCATGTGAAGAAGCGTAGTGAACTAACTGATGTCACAACTAGTTCAAATCTTGTTTACATACAAATTCAACTTGCCATCTGTTCTAAATGATACAGTTACTTTAATAAGTATTTATTTGGGATTGTGTTAAAAATTAATTTGATTGTGTATATTCATGTAGTAAATGTGGACTTAATTACAGAAATCATTTGTTTACCTAATTTTTGACAGCATAAGGCAAATACTGCATTTGCCAAAAATACAATCTTTTTAAGCCTTGCTCGTCTCCAACTGATTTCAGAAGGTAAACACTTCCTTTCCAATATCATGGACATTTTACGAAACTACATTTGTTGCATAAAAAAAGTTTGCAATAAACACATTGGTGTGAAAATAGAAATAAATTAGGAGAAGAAAATTAATTGGTGACTTAATTGTTAAAAGTAATCACTATACAACATGCATCTAAATGTGATGGTTTTGTTAAAAGTTTTTTGTCAAATATTTCTTTAAACAGTTCAAGAGCACCTCAGTTCCATAGCGATGCATTAATATTGTCCCATCTCCGTGGGATATTTCCCTCTGTGAGTAAGTGCAGTATTCCATTAAACCCGTTTAAACAGTTATGCCTCCCTCTCTGTCCAACGCTACATGCTAAGTAAACAGTCATCTTTGTGTTGATGCCTTAGCTAAACAATAGCAATAAAACAATCATAACACTGCCAGCATTATTTACTAATGAGTTAAAACATGTTTAAATATGAAACATATAGTAATTAAATGGAAATGAAAGAAAATAAATTATTTACATACAAAACATATGGTCCCCAATTAGGCAGCATGCAAAGAAAAGAACTTGATGTTATTGTTGTCCCTGTTTAGCACGGGCACATCTAGCGCTAGAGGCCATAAAGCTGGCCTTTAGCTTAGCTTAATTGTTGTCACATGTAACCCTACCTTGTCCTCCAATTAGCCTTTTGACTGGCTATTAGATCATTCTGTGGCATAGTGACAAAGGGCGTTATTTGGTGATTATGTGTAATTCTATACAGTGAAGGCATTTAAAATGTCCAAATGAAATGAATTTAGCTTTTTAATATCATTAAATTAGAGGTTCACTTGAAAAATCGCTCATTATTTACTTACCCTCATGGTGTTCCAAACCCGTACGCTGTTATTTTTTCTGTGAAACACAAAAGGAGGATTTTTGAAGGATCACCATGCAGCTCTTTTCCATATAAGGACAGTTTATAGCCTGTCAAGCTTAAAAAGACAAAAACACACATACATGTAGCCCATGCAACTTGTGCGCTGGTCAACTTGTGTCTTTTGTGGTCATAAAATAGGAAAGAGACCAGGAGTTACAAACAATGTGATCCGTCATCAGAACTTGAATCTGAATGTGAATAAAAAACAACATACAGGCTTGGAACATAAAGGGGTTGTAAATAATGAAAAAATCTGAATCTGCTGAATCTGCAATGCTTGAAAGGTGGAGCTATATCAAATTGTATAGTCCAGTCCAGTGCAAACATCCATTTGTCAGATGCATCTCTGGCTCTGATTGATTGTCATGATAAATGCACAGGGAGCTCATGCCTAGTATGAGGTGACTGATGACTGCAGCAACTGGCACAGTGACTCCAAGACTGAGGTCAGGGAGTAAACATGACCACATAGCATGGCCTAGGAAATGCAAAGGCCACCGGTTTGCAGGTTAATTTATGGAAGCTTTGACAGTTTGTGACCCATGATTCAGTGCCCCGTTTCTGACGTGAAAGACAAGCCAGTCCAAAAATGTACCCGTAAACAATCACTCAGGTAACCTGAGCATGAACAAAATATGGCCTAGAACATCCGCTTTCTGAACGCCCAGGGTCTGTTTGAAAGGACAAAGTTAACGTTAGAGTACTGAATGATCAGTTTTCATTTTTTCACCTATTCACAGATCAATAAAGAGCTCAGAATAAAGAAATACATGTTTTAAAAGTTTTTAAACCAAACTATTTCAGCCAAAAATGTAGAAATGGACAGCAAAAATCTTAAAATGAAATTATTTGAATCTCAAGCTAATACGATGGTTTCACACAGACACACACACATGTATACATACATATACACATATATTCTAAAAAACAAAAGTACAAAAGTCATCAGCTCAGAACAAAGTGTTAAATTATTTCTGCCTTGTTTAAACCTGAAATGATCAACCATAATATATATATAATATATATATAATGACAGCATTGTCTATGAAAACACTGGTTTATAATTTAAGGACATATTTACATTTTGGATGAGTGCCTATTCATTTGTGCTTCACATTGTGGTTAGTTCGGACAGTGTGCTCTTTCCTCTGTCCGATTAGACTTGATTAAGAGGTTAGACGTTGTGAAGCATGGCGTCTTTAACTGAGATTTATCTGTTCCTGTACTGACCTCTATGGGGTTGCCTGCCCTCACCCCAATGTCCTCTGGATTTATTTGGTTATTTGTTTATCTATTCTGAGGAGTCTTGCATTTCTCCCTATTTTTTTCCCTGTTTATGCATCCAAGTCTCATTTTTCACAGTGGTAGCAATACGAAGCTCTTGCGATGTGCTGATACAGTCAAAATACGGGTAAATGCACTGATGACCCTCATGACCTGGACACCCGCCTGAAGCTCAGCCCACAACGTTCTGCATTGTACTGCTGCAACCAACATCTAGTAAGACATACCACAGAGAAAAATAACCTCCAGGTTTTAAACTGAAGAATTTGAGTTCGTTTTCTGTTGAGATACCACATCTGATTTCCATTCGAGAAGGCATTGAGAACAAAATTAAAGTTCTTAGAGTTCTTAATTTCTATGTCAGCTAAAACAGGTTCCAACTATCACAAAAGTCACTCAAGCAACACCAAAACGGGCACTTGTCTACGCACACATTTCTTATTAGGAGTTTCTGGGCTAAACGGGGAGAGCAAGAGTATGTGGCTAGCATGACCTGACATGCCTCTGAAGCTGGAGGGGGTCTTGACCTTTGCTCCCGGGCTTCAAACCTGGGAAGATGAAAAAAAGGATTGGTTAGGAGGGTGACTCCTTAAACAAGAGCTTCTGTTTTAGACAGGAATGTCAGTTCCATAAAAAGATGCCTATAGAAAATGAAAAGAGAACCGAGAGATAATGAAGATATAAAAGAGTGTGTGTGTGTAGATGGTGTGAGGAAGACCGGGGCTAGTTGTCATATAGGAACATTGTCATAAATACTCAATTTCAATAACTATGTTGGTTTCTTTAACACGGGTATTATATGTATCAACAATAGTTGATATATAACATATAGTTCAAAACCCTCTTAAATACAACCATTTTAGTGAATTCTGTCCTTCAAAATAACATTTCAACAGATCACCGAACTTGTGTAATAGCTGTTGTCCTAAACAAGACAAGACAATAAAGATAATATATAGATAAATTTGAACCAAAATGTTAAACAGTGTTCGCAAGGCAGGGGTATTTTTCATGTGTTCATAAGATGGGGCTAGTTGTATATGTTGCAATTTTATACTTTATGCATATTCTATATTATTTCTAATAGCTTTGAATGACGAATGCATTTATAGCATGTTGTTATCTTGTTTAATGTTTTACATTTACTAAAACATTTTAACATTAAAAGTGTCATCATTAAGATTGGTTGATACATTATGAATTAACATGAACAAAAAAATAACAATATAATTTAACATTAACCAAGATTAATAAATGCTGTAATTTAAAAAATGTAATGTTTATAATTAAGTTATTTATTTATTTAGTTATTTTTTGTTAATGTTCTAGTTTTGCTGCTTTATGAATTGTTTTGTGTTGTAGAATTATTTTAATGGTTAACTTTTGTTGCTCATTAGCAGGTTCACATTGTGACTACTTACATATATAATGTGACAACATGCCCCGCTATCGGGTCAACATGTGTTAAATGCAATCTGGTCTCACAGAATTCCGTGTAATGACCACGGAACCTTAACTCCGAATCTGTGGCGGCATCTCGGAATCGCCGGAAATTTCATGATGGGCTCACAGAAGTACACCAGTGTAAGTGTCCCCAGCACGTTCTCACTCCGAACACATATTGAAGCTTGGTCGGGACCCCTTTGGCATCGCTTTTTGACATTCAAGGTACCCCTTTAGCGCATTTTTTCGACTTACAGGGTCCTCCGTTGCTTTAAATAGGAAACCCTTTGCGTCAATATGCCGACGCGATACTGGGAATTTTATAGTCATAATTAAATTATATATTGTATAACAACATTGCCATTATTGCATATAAGTTGGAGTGTGATTTTTCAATGTAAACAGCCACAACAGTTTTATTTATTTTACATTACACATTTATGGGTACGTAACCCAACCCCTGCCCCTAAACCTACCATTTGTCAATAAAACAGAAGCTATAACAGACAGACACAACTACCGTCATAATTTATTCAAAAAATATTAATGTTCCAAGTCTTCCGAGGCAAAACGATTGATTTGTGAGAGTAATAGATGTGATCGCCGTCTCCATCCGCCGTAAAGCTCTTCAATGTAAAGGTGGATTTTTTTTTAATGGCTGCCAAGACTTAAGCATGAAATATACTGACAGGAGTAAAAGTGTGACATCCGGTCTCCTCTGTAAAGTCTAGAGAAACGTATTAATTGCATCCATTACTTGCAGAGGGAAATGGCAATATGAATGGTGGGAAATACAGCAAAACGTTGTTTTCTATCTTCATTGCACTGTGTGTTGATCTTTCAAACAGGGAAATGGACTTTGCCACTCGCTGAAATACAGAACGTGGCGCTCATGTACAACACGTCACCGGAGAAAGATATTTGATTATAAATGATGAGACTGGAAGACTGTGACCAATGAGCTTAACAAGGCAGAATACTGGGCTGTAACAGATTTGCTAAACACCCCCACCAGCCTTTCTGCCATAATGTGATGTTTATGGCCATTTTTACCCCCGGACTTCAGTCATGCGATGAAGCAATAAATTACTCAAGCAGGCCCGCTGGAGGGAAAGTCCTTGTGACTCTGTTCTGCGGCTCCAGCGGAGAGAGCGTGACATAGAGGGTCACATCTGCAGATAACCTTGTGTTTTCTCACTGTTTTTCTCCGACATGGCGGCCGCCTGGAAAGCACACATTACCCACCCATGGAGGGTTGGGATCTACTCTGGGTGGAACAGTGCTGACACGTACCATCAATACATCTTTAGCGGAGCGTTTTTGTTCTTGTCATTTTTGTGTCCAGCAGCAGATAAAGAGGCCAAAAACAGGAAATAGGCAGGAACATGCGGAATCGTGAAAAATTATACGGCTGATCTTTAGAGCAGATTAAGAGTCAAGTTATGGTCAAGCTTATTATAGTCAAAGTCTCATAGCACATAGCATCTGGTTGCTTCCTGACACAAATAAAACTCTGTAACAAATATTCATAATACAAAAACATCCCATTATGACTGTGATCACTGAATGTTCCTTGTTTTTTTTTCATGTTTCCTAATCTAGTGGTCTAATATATGTGGCACTGTACACTGCAAATATTGTTGGTATGGTGCCAAGCTGGGTTCGGTTCCCAGGGAATGCATTAAATGTATACATTGAATGCAATGTAAGTCCGTAATTTGTTTACTTGTGTCTGCCTAATGCATAAATGTAAATGTACTGTAGTTCAACACAGCACTAACAATGCCAAGGTCATGAGTTCGATTCCCAACAAACTTACCGATGCAAGCCCAGATTCTTCCTTAAATCAAAAGGTGCATGAAGAATATGTGCTTGCATTAGACACGGTGTCCAAGCGGCCTGGATTTCACAGTAGAAGGGAGGCCACATTCCCTGCAGTTAAAATCTCAGACGGTGGTCTTTAACACATTCTCTCTCCCTCTCCCTTTGCCTCCCAATCCCAATAAAACCTTCTGACCACCGGTTGACCTTTCGCCGTTCTTCCCCCGTCCAATGCTTTCTGTTCGCTCCACCACTGCAGTCCAGCGGAGGCCAATGGGGGCCAGCAGCTGTGGGGAGGGGGATATGAGGTCACGAAGGTCACGGCACTGGTAAAGTCATCGGCGAGACTCCAATGTGGGGCATCATTTCCCCCCTTCAAAGGCAGTCCTGACGTCCACGGGGGCCGCCCGATGGCCCCGCTGTTCCTGAGCTTTCAAGACCTGAGACAGACAAGGGTAAATAAAGTGATACCAGGTGTTAGCTAGCCCCTTTCCCAAAAAATCCCCCATTTCACACTAAGAAACCCTGTACGGGTGCGTGAGTCATGGCAGCGTGGCGGCCCAAGCCAAAACAACCGTTTGGTACCGCCTAATCCGTTGAGGATTGAGTATGCAAATTCAAAAGCATCTTAGCTCAGATTTGGGATAGAAAGAGGTCATCAAAGCCCACGACCACCACCAAAAAAAAAAAGCTGACCCCTTGAATAACTGTGAAGATCAAGCCAAGTGAATAGGAATCATTGTGGCGAAAACAAATCGGCTCTGACAATGAGTGAAGAGCAAACAAAGAGACGCCGTCAGCGCACAAGTGCTTCTGCTCTGGTGTTAGAAGCAAAAGGGGCAGCATTGAAAGCTCCACCGTGCGCAGGCTCTTTCCGAAACCCTCTAAAACCGTGCAGGGGCCCCAATTAACGCTAATTAACATCAACGACAGGCAAGGGGTCATTAGTCCAGCTAATCCGTGGTTTACATTTTCCTCCTGGAACCCTGCTGGCCAATTCTCACCCCAATCATAGAAAGGACACGTTGTTAAAAAGGCCAGCATCAAAGCTTTTCCACTCCACAAACTGCCCCATTAGTCCAAGAACTGGACTCGGATGGGATGGAACTCAAAGTCCCCCCGAGGGCTGGGTGTCAAGCCAAGTCTCTGTGGTTTGAATCATCAACAACTTGTTTGGGTCCTTCATGATCCACGGCCATTTGCAGAACAGGTGGTGCATGAAAGAGGTTAAAGATGTGATACTGTAAAATGCCCCATTATGGGCGATTCATTCTGGCAGGCGGTACTGTGGTGGAGGATGCAATGCTCTGAGGGGTGGAGAGGAAGGCTCTGTTCCAAAACCTAGTTAGCTCCCCATGTAGGCAGCATTTTAAGGCATCATAAAGCTATTTAAAACAGGCAATTTTACCTTATATTTGTGTTTTGGAGATAAGCAACATGCGACTGACAAAGTAAAAAAACATTCTAAATCTAACTTTTCTTAAAGTTACATATGGGTTGCTGCCCATATAGAGCTCTCCAAATCAGTCTCTTATGAGCCTGTATATATATATATATATATATGTATATGAGGGTGTATAGCCAGTAGACAGCAAGGCAGCTCACGCAAGAGTTGGAACAGAGCCGATGTCACTCTATGATAACATTACACTGTCTAGAGGGGCTGAGAAACACATTATACAGGGCAATGACTCACAGCAGAGGGGTTAAGAACAGTCAAAGATGATGAGATGCTGAATGATGAATGTATTAATCTGGGAATATTTCTGAACATTACATGATTTCAATTAAATCATTACAAAATATTATTAATAAATAATTATTAAATAGGTGGTCTGACAAGATTTATTAATATAGTAATACATAATTAATAGACCAACATGTATTTATTTTTTAATATATGCAAATAATTATTAAAATATTTAAAACATAATTATATATATATTTCAAATAAAACCAATAAATAGACATCATAAAATACATCGTTCAACTGGAATATATTTATCGATTTATAATATTATTAGTCGCATGAAAGTAAGTTCATTGTTTAGTAATTACTTTAGCAACTGCTTTTTTTAAAGCAACTTCAGGTGAAAAATAAACACATAAAATAAATGGCAAATAAATGTTAAGCAAAATCTGTATGATTTGAAAAGCTGAACTCTCTTATTCTGACTTGAGAGTCACTCCAGAGACAGAGCACATGTTTGGATGACGATCATTTACAGAGTTCACAATAGAGAGACTAGCAAAGAAGACTGAAACTGTTTATCTTTTATAGAGCCCAAGACTAAGCTTTATAACAAACAAAAAGCCAGGGTGAGTTACAAGATTGATTTTGTTTGCCTCCGTTTGATGTTCTAAAGCAGAAAGGTACAAATTAACCCACTAAAACAGTAGAAAGAAAGAACAAACAATTAATTTAGAATGAATTTACATGTCTCAAACTTTTTTGTTAAGCAAATAAAATAAAGAAAGAAAGAAAATATACAATTGTTTGCTCAAAGTAACTAATTCTGTCAGTGTGCAATGGAAAGTTTGGTTTTCTTTTTCAAAATGATTCTGAATATCACAAAAATGAGCCTAAGAATTAAACTTCTAAATACCACACCAAAAATGTATTTTTAGCTCACAATGAAATGCTAAACTGAAACACACTTTTAAAGTAATTACTTCTGTTGTTTTAACAGAGTTCATCACATAGCGAAGGGGTCAGTGGTTCTTGAGAAATCATGCGTTCGGAGGCAAAAATGTTCTTCTCTGGCGAAAATATGTGCAACTTTGAGTGAAACCTCATAAAGCCTCAGAGCTAAAGGGCAGTTCGGAGATGTTTTAAATAAAAGTTGCTCACACATATACTGGCACCTATTGCTCTAGGGCTGTTCCCTCCCCTCCCCCAGCCCTGAAACCCGATCTGTCGGCATGCAGCTCGGAATTCTTCATTCACCCTGACATTTGACCTCTGGCCTTTTTGGCAGCGCACAGAAGAGAAGATGAAGTGTCCAAGGCTCTTTTTCTCCAACACAAAAAATCTCCTGTTCTTGCAAGCCTCCGCGCACGCACACACACACACACACACACACACACACACACACACTTTCTGGATGACTGTCCCATGTATACCCCTTGTTCCTGTGATCCACGGAACACAATTACGTATAATATCTGGCTAATAGTCTGTGACATCAAGGGAGCGTTTTAAAAGTGTGATTCCCACTCTCCTGTTCAACAGCCCACAGTCTAGTGCAACTTAAAAGCTTTGCACAATGCTTTCTGAACCATCTGACCATTATGAGTGGTGTATTACGGAGCTCCTCTGTCATTTTCGTCTTTGATTGCACCATTACAATGTAATCAGTGTTTGGGTCTGAGTGAAAAGGCTTCTTGTACTGCTTCTGAGTAATTCTTGCCTTGCTAGTGTGTGCGCACAGTTTTAGTTCCATTCATGCGCACCACAACAAACTGACTGTTGAGTGAGTGTCGAGCCATTTGATATACTGCCTCACTTTGTCAAGCGGTTATCTTGCTTTGTTACTTTTCCTTTTTACTTGAAATTCGGCCAGTCGATGCCTAACAGACAAACACGTATGAAAGAACAATGTCAAATAGGATCTCTTTTATCTCAGTTGCTCAGCATTAACATTCAGAATGGAGACTTTTGGTCTTCTGCTTAAATTAATGTCATGAGCTATCTAAAAATTCAACAGATTCTCCTTTAGACTATCTTAAGTATCTCAAACAGTTTCAGATTAGATTACAAATGTACAATCAAAAGTCATTATGATCTCTCTAGCTTCACCAAAGACCAAATAATCTGAGATTCAATCTCTGTGTTCAGATCTACCTCTAATACTCTTACAGTAGCTCAAAAATAGTCTGATTTGTGTCTATTTCCATGTCTTCTTTTATTTCAGGAGAAATATCGGTGACAATGTTAATACACAACAAAAAAAGCATGTATTAAACCTCGTTTCTCATTTTTAACATGAGAAAATGATTCAGTTACATGTTATGTATCTCCACAATGCCTCACACTGTTCAAATGTGCAAAATCTGCTCAAATCAAAGTTCCACATTCTATGTATAGCTTTTAGTGGTTACAATATGTCAGCAATGGTCTGTATTTCTGTTTTTAAGAGAAACATCTCAAAGCTGATAGCTAAATGAATTTTGAAACTATAGAGTCTTTTGTGGAGATGAACTCAAAAGCAGTAGACTTTATGGATTTCTGAGAAACAGTAAAAGAAAAATAGGAAACAAACAAATAAATACATGAAAAAGACTATTGATGTCATACAGTAAAATAAGAGAAGAAATTGACATGGACAGCATCTCAGATGATTTGATTTGAATGAAAAATATTTGAGATGCGACTGAAACCTTTGACTTTTCATTGCTGAGCACTATTTGTGACATTGCTGAAATGTCTTTTGAAGCTAGAAAAGCCACATCTCAAAATTGTTAAGGAAACTGTGCTCAAATTGGCCAAATTCGGCAATTAAACCATAAAACATAACTCTTATAACTCTCACATAAATATTTTGAACTATGAACGAGCAACAGCTCTAAAATGGCCTTTCAAGTAAACCTGAAATCTGATGATCCGTAAATCTTTAAGTTTTGGAAAACAATCCAAAAAGTTGTTTTTTAATCGAAACATCTGAGAAAAAGGTGATACATCCATGAAAGATAACTGAGAACTCCTAAGTCTAATATTTTGGAAATTGTCTGTTTTAAACATCAGCTTTGCCTGAGGTGTTGGTGAAAAGAGAAATAAAAATGAACCAAAGCATCTGAGAGACCTTTGACTTTTAATGGCAGACTTTGGTGAATCTGAGCACAGTTTGAGACATCGTTGAGATGTCTTCTGAAACCCAGACACTTCTCAGCAATGTCAAACTGTGCTCAGAATTGCCATTGCAATAAAAATCCACATGAAACCGTCATTGTACTTGTGTCTATTTTTTATTCAATATTTGAGAAACATCTCTGGCAAAGTTGAGACTTAAATCTAACAAGTGAGAACGCCATTGAATTATGTGAGCAATGAACGCATGCAACGAACAAATGCAATAAACGTTTCCTCTTTAAATAGATCAGACTGTTCCTGTGGCTCAGTGGTAGAGCATTGGGTTAGCAGTGCAGAAGGTTGTGGGTTTAATTCCCAGGGAACACATACTGACAAAAATGTATAACCTGAATTCACTGTAAGTCGCTTTGGATAAAAGCGTCTGCTAAATGCGTAAATGTACATTTAAATTGGGCAATAATTCACCTGAAATCAAATGAGCCATAAATGGTTTCATCTTTAAGATCGAGGAAGTCTTTTTGGAATACTAGGTGGTTTTTCGGGGGAATTCTAGGAGAAGCATCGGAGATAAAGGGGATACTTTAAAACAGTTCTCAGTTATGTTACATTAAACAAGTATCAACGTTTCCTCTTTGTTTAGACTGAAATGACAACTAAACCTAAAATCAAATGTTCATCAAAGGGTTTCATCTTTAGAATCTGGAAACGTTTTTAGAAATCTCTGGAGTTTTTTGGAATTCTAGCAAGAACATCTTAATTCTTAAAATGTAACATAACTGATAACTCAATTAAGTCTCCTGAGCTATTATAGAGCAACTGCTGAGCAATAAAATGTATGTCTGAGTTGCTTTAATTATGCTGTTTGGATTAATAAAAGTAGAAAATCTGTAAAGACAGCATGTGGTTTCATTTACTCCGTTATTTGAGGAATCCTTTCAACCCCAGTAACCAAGTGTGGTGGATCCTCAACTGTGGAAAATCAATGAAGGAAAAGCTCTCCTGAATGGCCACACCGTGTCTGATTAAATGTAGCCGATTTCTACGCCTGTGCTTAGAGAGCCGTGGCCTGAATGGAGAGCCAGAGGGAAACCAGTGTGTGCTGTCAGCCCAAAAGCCCCGAGGGCAGAAAGAAAAGGATCCCGCCAACTGGTCATTCCTGATCTCAGAAGGCACCCCCCCTCCAATATCTTCTATAGCTAGGATCAAATCGACACATGGCTCCACACGCTTGTGCATCATAAGCACACAGAAGCAAACACTAGGCCTCACAATAGAAGCATCAGAACCTGTCCTAACGCTCTCCCCAGGGAATCATGGGAAAGCAGCTCAGAGGAGAAAAAGCCTCCGCATCTGTCTCCTGCCTAAAGGAAGAGTGGGATGACATTCCTTCACGAGCGTCCCACCCGAGACAGGCTGCCTTATGAAGCCATCATTCACCCGATCAATGGCTCAGTGGCCTGAACCAGCCTCCCCAGGAGCGAGAGAATAGTGTGAGGAGGAGCTGCAGGCTCCATTGGGCCGGCGGCCCGCTAGCGCTGTGATCTTTCACTCCAGCCAGTGAAGAGGCAGAAGGGAAAGTGATTAGCTACCCTCCTCTCACAGCCAGCCACAAACAACAACCTCCACCGAGGAAAGGTGCAACCTTTTTAATGGAGATACGACACTCAATACACATCTTACAATATACAAGTGTAACATAAGTACTATATACAGTGTGTTATGTTTATACTCTCAATTAACTCTTCAGTTAAACTGCTTAGGGATGGGCAATATAGCCAAGATTTTTTACTTAATATGCATCACTGAACTGTGGAAGTTATTTTTCCCACCACAGAATAAAACGGCTTTGTGGCTTTTTATCTCATAATTCAAAATAACAAATTTTGGGATGAAAAGTCGCAAATTATGCTTTTTTATTATTTGTTATTAATAATAACACCAATATTACTATTATCATAGGTTCTGACTTTTCACAAGTATAATATTTTTCTCACAATTCTGATTTATTACCTTGAAATTGTGAGATATAAACGCGCAATTCTGAGAAAAAAATTCTAAATTGTGATATAAAAAGTTGCAATTTTGAGAAGAAAACTCCCAACTGTCAGATACAAACTCACAATTGTAAGAAAAAGTCTGAATTTGTATATAAAACTTTGACTTTCTAATTCTAACTTCATTTTTTGCAATTGTGAGATTATATATCTCTTTTATTCCGCCCCAAACTTAATTGGGTGGGTGTTGTGTCAGTAATACACATCAATGATAATTAGGCTTGTCTCTACACCAATTTATCCCAAACTGAACAAATCCACACAGCTTTGAAATTCTCAAAATCACCACACAACAAATAAATAACTTACACATACATTTTGACTTGACCTGACATTTCAACATTTTGGCATGTCGGCAAACTAGAAAAGCACCATAGTTTTTCAGCGAGTACTCATTAACCAACTCCATGGACCGTCCGCCTGATCCTCAATTTGTCTCTGGGTAATTCATCTACAGAGCTCAAAGGTTGTCATTAACAAGAAACATCGGAGCATTGCAAGACTCAGCCGTCTGTATTTTGCGCGATGAGAATGCTGGCACTGCATGATGCTTGAAATGGGCTTTTGATGACCTCAGCTTCTGCTCTCTTCAGGAGCAAATCCTGATCCAGCTAAACTGGGCTTTTATTGAGCTACTAAAGCACTGATTACACTAGCACTGAATGAGCGCCATTCAATGGAGTCACTAATTGGCCAGATAGGTTTATAAGGCAAGCGGGTGCAGAGGGAGGATAAGCAAGTGTGACCCTAGATGTTAAACCAAAGCTTCATTCGGATGAGACTAGTTAAGGGAGGCTAAATAAATGTGTCTTTCACATCAAATCAATTTCTTTTTCTCTAAAGTACCGTTCCATTCTTTCAAGTTCAACATTTCATGTTTAATTCAATGTGATACAATGTGTATGTATTGTAATTATTTGTTTCAAAGTGTAAATACCTAAAGCTAAATTTCTTGTTGGGCTGCCTGATACGTCTTTATGAATGAATTTAGACCTTCAGCCAAATTTTGGGGTAAAATAAAAGTTCAAGTAAACCAATACGAAGATTTCAGTCTCAAAAACTGTTCATAATGACTAATTAACACTACTTATGTTAATACATGTAATTCAAACGTAATTTAGAACAATAAAACCCATCCAAACAGTGCTCAAAAGACTAAACATAGGTTTTACTTCTAAATGCAAATTTAAGTTGCATTTAGAGCATGAAAGACATTGCAAATGTATGTTTGGACTGAGCCATTCATCTAATCCTGCACTGATGTGTGACAGCCACAATCCATTATCCTTTACTCCTCGTTACATTTGGAGGGGAAAAGCCTCCCCAGTGTGCCAAATGAGTTTACTCTTATAGATTATGTGAACTTCTGAAACACTTTTTTCACAAAGAGGGTCAAGTTAAAGCGGATATGCCAAAATATCATGGAGCATGTCTTTCAAAAGCCAATGAATCAAAGCTTTGTGAAGCCAAGAGGAGATGTTCTGCAGAAACTGAAAGAAGGCTTGTCAATCTAAAAGGCTTGCATTTACATTTACTAATTATTGCAGAAACAAAGCAGAAGTGTGCGAAAGAATGTCTGCTAAATGAATGAAATGAAATGTAAATTAATATTGTAGTTGTTGTATTTTTCAAGGAAAGATATTGGAATGCATACTAAATATGCTATTTAAAAAATGATGTGAATATAAATGTATATGTGTGTGTGTATATTCATTGGGAATATACATACAAGTGTGAAATATGCAAATGCATTAGATTAATCTGTGTGGGCCTCGCAGGGTTTAACTAAAACCATTACAAATTAATAATAATAATAATTACTATCATTACTATTGTGACTTAAAATAAAATAATCATCAATTAAAATAAAGTAGAATAGAAAAACAGTTCTAATTGTCATTTAGTTTCACTTGAATTAAAATAACAAACAAAGTAAAATACTGTAAAAAAAATAAAAAATAACATAACAACACCTATATAGACATATAGACAAAAAAAAAAAAAATGGCAAGAAAAATGTAGGTCACTTTGATACAAACACAAAATTACTATTACTAAAACGTTAAAGTTAAAATTGAAATAAAAAATATAAATAACTATTCTAATATGATAATTAAAATTAATTTATTTCATGGTCCATTTTTCACTGCAGCTGTAGATAGTTTCTGGCATGACTGTATGTTCTGAACCTGTAATTATTTCTGCTAAAACGGACATCCACCAACCTCTGAAAACAGCCAGCTAGTCAATGGCATAATTACACAAACACTCAAGAACAGCACACATGACTACGATGGACCCGTGGCACCACAAACCCCGCGGAATTGCCTGTGTGCATTTTTATTCACGTTCGTTAGTTCGATCTGATTTTCAGCGGTTAGTGAAGGACGTCATTATGACGGCAACAGATTTTTGACCCAAACAGCATTTAACACTGGGATGAGTAAATCTCTAAGCCGAGCATTGAAAGGAGGCTTAAAAGCGAACTATGCATTCATTTTTCAACACAAGGGAGCGGAATCTCCCGAGAATGAACCATCTCAGGGAGTTTCTAAAAAATGCATGTTCTGGATGAGCTGCTAAGAAAGAAAGAAAAACAAGAGATGAAAAAATCCCCAAAGGTCCCTGTCCTCCCCGTCAGCCCCCACTGTGGCCCGGCCTACAGGGCTTTTCTCTAGCGCCGGGGCCTCCGTTTGGCCCCCCTCGGTCTCTTTCAGCCCTCCACAAAGCAGCAAGCCACGTTATTTGAGGCACTAAAGAGTTAACCCTCCTCCCTGCCCCAACACAATGGCCTCCCCATTGAGGGCTTTCTTCATTTAACCGTCCTAATGACAGGTTTCATCCTCTTTCCTCTGACGAAAAGGAGGAGCAGGAGCTAACCCACCACCTTTCTCTTTTACCTCCTTTCACGTCTCCTCCCCTTTCTACACCTCCCAAAAGTGCCGGCTCTCACTTTACAGTCTGATGTGACAGCTCTTTACAGTAAATGACACTGTCATCGCTTTGGGTGACAGTTTTGTGCTAGCGAGGCATTTCATGCTAACTTTCACTTGAGGTAAATGTAGTCGCCAAACGCAGAGAAGTGCTTATTAAAATACTTTCTCTTATCCAGGTTTAGCATGCAGACAACTATAAATGAACAATTTGTAGGTTGAGTCACCTTAAAAAATCAAAACAAAACACTAATTTGTATGTTTAAACAGCAACATACCTTATGCAATGGCGTGAGTTTGGGGCGGGGCCATCTATTTGTTCAACCAATAGGGGTTAGCGTTTGGGAAACCTGTTTATAAACATTTGTAATTTTTTTTTGCATATTCATTTCTCAGTTTACTACAGATGCACCAATATTAAATACTGATAGATATTGATAAGCCTATTTCAAATTCAAATGGCCGATATTAATATCGTATATTGTTTCCCCTCAATAATAAAAAATAAAATCGTTTTAAATGCCACATCAAATTCCAACTTGTAAATAAAATATACAAAAATATAATACATTTAAGATTTATTTTAAAATGTTGCTATATATATATATATATATATATACACACACACACACACACAGACACACACACACACATATGTATATATATATATATATATATACACACAATGTTTGTATTAAATTAAAATTAAGTTTTATATTAATATCAATTACATAAAATAATTGCATGTATGTATTTGTGTATGTGTGTTTTAAATTACATTTTAATATTTTATATAAATATAAATTATATACAAATAATTGTAAATGTTTAATTAGAAGGGAGGGACAACTTGAATATTTTCCAAAAAACTCAGGGGTTGAACAAATGAGTTCAAATTTCTAAAAGTGGAGGAAGAACATGTCCATCATATTGACTACACCCTTCAGAGATTGTAGTTTGGGAGGAAAATAAGCAACAGTTGACATTAGAAGTTTAGCATGGGTCAGTTCCTACCACTGTTCCGCCAGGATGAGAAGACACGCTTCCTGTTGTTCGGCTCACGGTTAGTCATACTGTAAGCTGCTGCAGACACAAAGAAAGTGCGAGAAAGCGACCCGCCGCTGCCAGCGCTGAGCAGGGGTGCGACAGGGGTGAGCAGTTTTGACTCGGGGTCGACAGAGAACATTGACAAGAGTGTTCGCTCTAACTCAGCATCCATGTCTCCTGTCTCTGTGTCCCACCCTTTTCCACACCAAAGTGGGGGGGATTTTTACGGTTGACCTTCTCCTCACGCTTTTGTGAACCTCTTCACCTCATGTCAATTCTCTTGACCTACTTGGACGCCCCGGAGCAAGCCACTTAAAAGAGCGAGATGAAATTCTGTAGGCCACCCTCACATATGTTTCTTGTTGTCAACGAACACTATACTTTAAGATTTTGATTCTTGCTGTTGAAAACGATCAAGGGAAAAACAGAAGAGCAACTGTTTGTTATTGTGCTTATGAAAGAGGAAAAAGGACACTCACTTCTGAAATGTACACAAAAAAAGCCACAAGAGACACTGCCAAATTCACATCTAAATGATGCATAGTTCATTAGTAAATAATGATGATACTGAAAGGATGTATGAAAATCAACAAAAGGAGAACTTTAAAAATCTTATCAACTACAACAAGTTCATAGCTTCCATGAATGAATGAATGAATGAATGCAGACAGTTCATCTCGTGCATAATATTATTATTATATTTTTTTTACAGAACTTTACATGTATTCCAAGCAGCTTCATTTTCATTCATGTCAAATATGGAAATTAACCTGACAAAGGACCAAACCTACAACACCACATCTCTCTTTTCTTTCTCTTTACCATCACCATTGACCTGGATTAAACATTTGAACTGCTTAGACCTGTCTACCGAGCTGATGAGCCTCGGGTGTAAGACCAGAGAGAAGATTGCAGGCTGTCAGAAAGCTGCTCAGATAGTGCACTTAAGAGCAAGTCAAAGAGCATGATGCATTTCTGCTCGTAGATGCAAGATATTTTATGGTCAAACGAGTCCAAACAAAAAGCCATGAATGTGGGGAGGTTTCGCTTGTGCGTGTGTGTGTGCGTGCGTGTGTGTGTGCATGTGTGTGTGAAGGCTGAGGTGGAGAGTTTCCGAGAAAAGCTGTTTGTCTATTTTGCAAGCGGTCAAGAACCTCACTGTCATGTCCAAAAGTTTAGTGGAAATATGTTCTGAACACAAAAGCAAACTAGATTTGTACATTTGTCTGATGTTCTTGCTCATGCTGCATGTGCTAAGATAATGCTACACTTTTATAAAGGCTCTCTGTTTCCTGAAGAATCGTTGGCATCCATGAACCTTGTACAGCTTCTTTATAATGGAAAAAGGTTCTCCAGATCATGGACCATTTTCACATTTCCTTGGTTCTCAGAAGGGCAAGTTGTCATAGTTGAGGAAACTACAACAAATATATTTTTTTCTTTCCTATTTGCCCCAACAGCAAATATTGATTCTATTGTAAGAAGAACGAAAAACGTTAAATTAGCTTTCAATTACATAGCTATTTTATTAGAAACACTCTCACACACGCCACATCCAAAATTGCATACTGTCTGAGTACTACATTTGAATTTAATTTTACTTCACGAGCATTAAAAAAGTATATTCTATATAGTATGGATTTTAATGTTTTTCAAATACTATGAATTCAGACATACTACTCTTTTGGCGTACTGTTTTTTTTAACTACTGTATATTGTAGGGAAGAATAGGATGCCGTGGCACCATCAGTATCTAGTCTTCTGTAATTTGATGCCAAGGTAATAAATCAGAACGTATAATGTCATAAATGCACATATTTTTTTATGAAAAAAAGCCAGATTTAACATTTTAATAATGCATCATCACAGTCTATATTGATAAATGGTCTATTAAAATGTTCTTCACATCAAGATAAAAAGAAAAGTTTCAAGAACTTTTCACTAAAAGGTTCTTTGGGGAACCAAACTGGTTCTTCTGTTGCACTGCTGTGAAAACCCCTTTTTGGAACCATTGTTTTAAACCTATAGAGCATTCAGGGTAGTTGCTCAGATGAATTAGGTTGTTGCTAGGGGCTTGTCAAAAGAGCCCACCCTCAAATCTCTACAACATTCAGGATCTCTCTCTCTATACATATATATATATATATATATATAGTTTCCTTATTGACATGACATCTATGGTTCCACGAAGAACCTTTAACATCCATAAAACCTTTCCATTCCACAAAAGGTTCTTTATTTTGGAAAAAGGATCTTTCCATAACAAAAAATTATTTACACTAGAAAAAAAAATATTTTTGGAACTGTTCACTAAAATGTTATTTGTGGAACTAAAAAGGAATAGCTGCGAAAATTGATTTTTTTTCAAACCTTTATTTACGGCTCAGACATAAATTCAACAAGTATACTTGATTTTATGGTAAAAATACAAGCACACTTATCCTCAACTGGCTGCTCGATTTACGTGCCAAAGTTTAATGCTTAGGGTCAGGGGTTGCAGTGTGGCGTGAACTACCCCAGGGCAGTAACCAGAGTGGACCTGTTCCTTACCAAACCAACACTAATGTATGGAGAGCCAGAAACAGGAGATGCGATTCACCTCCACAAAGCCACTGAACACTTTGACAATCTCTACATCAGATGAGCTGCGAGACTAGTGTTAAACATAAAGGGTTGAGAGGAAATGCAGTAAACCCTCGGCCAAACTCAAGGTTTGTTTGCTCAAATGTTTTATTTAACCTCTAATCACCACATTAAGGCTTTCTTTCATTTGGCTTTTTACGCTCTCAAAGGCCTCGTTTTAAAGCACTAATGAAAATAAACCGCAGGGCCCCCGTCTCTTTATTTTGAGAGGGAACACTGGAGCCTCGGGTTCAGAGCGGGGTGAAAAACAGAGGGCACCTGGAACAAAGACCAGAAGACCTAGAGGTCAAACGGCCTGGTGTCCAGAACTTCTTCAGCGGACACGGACAGAGAGGGAGCGAGGCGCTTGTATAATCACAGATCCGTTTTGTCCATGCGTGTAGGATAGAATATATCACACAGCGCTGACATGCCAACAATAGATCAAGTTTTTTGTCTGAGCCGTGCGAGGCGCTTTTGACTCTTTTCAGCGGGCCACGCATCTGGACCGCTTCAGATTAACCCTCCATTCTCTGGCCTGCTTTCGGCAGATGACCTCCGCGTCTGTCCTGGACTGACTGCGTGCACAAAATCAGACCCTGAGTGGGAGATTTCCAGGTGAAGAACATTATCCCTCCGGTTTAGGGTCAAAGTTAATGAGGGAAATTAGAAACCATCACTAACGTGCTGCAGTTTTTTCATTGCAGCTCTGGACAGTCACAGTTTGTGTGCTCTTTCTTCAAATAGGGGTCATCGTTCATCTTTTGTGTTCTTATGAAGTGTGCTTGTATAACCAGATTTGGTTAAAATGGTGGTATTTAAAGGCAATTCGACTAGGCGGTGTTACTTTGACCCAGAGTTCAATTAGATGTCTCTCAGTACAACGTGGACAGTTCTGACTAATGAACAACCCTTAATGAATTACTTTTACACTGGAAATTGGAGTAGAAACGATGTTCACTTTGTAATGGCTAAAAAATTCAAAGAAATGAAACACACTGAATTAAATTTGAAATACTTAAGTAGAAAGACTGAAATAGTATTTTCTCATAAAATGTGCACCAATAATATTTTTTACAGTTAATTTTCTCTTTTGGATTAGTGAACTGAACAACCTTTTAACCCTTAACTTTAATGTGTAACTCATGCTGCAAACTTTTTGATATGAACATGAATGATTCCTCAAATCACTTTTTGAGCGATTTAGCTATCTTTCGCCAAGTAGATATAGAAACAAACAAACAAACAAATAAACAATTATATTGAAGGCAGAACCATTTTAGCTTTTGACTCGATAACTTAGCAACACAGAGAAATGCCATGAAAACTCGTCTGGTATAATTAAATTAATAAATAAAGACACAGATAGACAGACAGAAAGACAAATAAATGGGCAAGCAAGCACTACTCACACTTTCAAAAAAATTATAAAAGTAAAATTATACACTGAAAAATGTTTTTTGTACGCTGTAAACATAATTATTGAAGCACATATTAAACTATGTTGTTTTTTTCCTTTTTCTGCATTTTGAATGCAACTGCTATTTTTTCTAAACATATTCACATTTTTAGGAACTCTTCCTATGGATTGTGTTAACTTTAAAAGAGGTATTGTATTTGAACTACATTTTAGGAAAGATTTACAAGTCTTTTGTTGTTTTTATTAGCGTGGTATGCTTCAGATCGTGTTTCACTATGAGCCGAGTCATTAAATAACACTCAAATATCATCCTGTCTTACTCGCTAAGGTCCCAAACGAGGTAATGTCCTGTCATGTGACCCCCATCACCCACCTGTGTAGACTTTGTCTTAATCCCTGCTGATCTCCTCTCTGCTTTGAATACGCGGACTACTGAGTGTAACTAATTCTCCTACACAAGGATATTGTCCTCCCCATTTCAGCTTTGTCTTTCCTCTCTTTCACTAGTCGCATTCGTTTGCCGAGCAGCCGGACAAAAAAAAATCCTCTAAATTAAAAAGACTTAATGAGCTATTACTCTCACCTTAAATCGAATCATCTACTTTACCTCCAAAACTGATGAACAATCAGTCCAGAGAATATCCTCTCTGAATGCACTGTTTCAACTCTTTGTTTGAAATTTGAAAACTATGCAAACTTTGCTTAGAGCTCAGATATTTAACAATGACCTGCATACAAAGAGACACAAAGCATCTACACTCATTTTAAAAGAATATTTCATCATTTACTCACCCTCGTGTCGTTCCAAACCTGTATGACTTTCTGTCTTATGAAAAAACACAAAATGAGATGTTTTGCAGAATGTCCGAGCTGCTTTTAGACATGCTGTAAAGTGGATAGTTAAGGTCTGAAAAAGGACACAAAAATTAATAAAATTAACAAATATTAATGCCCTCAAAATATATATTCATGCACTTCATGCATATGTTTGTATACACAACTGTTCTAGTTTTTTGCAAGAAATACTAAATGCATTACACAATTTAATACATTAGATTTAAAAAGTGATCGTAATTACATTTATGTTACAAAAGATTTGAATTTCAAATAAATGATGTTCTTTTGAACTTTCTATTTATCATAGAATCCTGGGGAAAAATGAACAGTGACAATAATAAGGAATGATTCCTTGAGCAGCAAATCAGCATATTAAAATGATTTCTGAAGAATCATATGACACTGAAGACTGCAGTAATGATGCTGAAAATACAGCTTTGCATCACAGGAATGAATTAAAATTTAATGTTATTTTTATTTTATTTTTATAGAAAATAGTTATTTTAAATAACAATAAATGCAGCCTTGGCAACTTTCAAAAACATAAAAAAATTCATACTTCAAAATGTTTAACAGTAGCGTATGAACCTCTCAAACCTTCGTACATTTAAACTTGCCTGGTCACAAAACACAGACGAATGAATGTTTATTGCTCTCATTTATCCTAAACATGTTGCAATGTGTTTAAAGGAGACATTTATTATCTGAATATGAAGGTGAAAGAGATTTGAGAGTTACGATGAAAGGAAAAAAATGAACAGTGAATTATTACAAATATTTTTTTTAATGTAATATTTTCCGAATACAGCACATAAGCAGTATATACTACTTTTACAAATATTTATTGTCCTTTTTTTTCAACTACAAAATAATATAATAGGGTTGGAGTGTTTGATTTTACATTTGTGGGTGAATATCTATTTGAGCACCACAGACATGGTGAGTGTTCTTCACATTACATGTGAACATTTCCCAGCAAATGGTAAACGTGTCACCCCCCACAGTACACAAACAGTGCATCAGACGGAGGAATGGTACAGACGACTATTCCATAGAGACGGCCGGTCCCTATAGGAGCTTTTTCAGACGGCCATTTGGTGCTCCCATCCCTAACCTATTGACCCTCAACCTAGAGAGGTCAGCTCTGGGAGCCCAGATCCAGCACAAGCCTGTAAATCAAACGCCGGCGGGAACGGCGCACCGTCCAGGGTCCCAGCCAGGCCTGGCACCATCACTCTCCCCGCTGTGACGCACTACCAGGCCGGTTCCCACTGAACCATGCCACCCTGGCAGCCCTCGTGACCCCGTTCAGGATACATCAGCCTTCAGCCGCTCGGCCATATAACCCCACCTGTGTTACAGGCCTTCCTGTTCTGGCTTGCATCACAATCATGTATCTCTCAGGCATCGCCGCACCTGGAGCTCAAGCACACAAATCACTTTCAGGAACGTCCGTGCACTCCTGAGACGGTGAACGTTAAACACACTTTGGTTTGACCTGTGTAGGATCACCCCGGGACTCTCTCTAATGGACAGAGCCATAAAACGGTCATGTTGCTGTTTTTCCAGCCAAACGACGACACCAGTTGTTCTGATTCCTCACTGGCTCGGTGATCGGAGTCATCAGTTCTGCATGGAGGAACTCGGGAGGGAAACCTATTTTACCTTCCGTTGACTCCATACTTCAGCGATGAAGCAGTTCTGTCCACTTCTCCAGCAGAGACCCCTCATCACTGATGACAAACCATCTACCTACCTCAGGAAGACATAATATGAATTGCACAATAACACAGTTATTACAAACGCCAGTAAGATTTGTTTTTCTTTAGCAAGGATGCATTAAATTGATTTAAAGTAAAGTAAAATCATATATAATGTTGTTCTTTTGAAAGGAATCCTGAAAAGAAATGTAGCAGTTTCCACAAAAATATGAAGCTGCACAATAGTTTTCAACACTGGTAAGAAGAAAGTTTCTTGAGCAGCAGCGTATTAGAATGATTTCTGAAGATCATGTGACACTGAAGACTGGAGTAATAATGCTGAAAATTCAGCTTTGATCACAGAAATATATTACATTTTAAAATATATGTGACCCTCGACCACAAAACCAGTGTTGAGTATAAGTATATTTGTAGCAATAGTCAAATTATACACTGTATGGGTCAAAATTATTGATTTCTCTTATGCCAAAAAGCATTGGGATATTACATAAAGATCATGTTCCATGAAGATATTTTTTTAATTTCCTACTGTAATTTTGATTAGTAATATGCATTGCTAAGAACTTCATTTGGACAACTTTAAAGGTGTATTTCTCAATATTTAGATTTATTTGTACCCCCTCAGATTCCAGATTTTCAAATAGTTGTATCTCAGCCAAATATTGTCTGATCATAACAAACCATACATCAATGAAAAGCTTATTTATTCAACTTTCAGATCATGCATCATGTTTTTTTTTAATTGACCCTTATGACTGGGTTTGTGGTCCAGGATAACATATTAAGATTTATTTTAATCTTAATAACACATAAAAGAGTTATTTTCAATTACAATAATATTTCACAACACTACAGTTTTACTGTATTTTTGATCAGGTAAATACAACATTGTTGTGCATAAGAGACTTATTTTAAAAACAAAAAAACACCTTACTAACCCCAAACTTTTGAATGGTAGTGTACATCAATATTTAATACTAATCTAACATATAGATTATTCTTTAGATGTTGTTTTATGCATGTTCATAACAGAATTCCTTCATTATCAGTATTTACCAAGTATCACTAAGAGAAAATAATGGATGCACAATAAGCCAACTATTACAAAGCATAACCCTGACACAAAGAGAAAGTTCATTTTGCCATATTGACCGAGTGAGTGTACTTCTCGTGAATACTTACCATACCAATAAAAATAGACAGAAAATATTCATTTGAGTTCAAATAATTTGAGAATGAGAGAAGTATATATTGTGAAACGAGAGGCATGAAACTAGCACGGCATTGAAGGAAATTACTCTGCTGGGACAACAGTTCATTATACAGTTTAGTGGGTATTATATAAACATATTTGACTGTAAAATGCTGCAAATTACCAAATTGAATTTTCTAGAGAGTTGTGCAATAAATTAAGCTGACATAAGACATCAAGGTCTGTGTCAAAATCATATGTAGTAATTAACTGTCAGACGTGTTGATTAATGAAATAGAACAGAATAAGGTATATGCACACTTGGATTTGGTGTGAAGATTCTACTCTACTCTTGCTTAATTAGGTGGATTTTGTGACCCTGGACCACAAAACCAGTCTGAAGTAGCACGGGTATATGTGTAGCAATAGCCAAAAATACACTGTATGGGTCAAAATTATAGATGTTTCTTTTATGCCAAAAATCATTAGGATATTAATTAAAGATCACGTTCAACTAAGATATTTGGTAAATTTCCTACCATAAATATATCACAACTGAATTGTTGATTAGTAATATGTATTGCTAAGAACTTAATTAGGACAACTTTTAAAGCGATTTTCTCAGTATTTTTCTTCTTTGTACCCTCAGATTCCAGATTTTAAAATAGTTGTTTCTCAGCCAAATATTGTTTTATCCTAACAAACCATGCATCAATGGAAATCTAATTTATTCAGCTTTCATGTGATGTATAAATCTGAATTTGAAATAATCTACCCTCATGACTGGTTTTGTGGTCCAGGGTCACATATAACATATATATAATTGTGTTCTCCTGTCATGGGCAGATCTGTTTCTCTGCATATCACCTACCTACCATCTTTCCTTTATATCTATAACTTGTTGATATTTAAATTAGGTATTAGATTATAAAAGTTGACATGGATTGTGAGTCTACATATTATATTTGTTGCTTTAATGAATCAGTTTAACATGGCTTTGCTAAACAAATAACTTCTTCCAGATGTGTTTAATGTGGAGGATCCACTAACAGATCCACTCTGGAGGTGTCAGACATCAAACATGTTTTGCCATAAATGAAGCTCTGCTTATATTCACTTGCATAAGAAGAAGTGATTTTGAATTCCACAGATATCATGTTATACAGACACAGCTGCCCTCTGGTGGTACCTTTTCTGCCGGTTACTGTAAAGACACCAGAGATGTGAGATGATACAATCCAGTTTTAGAAGCCAGGATCAAATTGCTTCTCTAGAACACTTTGTTCTGATTGGCCATCGGTCAAATTAGTATAAATAATGACTGACCATAGCAACACTGCTCATCTTCTGTTTCTACATGGTGTCTACAAGCAAGATTTTGAGCTCAGCATCATCAAATTAGGAAATATTAGGCCTTTTTGGCAAAACAGCAGAAATATTTTTTTTTCAAGAAGCACGATGCAGGGCTGTGCTGTACATTATTTCCTAAAAGTTGTCATTAATTTTTTAATTAAAAATAAGAGATTTCATTCTTAATAATGAGAGATTTTACTACGTTGGTGATCATTTTAATTCCATGTGATAAAACGAAAAGCACTTCCAATAAAAATCATATTTTATTATAGTACTTAACCAGTCCAAGCCAATAATGTTTGTATGAAGTTAATTAAACATCCTGATCAGCTCCAGATGAGAAATATGCATGAAGCAAATGTGCAAAAAAAAAACTTCATATTTGATTATTATAATGTTAACTATCCATCAACAATAAGACTTTGTCAGTCAGTCTCGCCCCGCCTTCAGTTTCTCAGCCATCGTGTTATCATGCTTGGATCCTCCCATGCACGGAGGGCTTTTGGCCAGGCTGGGGTTGCTGCTCCACTGCTGGGGTGTCTTAGCCTGGATGGCGAGGGCATGAACACAGGTGCTGAGCTCCTCCCGCAGGGTCTCGTTTACAAGCCGATGACGCTGCAAGAGCGAAAGACCCTCAAACTGAGGACTCACCACCAGAACTCTGAAGTGGGACTCTGAACCAGCCGGTACGGCGTGCATGTGACTCTCGTTCATGACCTCCAGGTGCTCAGGTTTGAGAGCCTGGGTCAGTTTGGTCTGTATTGTGGTCTCCACAGGACCCATGTGATGGGTCAGCTGTCTGGTTAAGGCAAGGGTGCAGGTGGAGGGACGCAGGCAGCGGAGAGCACTGGACAGCATCAGGCACAGACGAGAACAGCTGCAGGAAAACATCAAAGATCAGTGAGAAACTTCTGTCAAGGAGCGATTTAACGAGGTTGTCATTTGGCACCCAAAAAACAATTTCTTCTTACGGACTTATTCTGTAAGATACTGAATAATACACATGACATGTAAGCCTATAATAAAGAGACAAATCTGACAATTATATTCCTGTTTTATATATTTTTTATTAGTTCTCATCTTTTAAAAACATAAGAAAAGAAACTGTGTTGTAATTTTAAGGAACTATTTCTATAAAAGGCTACACAGACTCTCCGAAATATGCTTCATTCAACTTAAAACATTTAAACTTTGTACAAATGATTTACAACATTGCAAGAAAATAAACAGGATTAAATTAAAGAGCTAAATGTAGCTATTTCCAGATAGTTAATGCATTATTTTTTCAGCTTTTGGTAGGGATTTTACTAAATGTGATGTTGATGACACTTCTGTAAATAAGGACGCAAGAACAAACTTCAGGGTGATAAACAATTAAAATAATATTCCTAACAATTCCAGACTGCTTTGTTTGATTATAAAAACGAAAACAATGAAGACAACAGTTTTTCATGTGAAAAGTTAGAGAACTATCCGAGAAACACTGGCAAAAATGGCAACATATAAATAATTTAAAATCCACCAATAAGCTTTTACAATTTAATTAATTGTTAAAGAAGGACATGAAGATTTACTACATAGCAGCCATGATGCAAATGATAGAACTCATACTGTGTCTATTTATCGTTGTTGCTATGGTTATGATAACCTAATCTGACCTCTGTCCGCTCAGGTCTATTTGCTTGCACGTGCCAATAAAAGCGGATTAACTTGTTAAAACGTAGTCATATTTTGTATAATAGTAAACTGCTATAATCGTCGGTGCTCCGGGTAACGTTACACGTAATTTAGCAATCTCATCGATACATGTCATGCTTAATAAATATTATATTTAATCCGCAAACTTCATGCAGCTTCATAAAACATCCAGCCATAGAAATGTCATGTACTAGATTTGCCTTCATCGCTGCTCTTTAAAATCTATTCTTGCACAGGTTTACACAAGCAAACAGCACAATGACAAGTGACGAAGAAAATGCATGATCAGATATCAAAATAATGTCTCTCACCTTTCGTCTCCGGTGTGTTGTTTTTGTATTATACACACAGGAAGTGACTCATGCAGATCCTCCTTCACTGTTTAGAAAGCGGACGGCTGAGATGACATTACTGCCGCCTAACGGCTGGACAGAAAGTTGCTCCAGATACCTCTTTTGGTTCAACATACACAAACAACCTAGTTCCCTATCGAGCTGTCACGAGACATCACGGAGATTTCTCCGTTATGGGAACTTCTTCCCTTCAACCTTTCCTGAAGTCCTATTGGCTCACGCCAGTCAAATGACTGGCCAATTGTCGCAAGCATGCAAATACGGCGAGCTCGAGACAGTATAAATGCGATGCTCGCGACAATCATATCAGAATCTTTTACTTCACCTTGAACTCGTGATGGCTTCAGTGTGTAGGATCTGCGCGGGACCCATTGAACCGCTGGATCAGCATCTCCACTGCGTCGCCTGCCTGGGCCTGGCCCACGCCGAGGCGGCGCTGGACGAGTCCGACTGTGGACATTGCGCGGACCTGCCGGTCCGCGTGCTCCGGGCCCGCCGCGATGTGGTTCGCGGCCTGTTCGGGGTGGGGCTCACTGCCGCCAGCGTGCCGCTGGTGAGCCCCCCCTCTCCTGGCGGCGGGAGCGTCGTCTTGCCGGGCCGCCGAGCCCAACGGTCGCCGCATTCGCCGGTCTCTTTCCCCGAGGACTGTTTCCGCCCCCCTTCCAATATTGAGGGATTCGTAGCTTTTGGCCACGAGGAGGGCGACGAGGCCATGTCCATCTCGGCCTCGGAGAAGGAGGGTTGGGCGGGATCGGAGCCCGAGCAGCTAGGCAGCTCAGAGCCTTCAGGCCTCCAGGAGGAGCTCATGAGGGTTCTGTCGAAAGCTGTTGAGGAGTTGGAGCTCACCTGGAATCCTCCGGAGGAGCCTGTCAGGAGTAAGCTCGACTCGTGGTACTTTAGGTCCACACGTAAGGCTGACGCAAGGACATCGGTGCCGTTCTTCCCCGATGTGCACGAACAGCTCGTGAAGACGTGGTCTGCGCCCCAATCGGCGCGCGTCCACTCGAACACGCAGGCCATGTTCTCCCACGTGGATGGAGCGGAGGCCCACGGTTACGTGCGCTCTCCCCCCGTCGAGGAGACCGTTGCTGCACACCTGTGCCCTGCAGCAGCGAAGTCCCTAGGCCCGGACATCAGCCTGCCGTCGAAGCCGTGCAGAACCACCGCCCATCTTGCTAATAAGGCGTATGCCTCTGATGGCGAGGCGGCATCAGCGTTGCACGCCATGGCAGTGCTGCAGGTGTTCCAGGCCAAACTCCTGCAAACGGCGGAGGGCGGAGTCCTCACTCCTGAGGCGACGAAGGATCTGCGCGCTGCAACGGACTTCGCGTTGATGGCGACGAAGCGAGCGGCCCAGTCTGTGGGTAAGGCCATGGGCTTTATGGTCGTCCTTCAGAGGCACCTCTGGCTAAACTTAGCTGACCTAAAAGATGCCGATCGAAAGGTGCTCCTAAACGCTCCTCTATCTCCCTCCGGCCTCTTCGGTGATGCCGTGGAGACCATAACCGAGCGATTTGCTGAGACTCAAAAGCGCGCGAAAGCGATGAGTCACGTGATGCCTAGACGCGCCCCCCAGCAACAGACTGCCAGATCCAGATCTTCGTCAGCGCATGGCTCTGCCCAGCGGAGAGATTTTCCCAGGCCTGCCCAGGCTGGGGCTACTGCTACTGCTCCTCGACAGGAGCCAGACGTCCGGAGGAAGGTGTGGGGCTCCGGCAGGAAGCGCCAAGGTCAGCGGAGAAGCCCGCGACGCGACTCTCGCCCGCCCCCGGCTGCTAAGCCGTCTTCCTGACGATCGGAGGGAGGGAGGAGAGCGCGAGAGCAGCCCGGCGCCCAAGCGCCCAAAGTTCAGCTGCCCAAATGTGTGTGTGTTGAGTGTCCATTCAATAAAAATGCATACTTTCTCACAAAAAGAGCTTTCTCCTCCTCACTCAATAAATGCGGTTCCCCTTGCCCCGCCTCAGTGCAGTGCAGGTCCGCATCCAACACAGCTTATAGCCGCGCACCCAGCGACCGAGCAGCTAAAGCCGCTGCGTCAGTTCATAAGCGCGTGGAAGGTTATTCCGGGAATCTCGCGTTGGCTACTCAACGTGATAGAGCGGGGATATACTCTTCAATTCAGACGCAGACCACCCCGTTTCAATGGCGTGGTGCAGTCTCTAACATCGCCTCGAAATGCCCAGGCTCTGAGGCAGGAGATTGGCTGTCTGCTCGAGAAAGGAGCAGTAGAGCGAGTCCCTCCACACGAGCTGGAGAGCGGGTTTTACAGCCGCTACTTCGTGGTACCCAAGAGGGATGGGGGGCTTCGCCCAATTTTGGATCTCAGACCCATCAACAGAGCGCTTTGCGAACGTCAGTTCAGGATGGTAACGCTGAAGCAGATCCTGGCGCAGATTCGCCCCGGGGACTGGTTTGCGTCCGTGGATTTGAAGGACGCGTACTTTCACATTCAGATAGCGCCGCATCACAGACGGTTTCTGAGGTTTGCTTTCGAGAACACAGCGTACCAATACTCTGTTCTCCCGTTCGGGCTGGCTTTGGCCCCGCGCACATTTTCAAAGTGCGTGGATGCAGCACTTTCCCCCCTCAGAGCGGGCGGGATGCGCATCCTGAATTATCTGGACGATTGGCTGATTTTAGCTCAGTCCCGGGACACGCTACTCAGCCATATAGACTCGCTGCTTATTCACCTGGAGTCCCTAGGGCTATGTGTGAACAGGCGAAAGAGCATTCTCGCCCCGAGTCAGTCCATTCTGTATTTGGGAGTTTGCATAGACTCCCTAGAAATGAGAGCCCGCCTCTCGCGAGAGCGCGTGGCGGCCATTTTGTCTTACCTGCGCCATTTCAGAGAAGGCAGCTCTGTTCATTTGAAAGAATTTCAGAGACTACTGGGACTCATGGCGTCAGCTTCGGCAGTGTGTCATCTGGGCTTATTACACATGCGACCACTGCAGCTGTGGCTGAAAACTCGAGTCCCCTGGACGGCATGGACCTCGGGACGTTTGAGTATCGCGGTCACCCGCGGCTGCATCGAAGCTCTGGCTCCGTGGCGCAACCCGAATTTCTTCAGCCGGGGAGTCCCCCTGGGGTTGGTAACCTCACGCGTGGTGGTCACAACGGACGCATCGACGCTCGGCTGGGGAGCGGTGTGCGAGGGGATGCCAGCTTCGGGGCAGTGGTCAGAGCCTCAGATCCGGTGGCACATAAACCGATTGGAATTGGAAGCAGTCTTTTTAGCTCTGAAGGAGTTTCAAGCACAACTGGAACGGCAGCATGTACTGATTCGCACCGACAACACGTCTGTAGTCGCGTACATAAATCGCCAGGGCGGCGTCCGTTCGAAGGCTTTGTGCAAGCAGGCAGCGATGTTACTGCTATGGGCGGATTCTCGCCTTCTATCCATCAGAGCAATGCACATCCCCGGTCTTTTGAATCGCGGGGCAGACATGCTTTCAAGGAGGAGAATTCCTCAAGGGGAATGGAGGTTACACCCCGAGTCAGTTCGGATGATTTGGAACCTCTACGGGGAAGCAGAGGTGGATTTATTCGCTACGAGCGAGAATGCACACTGCCCGTCGTTCTTCTCTCTGTCCCACTCCCCGTTGGAAGGGGACGCGCTCACAGCGCGCTGGCCGACAGCCAGGCTTTATGCGTTTCCTCCGATCAAGATATTGCCTCTGGTGTTATGCAAGATCAGGGAGGAGCGAGCGTCCGTCATACTCATAGCTCCGAACTGGCCGAACCAGCCTTGGTTTCCGGACCTGACAGAGCTGCTGATAGCCCCCCCCTGGCCGATTCCGGTCAGGAAGGACATGTTATCTCAGGTGGACGGCTCGGTGTGGCACCCGAACCCAGAACTATGGAACCTTCATGTGTGGTTGCTTCAGGGTTGTCAGGAGAGCTAGACGCGTTGCAGGCTCGTGTGGTCGGCACACTCACGGAAGCGCGAGCACCCTCTACAAGACGATTATATGCCTTAAAATGGGGAGTGTTTGTGAAATGGTGCCATCAGGCTCACATCGACCCGGTTGTTTGCACCGTGTTGGATGTTCTGAGTTTCCTGCAGTACAGGCTGGATAGTGGATCGTTACCCTCGACGCTAAAAGTCTATGTGGCGGCCATTGCCTCGTTCCGTTCACCGCAGGGTGGCCAGTCGATCGGCAGAGACCCCATGGTGGTGAGTTTTCTTAAGGGAGCGAGAAGGCTACACCCTCCGAGGCCACCTTCGGTTCCGCCTTGGGACCTAGAGGTGGTATTAAGAGCTCTCTCTCAGCCACCTTTTGAGCCGTTATCATCAGTGGGTTTGAAGGAGTTGTCTCTCAAAACTGCACTCCTTCTTGCACTCGCGTCAGCCAAGCGCATAGGAGATTTGCACGCCTTTTCTGTGGATAGTGACTGTATTCGCTTTGGACCCGGTGACTGTAGCGTCACTCTCCGGCCAAGAATGGGGTATGTACCTAAATCACTTTCTACACCCTTCAAGATACAGACTGTTTCTCTGTCTGCCTTGTCTTCCGAGTCAGCAGCCTCGAGTGAGGCAGATGCTCAGACTTCGGTGTGCCCTGTCAGGGCTTTGAGGATTTACATCGACCGCTCGGCGAGCTTTCGTCAATCTAACCAGCTATTTGTATGCTATGGTGGTTGTGCGAGAGGCCGTGCTGTGTCTAAACAGAGGCTCTCCCACTGGATCGTGGACGCTATTACGGCTGCGTATACGAACCAAGGTTTGGAATGTCCTTTACACATTAGGGGGCATTCAACGAGGGCCATGGCTTCCTCGTGGGCTTGGTCGAGAGGTATGTCTATTCAAGATATATGTGTTGCAGCCGGCTGGTCTTCTGAGAATACTTTCGCCAGGTTTTATAGGCTGGACGTTCAGTCTTTTGCCTCCCGGGTGCTGTCGGTAAGTGACTGATGCATGTTTACTACATTTTTGCTCTGCATACCCTTTACTAATGCGGTTGTTCTGCCCTGTGCTCAGTGCAGATTCCTGTATTTGTGTTGTTTTATCTAGCGATACTTTTATCATGCTAGGTTGGGGTCATGCTATACAGTCTGGGCAGTTCCTTATACGCGTTGTGCAAGTTGCCCTGTTTCAGCGCAGCCAACGTTATTTCTATCCAGATATGCAAATTTGTATACCTTTGGGGTAGACGCTTATTGGCTTTCAGCCACCTATCAGCGGTGAGCTCGCCTACAGCGTCATTATGGTGGGAAGTGTCTACGTGACGTATTCTATCTGCTGTGTTTTGGGGTAGGGCTTCGTAGCCTCTCTCACGGCGGGATTTAATATCGTTCCCATAACGGAGAAATCTCCGTGATGTCTCGTGACAGCTCGATAGGGAACGCTCCGGTTACTATGGTAACCTCGGTTCCCTGAGAGCGGGAACGAGACATCACGGTAGACGCCGTGTTCGCTACTCCTCAGCTTACGGTGTTCAGTATCCGATTCTGATATGATTTTCGCGAGCATCGCATTTATACTGTCTCGAGCTCGCCGTATTTGCATGCTTGCGACAATTGGCCAGTCATTTGACTGGCGTGAGCCAATAGGACTTCAGGAAAGGTTGAAGGGAAGAAGTTCCCATAACGGAGAAATCTCCGTGATGTCTCGTTCCCGCTCTCAGGGAACCGAGGTTACCATAGTAACCGGAGCGTTTTCAGACAAAGCAACACCTCACAAATTCGACTACAAGCTAGTCAGAGCGCGCATTTTAATTTGGCGCCAAATAAACATTCACGAACAGAATTCGAATTCAACTGAGCTGCAACCATAGCAGCTGCATACATTCGAATTATACTTAACAGTTTTAATTTTACATTTCATACTGTACATGTTCCGTAAGTTACACGTAAATACTGTTATTTCATATTTTGTCATTATATTGTAGATTTAGGCTACATAGGCTATCAGTATAGCTAGAGCCTATATAAAAATGAGATTGTTGAGGTTTTGGCTGAGACTATCAGCTGCATAAAGTATACATAGACCTATGCTAACCATTTTAATTCTGTATATGTTTATACAGTGATTCCATTACACACTGTAGGCTACATTACTGTAAGCTGACAACATAACTACTGTTATTTATTTCATATTTTATCACAATATTGTAGATGTACATATCAGAATTAGTAAGTACAAATAAAAATGTAATGTTAATGGCTTATTTGTGTAATAAACCTAAATTTCGATTACATCTGAAAATTCCTGAAGCCCTGGAATATAGCAGACTTGTCATAGGCCTACTTAATTTTTACATAACATACTTTTTTGCTGCTTTCTCTACAATATTTGTTTTGGGAGCCAACCGAGGCTATTTCTACTTGCATGAAACCCAGACCTTGGACCTTCTGCAAAACATTCATGTTTGTGTTTCACAAAAGAAGAACAGAGAACCTAAACAATGACAGCATTTCCTTGAGTATAAGTTTGTCTGAGTGGTGCGTGAAGAACTGCAATCATATATTCAAGCATTATATCATTTGTTTATTATTTGTATGTATGTTTTAAATCCACTGAGGGACAGTTTGAACTGCACAAGTGCAGTCCGATCCCCTGAATACGAGTCAAAAACGCAAAGTAAATCTCTCACAAACTGTAATACAGAACCATTTTGGTAAGAATGGAATAGTCTCTATATTCAGCGATAATGTCAACATTTCCATTCTCATGTACAAAAAAACAAATCACAAAATGAACAACATACAATAGTACTCTATTTCTCATGTTCAACATTTTTATCTTTTTTGTTTTATTATTCCACATATTTATTCATTTACATACAAACATCTACAATCTCTACAGCACAGTACAATGATAAGGTGATCAACTCTGTCACATTTAAATTATGGCAATACATTGAAACTGACAAAAGCATCAGAAGACCTATGCTATAATTGTAGAGTACACGGATGGCGGCCAGTTGTTTTCTTTCAGCTGCAGTTTCGTCAAATATGGCCAGCGGATATTTTAGTGTGCTTTCTTGCCCGATAATTTGGGGGCAGAGCGAACATGTTTACCACTTATTGCTTTGATTTCTTTTTGCACACAAGATTGATTGTTGCTAAGTGAAGAACACGTTTAGAAATACAAAAGACCCTGTAACAAAACCCAAAAGTCTTACAACCAGTACGTGATCTTAAGTGAGGACCAAATCCAGGACTGCTTGTACACAGATAAGTCATAGCTTCACTGAGATTAGTTACTGTAATTCACAGCATACAACAGCAATTATGACATACTCATTGTAATTCAATGAAGGGATCAACAGCTACACGATGGAGATGTGAAGAACTGCAGGACTGTTTGGAAATGTTTCGATAGGCCATTTTGAAAGTGACATCAAAGAAGTTCAATATATATATATATATATATAACAGATGATTGGTGTGTACAATTAGGCCTATCTTGTTTACTGACCAACCAGATCTTTAATCGTTATCATGTTCAAGCGTTCCCTAAATCGTAACCAGCTTTCGGCTCATTTTAAACATTTGAGCATGGAGTGTGTCCCATCGGAGTAAAACACCTGATTGAGAGATATGTCTATAGCCTCAAAACTTAGTTTTTCAGATTATGTTTCTGTTCGGCTCACCACACCCTGCTAGAACATCGATGTATTACACATTACGTTTTTGTCTGTGCCGTGATGTGAGATCTGCCAGTATAAACCGCGGAAGTAGAAAATATTTGGCTATCAAAGATGCGCATGGTCACAAATAGCACACATAAAGATTGTCACAACAGCATCTGTGACACTACTGGTGACCGAGCGTCACGGCAGGGATGGCAGGTTCTAGAATTGTTTAACTATGTGACGCGTGGCACTGCGCAATGCCGCTTTCTCCAATTCAAATAGGCTGTAAGGAACATTTTAAGAGCTTGAAAGTTACATTTGTGCCTAAAATGAATAGTTTGTGTTCGGTAACCACTTTGGTTGAAGTATTTTTAAATCTAAAAAGGGTTGGTTGTATTGTGTGTCTACTCTTAGCTCATAATATGGCTGCTATCCTACAAAATGGCAGTAAAGAACGTTGAGAATGACACCAAAAACAGTTTTCGTGTAAGCGCTGGCTGAGTTTAAGAGCAACAGGACTGAAATATAGCTTCCAGCCAGGTGGGGGTTTGTCTTCTCTGATTATTATTTTCTTTTTGCGTCATTATCTGTTTATTTAACCAGTTTTCCATGATTCTCCATGGAACTAGTATTTATTGTGCTTGGTAAAATGTAGCAGAATTGGACAAGTTGCTCATATCCTTGGTTTTTGCTTCCTGTCAAATGTTGCTTTATTTGTAAAATCCATTGGGTTTTGACTTTCGCTTCGTTTTGATGCTATATTTAGTTACTGCTACCAAGTCACCAAAAAATTTAACATCAGGTCAACAATGAGACAGCAAAAAAATTCACCCTGCATGTGGCACTACATCTGTTTCTACAGATACTCAAAGTAAAAATACTATATAATCAAACTCTCATAAACAGTTATATAAATAAATAAAAACAAATATTCAGAGAACACTCAACATTTCACATGCAAGCACACATACATCCATACTTACACACAAACCCACACACACACACAGACGGATACCTCTGTTTCATTACAAGAACACAAGAGAAATCGTGAAGAAGGGAGATTGTGTGTGCTGCAAATCAGTGTATTGATTTGTTCAGTCATTTTCTATATATTTGCTTTGATAAAAATGAAATCCCTTAATGAACAGATAAACTGTATATACATACATCAAATGGAATCTATCTAAAACATATGTTGATACTAGTTCAACATTTGAACATGTAAATATATTTTCTTATATATATATGTTTGTATATTTAATAATAGTTTGAGTGTTCAAACAGACAGACTTGAATTACAGCTCATTTTTATATTCAATACATAATTTACATAATCATCAAAATAAACTATTGTTTTTGACAGTTTGATCAAATCACATTGTGCTTCATTTGTTTCCTTTATTTATTTTTTTTGCGTTCAATGGATTTGTGTATGAAAACGGGGCGAATGTAACTTTTGTCTCAATGTTTGATGCTCAATGCTCTGTGGATCTCAATAGGAACACAAACTCTGGGACACAGTATGATAGTAGCATAACTATCATACTGTTCCTGTGTTGAACTGTTCCTGTGGCTCAGTGGTTAGAGCATTGCGTTAGCAGCGCAAAGGTTGTGGGTTCGATTCCCAGGGAACACATGTACTGACCAAAATATGTATAGCCTGAATGCACTGTAAGTTGCTTTGGATAAAAGCGTCTGCTAAATGCGTAAATGTAAATGCATAAAACAATGCAAAATATGAATAATGGCATACTAAACCATACAAATGACAACCCATCGTGTCACTTATCTCATATTTTACATCATGTCCAAAGAATCCTAGCTAGAGTAGCGTAATACAGAGCACTTTCACCAGTTATGTTCACTATCTTCAAGCATATTCTTATGAATCGTCACGCTTCATTGCATGCACAACATCATCAATAATCAGACATTTTGAAAGAACAACCGAATTTGAGTTCCGAAAAGCAAAAATGAGCGAACCACTGTCTATAGTAATGTGATGTCAGTGTTAATGCATTAAAACATTTAAAAAGTGAGGAGTGCTTGAGCCGATATTGAAGACAATTGCAGCATCACACACTTTATGTTTTTGGGACACAACAGACTAGAGTAAAGCAACAAAAATAACCATCCCCAGCACTACTACATCAACACTGTCCATTCAGATATATCTACCTACTGATTTCACGGTCCTCAGTGATGGGTTGGATGAAGATTAAAGGGAAAGTCAAAATGAACATGTTCAATTTCACATTCATTCCATAACGTAAAGCTGGAATGTGTTTAACATGGCAGTTTTTCTACACACACACAAATACACACAGGGTTTCCAATATTCCTGTGTGAGATCAGCAGGGAGCATATCTATACATGTAGATCTGAATGAAATCAAATGAAATTGAAATAATATTACGACTGCACATATTGGAGGAATGGAGATATCTGTAAATGTTGGATTTGTGTTGACTGCTTCCAGCATTGCTCACTCACGGACAGGGTCAAACTCAAACGACCCCACGCTGCACTATTGAAGCACTTGACCGCGAGTCTCAGGAAGCTTGAGAGCCAAGAAGCTTCCGACTGCCAAAGCCCCCGATGCGAAGAGGATGGGCACCGCTTTAGTGATGCCCACGAACGACTGGAAGATGCTGATGCCCAGAACCGCAGCTAATTTACAGAGGGCGTTTAGAAAGCCGAAGGCTGTGGTTCTGTGGAAAAGAAGAAAAAGATTAAACATGTCATGAATTGGATCTACATCATGACTTTTCACCATCATTACTCCAGTCTTCAGTGTCACATGATCCTTCAGAAATCATTCTGCACTTTATAAAAAAATAAAGGTTCTTTATTGGTCACTGAATGTTCCACAAAGAAGCTTTAACAACCATGGAAACTTTTCATCGTAGAAGACCTTCTATATAGCAGAAGAAAATGTTCTTCGACTAAGAAAAACATGATTCTTATAATAAATGTTCACTAAAAGGTTATTTTGGAACTCAAAATAGTTATACTATGGTATCACTGCACACAACAAAAAAAGTGTAATATGCTGAAGAAACATTTGGTATAATTAATTTTGAAAACATTTGTCCTGCTTCATATTTTTGTGGAAGTGGATACATTTAGTCAGGATTGCTAAACAAAGTTATTTGAGATAACTTTTATAACACTGTAAATGTCTTGTTACATTTCACTACTGATTATATCCTGTATAATGGAGTATGTGAGGAATAAAGAAAAACCTTGAACCTTGTTAAATGGTTGTTCAGGCATTGGACTCTTAGGGGTGCTAAAGAGCACATTTTTTAAGCAGGCACTGTCAACACATTTTCTTAGAAATGAATCATAGCACTTTGTGGCAGAACCGCTGGGACTTCATTCATTTTGACTGAGAATTTTTAGATATGCCCTAAATTATGATGTATTTGATCTGCAGTGCGGTGGCAATGCAGCACAGAATTACTGACACACATTTGATCTATTAATCTTTCTAATCATTAGACACAGTATGAAAACATTCTCGTTAAAGGAGAAGAGAATCTTGTTTTTTAAATCTAATTTCATGACAAATATACATTGTTACATGTGGTGCAAGTGCCCAAATATGTATTGAGATCACTGTTTAATACACACACACAGAGAAAAGAGGATGTGTCATAGATGCACAATAATCACAGAAATATGAGCTTGGCCCACCTCTTGTCCGAGGGGTACAGCTCTACTGTTAGCACATCCAGGGCATTCCACGATGCAATGCTGATGCCCCCGAATAGACAGAGCAAGGCGATCATAGCAGATTCACTGTTTCCAAATGACAGGAAGAAGCAGCTGACGCAGGAAATCACACTGGAACCCGCTGCACCAGATGACGAGAGTGAGAAAAAAATGAACAGTGAATTATTACAAATATTTTTTTTAATGTAATATTTTCCGAATACAGCACATAAGCAGTATATACTACTTTTACAAATATTTATTGTCCTTTTTTTTCAACTACAAAATAATATAATAGGGTTGGAGTGTTTGATTTTACATTTGTGGGTGAATATCTATTTGAGCACCACAGACATGGTGAGTGTTCTTCACATTACATGTGAACATTTCCCAGCAAATGGTAAACGTGTCACCCCCCACAGTACACAAACAGTGCATCAGACGGAGGAATGGTACAGACGACTATTCCATAGAGACGGCCGGTCCCTATAGGAGCTTTTTCAGACGGCCATTTGGTGCTCCCATCCCTAACCTATTGACCCTCAACCTAGAGAGGTCAGCTCTGGGAGCCCAGATCCAGCACAAGCCTGTAAATCAAACGCCGGCGGGAACGGCGCACCGTCCAGGGTCCCAGCCAGGCCTGGCACCATCACTCTCCCCGCTGTGACGCACTACCAGGCCGGTTCCCACTGAACCATGCCACCCTGGCAGCCCTCGTGACCCCGTTCAGGATACATCAGCCTTCAGCCGCTCGGCCATATAACCCCACCTGTGTTACAGGCCTTCCTGTTCTGGCTTGCATCACAATCATGTATCTCTCAGGCATCGCCGCACCTGGAGCTCAAGCACACAAATCACTTTCAGGAACGTCCGTGCACTCCTGAGACGGTGAACGTTAAACACACTTTGGTTTGACCTGTGTAGGATCACCCCGGGACTCTCTCTAATGGACAGAGCCATAAAACGGTCATGTTGCTGTTTTTCCAGCCAAACGACGACACCAGTTGTTCTGATTCCTCACTGGCTCGGTGATCGGAGTCATCAGTTCTGCATGGAGGAACTCGGGAGGGAAACCTATTTTACCTTCCGTTGACTCCATACTTCAGCGATGAAGCAGTTCTGTCCACTTCTCCAGCAGAGACCCCTCATCACTGATGACAAACCATCTACCTACCTCAGGAAGACATAATATGAATTGCACAATAACACAGTTATTACAAACGCCAGTAAGATTTGTTTTTCTTTAGCAAGGATGCATTAAATTGATTTAAAGTAAAGTAAAATCATATATAATGTTGTTCTTTTGAAAGGAATCCTGAAAAGAAATGTAGCAGTTTCCACAAAAATATGAAGCTGCACAATAGTTTTCAACACTGGTAAGAAGAAAGTTTCTTGAGCAGCAGCGTATTAGAATGATTTCTGAAGATCATGTGACACTGAAGACTGGAGTAATAATGCTGAAAATTCAGCTTTGATCACAGAAATATATTACATTTTAAAATATATGTGACCCTCGACCACAAAACCAGTGTTGAGTATAAGTATATTTGTAGCAATAGTCAAATTATACACTGTATGGGTCAAAATTATTGATTTCTCTTATGCCAAAAAGCATTGGGATATTACATAAAGATCATGTTCCATGAAGATATTTTTTTAATTTCCTACTGTAATTTTGATTAGTAATATGCATTGCTAAGAACTTCATTTGGACAACTTTAAAGGTGTATTTCTCAATATTTAGATTTATTTGTACCCCCTCAGATTCCAGATTTTCAAATAGTTGTATCTCAGCCAAATATTGTCTGATCATAACAAACCATACATCAATGAAAAGCTTATTTATTCAACTTTCAGATCATGCATCATGTTTTTTTTTAATTGACCCTTATGACTGGGTTTGTGGTCCAGGATAACATATTAAGATTTATTTTAATCTTAATAACACATAAAAGAGTTATTTTCAATTACAATAATATTTCACAACACTACAGTTTTACTGTATTTTTGATCAGGTAAATACAACATTGTTGTGCATAAGAGACTTATTTTAAAAACAAAAAAACACCTTACTAACCCCAAACTTTTGAATGGTAGTGTACATCAATATTTAATACTAATCTAACATATAGATTATTCTTTAGATGTTGTTTTATGCATGTTCATAACAGAATTCCTTCATTATCATTATTTACCAAGTATCACTAAGAGAAAATAATGGATGCACAATAAGCCAACTATTACAAAGCATAACCCTGACACAAAGAGAAAGTTCATTTTGCCATATTGACCGAGTGAGTGTACTTCTCGTGAATACTTACCATACCAATAAAAATAGACAGAAAATATTCATTTGAGTTCAAATAATTTGAGAATGAGAGAAGTATATATTGTGAAACGAGAGGCATGAAACTAGCACGGCATTGAAGGAAATTACTCTGCTGGGACAACAGTTCATTATACAGTTTAGTGGGTATTATATAAACATATTTGACTGTAAAATGCTGCAAATTACCAAATTGAATTTTCTAGAGAGTTGTGCAATAAATTAAGCTGACATAAGACATCAAGGTCTGTGTCAAAATCATATGTAGTAATTAACTGTCAGACGTGTTGATTAATGAAATAGAACAGAATAAGGTATATGCACACTTGGATTTGGTGTGAAGATTCTACTCTACTCTTGCTTAATTAGGTGGATTTTGTGACCCTGGACCACAAAACCAGTCTGAAGTAGCACGGGTATATGTGTAGCAATAGCCAAAAATACACTGTATGGGTCAAAATTATAGATGTTTCTTTTATGCCAAAAATCATTAGGATATTAATTAAAGATCACGTTCAACTAAGATATTTGGTAAATTTCCTACCATAAATATATCACAACTGAATTGTTGATTAGTAATATGTATTGCTAAGAACTTAATTAGGACAACTTTTAAAGCGATTTTCTCAGTATTTTTCTTCTTTGTACCCTCAGATTCCAGATTTTAAAATAGTTGTTTCTCAGCCAAATATTGTTTTATCCTAACAAACCATGCATCAATGGAAATCTAATTTATTCAGCTTTCATGTGATGTATAAATCTGAATTTGAAATAATCTACCCTCATGACTGGTTTTGTGGTCCAGGGTCACATATAACATATATATAATTGTGTTCTCCTGTCATGGGCAGATCTGTTTCTCTGCATATCACCTACCTACCATCTTTCCTTTATATCTATAACTTGTTGATATTTAAATTAGGTATTAGATTATAAAAGTTGACATGGATTGTGAGTCTACATATTATATTTGTTGCTTTAATGAATCAGTTTAACATGGCTTTGCTAAACAAATAACTTCTTCCAGATGTGTTTAATGTGGAGGATCCACTAACAGATCCACTCTGGAGGTGTCAGACATCAAACATGTTTTGCCATAAATGAAGCTCTGCTTATATTCACTTGCATAAGAAGAAGTGATTTTGAATTCCACAGATATCATGTTATACAGACACAGCTGCCCTCTGGTGGTACCTTTTCTGCCGGTTACTGTAAAGACACCAGAGATGTGAGATGATACAATCCAGTTTTAGAAGCCAGGATCAAATTGCTTCTCTAGAACACTTTGTTCTGATTGGCCATCGGTCAAATTAGTATAAATAATGACTGACCATAGCAACACTGCTCATCTTCTGTTTCTACATGGTGTCTACAAGCAAGATTTTGAGCTCAGCATCATCAAATTAGGAAATATTAGGCCTTTTTGGCAAAACAGCAGAAATATTTTTTTTTCAAGAAGCACGATGCAGGGCTGTGCTGTACATTATTTCCTAAAAGTTGTCATTAATTTTTTAATTAAAAATAAGAGATTTCATTCTTAATAATGAGAGATTTTACTACGTTGGTGATCATTTTAATTCCATGTGATAAAACGAAAAGCACTTCCAATAAAAATCATATTTTATTATAGTACTTAACCAGTCCAAGCCAATAATGTTTGTATGAAGTTAATTAAACATCCTGATCAGCTCCAGATGAGAAATATGCATGAAGCAAATGTGCAAAAAAAAAACTTCATATTTGATTATTATAATGTTAACTATCCATCAACAATAAGACTTTGTCAGTCAGTCTCGCCCCGCCTTCAGTTTCTCAGCCATCGTGTTATCATGCTTGGATCCTCCCATGCACGGAGGGCTTTTGGCCAGGCTGGGGTTGCTGCTCCACTGCTGGGGTGTCTTAGCCTGGATGGCGAGGGCATGAACACAGGTGCTGAGCTCCTCCCGCAGGGTCTCGTTTACAAGCCGATGACGCTGCAAGAGCGAAAGACCCTCAAACTGAGGACTCACCACCAGAACTCTGAAGTGGGACTCTGAACCAGCCGGTACGGCGTGCATGTGACTCTCGTTCATGACCTCCAGGTGCTCAGGTTTGAGAGCCTGGGTCAGTTTGGTCTGTATTGTGGTCTCCACAGGACCCATGTGATGGGTCAGCTGTCTGGTTAAGGCAAGGGTGCAGGTGGAGGGACGCAGGCAGCGGAGAGCACTGGACAGCATCAGGCACAGACGAGAACAGCTGCAGGAAAACATCAAAGATCAGTGAGAAACTTCTGTCAAGGAGCGATTTAACGAGGTTGTCATTTGGCACCCAAAAAACAATTCCTTCTTACGGACTTATTCTGTAAGATACTGAATAATACACATGACATGTAAGCCTATAATAAAGAGACAAATCTGACAATTATATTCCTGTTTTATATATTTTTTATTAGTTCTCATCTTTTAAAAACATAAGAAAAGAAACTGTGTTGTAATTTTAAGGAACTATTTCTATAAAAGGCTACACAGACTCTCCGAAATATGCTTCATTCAACTTAAAACATTTAAACTTTGTACAAATGATTTACAACATTGCAAGAAAATAAACAGGATTAAATTAAAGAGCTAAATGTAGCTATTTCCAGATAGTTAATGCATTATTTTTTCAGCTTTTGGTAGGGATTTTACTAAATGTGATGTTGATGACACTTCTGTAAATAAGGACGCAAGAACAAACTTCAGGGTGATAAACAATTAAAATAATATTCCTAACAATTCCAGACTGCTTTGTTTGATTATAAAAACGAAAACAATGAAGACAACAGTTTTTCATGTGAAAAGTTAGAGAACTATCCGAGAAACACTGGCAAAAATGGCAACATATAAATAATTTAAAATCCACCAATAAGCTTTTACAATTTAATTAATTGTTAAAGAAGGACATGAAGATTTACTACATAGCAGCCATGATGCAAATGATAGAACTCATACTGTGTCTATTTATCGTTGTTGCTATGGTTATGATAACCTAATCTGACCTCTGTCCGCTCAGGTCTATTTGCTTGCACGTGCCAATAAGAGCGGATTAACTTGTTAAAACGTAGTCATATTTTGTATAATAGTAAACTGCTATAATCGTCGGTGCACCGGGTAACGTTACACGTAATTTAGCAATCTCATCGATACATGTCATGCTTAATAAATATTATATTTAATCCGCAAACTTCATGCAGCTTCATAAAACATCCAGCCATAGAAATGTCATGTACTAGATTTGCCTTCATCGCTGCTCTTTAAAATCTATTCTTGCACAGGTTTACACAAGCAAACAGCACAATGACAAGTGACGAAGAAAATGCATGATCAGATATCAAAATAATGTCTCTCACCTTTCGTCTCCGGTGTGTTGTTTTTGTATTATACACACAGGAAGTGACTCATGCAGATCCTCCTTCACTGTTTAGAAAGCGGACGGCTGAGATGACATTACTGCCGCCTAACGGCTGGACAGAAAGTTGCTCCAGATACCTCTTTTGGTTCAACATACACAAACAACCTAGTTTTCAGACAAAGCAACACCTCACAAATTCGACTACAAGCTAGTCAGAGCGCGCATTTTAATTTGGCGCCAAATAAACATTCACGAACAGAATTCGAATTCAACTGAGCTGCAACCATAGCAGCTGCATACATTCGAATTATACTTAACAGTTTTAATTTTACATTTCATACTGTACATGTTCCGTAAGTTACACGTAAATACTGTTATTTCATATTTTGTCATTATATTGTAGATTTAGGCTACATAGGCTATCAGTATAGCTAGAGCCTATATAAAAATGAGATTGTTGAGGTTTTGGCTGAGACTATCAGCTGCATAAAGTATACATAGACCTATGCTAACCATTTTAATTCTGTATATGTTTATACAGTGATTCCATTACACACTGTAGGCTACATTACTGTAAGCTGACAACATAACTACTGTTATTTATTTCATATTTTATCACAATATTGTAGATGTACATATCAGAATTAGTAAGTACAAATAAAAATGTAATGTTAATGGCTTATTTGTGTAATAAACCTAAATTTCGATTACATCTGAAAATTCCTGAAGCCCTGGAATATAGCAGACTTGTCATAGGCCTACTTAATTTTTACATAACATACTTTTTTGCTGCTTTCTCTACAATATTTGTTTTGGGAGCCAACCGAGGCTATTTCTACTTGCATGAAACCCAGACCTTGGACCTTCTGCAAAACATTCATGTTTGTGTTTCACAAAAGAAGAACAGAGAACCTAAACAATGACAGCATTTCCTTGAGTATAAGTTTGTCTGAGTGGTGCGTGAAGAACTGCAATCATATATTCAAGCATTATATCATTTGTTTATTATTTGTATGTATGTTTTAAATCCACTGAGGGACAGTTTGAACTGCACAAGTGCAGTCCGATCCCCTGAATACGAGTCAAAAACGCAAAGTAAATCTCTCACAAACTGTAATACAGAACCATTTTGGTAAGAATGGAATAGTCTCTATATTCAGCGATAATGTCAACATTTCCATTCTCATGTACAAAAAAACAAATCACAAAATGAACAACATACAATAGTACTCTATTTCTCATGTTCAACATTTTTATCTTTTTTGTTTTATTATTCCACATATTTATTCATTTACATACAAACATCTACAATCTCTACAGCACAGTACAATGATAAGGTGATCAACTCTGTCACATTTAAATTATGGCAATACATTGAAACTGACAAAAGCATCAGAAGACCTATGCTATAATTGTAGAGTACACGGATGGCGGCCAGTTGTTTTCTTTCAGCTGCAGTTTCGTCAAATATGGCCAGCGGATATTTTAGTGTGCTTTCTTGCCCGATAATTTGGGGGCAGAGCGAACATGTTTACCACTTATTGCTTTGATTTCTTTTTGCACACAAGATTGATTGTTGCTAAGTGAAGAACACGTTTAGAAATACAAAAGACCCTGTAACAAAACCCAAAAGTCTTACAACCAGTACGTGATCTTAAGTGAGGACCAAATCCAGGACTGCTTGTACACAGATAAGTCATAGCTTCACTGAGATTAGTTACTGTAATTCACAGCATACAACAGCAATTATGACATACTCATTGTAATTCAATGAAGGGATCAACAGCTACACGATGGAGATGTGAAGAACTGCAGGACTGTTTGGAAATGTTTCGATAGGCCATTTTGAAAGTGACATCAAAGAAGTTCAATATATATATATATATATATAACAGATGATTGGTGTGTACAATTAGGCCTATCTTGTTTACTGACCAACCAGATCTTTAATCGTTATCATGTTCAAGCGTTCCCTAAATCGTAACCAGCTTTCGGCTCATTTTAAACATTTGAGCATGGAGTGTGTCCCATCGGAGTAAAACACCTGATTGAGAGATATGTCTATAGCCTCAAAACTTAGTTTTTCAGATTATGTTTCTGTTCGGCTCACCACACCCTGCTAGAACATCGATGTATTACACATTACGTTTTTGTCTGTGCCGTGATGTGAGATCTGCCAGTATAAACCGCGGAAGTAGAAAATATTTGGCTATCAAAGATGCGCATGGTCACAAATAGCACACATAAAGATTGTCACAACAGCATCTGTGACACTACTGGTGACCGAGCGTCACGGCAGGGATGGCAGGTTCTAGAATTGTTTAACTATGTGACGCGTGGCACTGCGCAATGCCGCTTTCTCCAATTCAAATAGGCTGTAAGGAACATTTTAAGAGCTTGAAAGTTACATTTGTGCCTAAAATGAATAGTTTGTGTTCGGTAACCACTTTGGTTGAAGTATTTTTAAATCTAAAAAGGGTTGGTTGTATTGTGTGTCTACTCTTAGCTCATAATATGGCTGCTATCCTACAAAATGGCAGTAAAGAACGTTGAGAATGACACCAAAAACAGTTTTCGTGTAAGCGCTGGCTGAGTTTAAGAGCAACAGGACTGAAATATAGCTTCCAGCCAGGTGGGGGTTTGTCTTCTCTGATTATTATTTTCTTTTTGCGTCATTATCTGTTTATTTAACCAGTTTTCCATGATTCTCCATGGAACTAGTATTTATTGTGCTTGGTAAAATGTAGCAGAATTGGACAAGTTGCTCATATCCTTGGTTTTTGCTTCCTGTCAAATGTTGCTTTATTTGTAAAATCCATTGGGTTTTGACTTTCGCTTCGTTTTGATGCTATATTTAGTTACTGCTACCAAGTCACCAAAAAATTTAACATCAGGTCAACAATGAGACAGCAAAAAAATTCACCCTGCATGTGGCACTACATCTGTTTCTACAGATACTCAAAGTAAAAATACTATATAATCAAACTCTCATAAACAGTTATATAAATAAATAAAAACAAATATTCAGAGAACACTCAACATTTCACATGCAAGCACACATACATCCATACTTACACACAAACCCACACACACACACAGACGGATACCTCTGTTTCATTACAAGAACACAAGAGAAATCGTGAAGAAGGGAGATTGTGTGTGCTGCAAATCAGTGTATTGATTTGTTCAGTCATTTTCTATATATTTGCTTTGATAAAAATGAAATCCCTTAATGAACAGATAAACTGTATATACATACATCAAATGGAATCTATCTAAAACATATGTTGATACTAGTTCAACATTTGAACATGTAAATATATTTTCTTATATATATATGTTTGTATATTTAATAATAGTTTGAGTGTTCAAACAGACAGACTTGAATTACAGCTCATTTTTATATTCAATACATAATTTACATAATCATCAAAATAAACTATTGTTTTTGACAGTTTGATCAAATCACATTGTGCTTCATTTGTTTCCTTTATTTATTTTTTTTGCGTTCAATGGATTTGTGTATGAAAACGGGGCGAATGTAACTTTTGTCTCAATGTTTGATGCTCAATGCTCTGTGGATCTCAATAGGAACACAAACTCTGGGACACAGTATGATAGTAGCATAACTATCATACTGTTCCTGTGTTGAACTGTTCCTGTGGCTCAGTGGTTAGAGCATTGCGTTAGCAGCGCAAAGGTTGTGGGTTCGATTCCCAGGGAACACATGTACTGACCAAAATATGTATAGCCTGAATGCACTGTAAGTTGCTTTGGATAAAAGCGTCTGCTAAATGCGTAAATGTAAATGCATAAAACAATGCAAAATATGAATAATGGCATACTAAACCATACAAATGACAACCCATCGTGTCACTTATCTCATATTTTACATCATGTCCAAAGAATCCTAGCTAGAGTAGCGTAATACAGAGCACTTTCACCAGTTATGTTCACTATCTTCAAGCATATTCTTATGAATCGTCACGCTTCATTGCATGCACAACATCATCAATAATCAGACATTTTGAAAGAACAACCGAATTTGAGTTCCGAAAAGCAAAAATGAGCGAACCACTGTCTATAGTAATGTGATGTCAGTGTTAATGCATTAAAACATTTAAAAAGTGAGGAGTGCTTGAGCCGATATTGAAGACAATTGCAGCATCACACACTTTATGTTTTTGGGACACAACAGACTAGAGTAAAGCAACAAAAATAACCATCCCCAGCACTACTACATCAACACTGTCCATTCAGATATATCTACCTACTGATTTCACGGTCCTCAGTGATGGGTTGGATGAAGATTAAAGGGAAAGTCAAAATGAACATGTTCAATTTCACATTCATTCCATAACGTAAAGCTGGAATGTGTTTAACATGGCAGTTTTTCTACACACACACAAATACACACAGGGTTTCCAATATTCCTGTGTGAGATCAGCAGGGAGCATATCTATACATGTAGATCTGAATGAAATCAAATGAAATTGAAATAATATTACGACTGCACATATTGGAGGAATGGAGATATCTGTAAATGTTGGATTTGTGTTGACTGCTTCCAGCATTGCTCACTCACGGACAGGGTCAAACTCAAACGACCCCACGCTGCACTATTGAAGCACTTGACCGCGAGTCTCAGGAAGCTTGAGAGCCAAGAAGCTTCCGACTGCCAAAGCCCCCGATGCGAAGAGGATGGGCACCGCTTTAGTGATGCCCACGAACGACTGGAAGATGCTGATGCCCAGAACCGCAGCTAATTTACAGAGGGCGTTTAGAAAGCCGAAGGCTGTGGTTCTGTGGAAAAGAAGAAAAAGATTAAACATGTCATGAATTGGATCTACATCATGACTTTTCACCATCATTACTCCAGTCTTCAGTGTCACATGATCCTTCAGAAATCATTCTGCACTTTATAAAAAAATAAAGGTTCTTTATTGGTCACTGAATGTTCCACAAAGAAGCTTTAACAACCATGGAAACTTTTCATCGTAGAAGACCTTCTATATAGCAGAAGAAAATGTTCTTCGACTAAGAAAAACATGATTCTTATAATAAATGTTCACTAAAAGGTTATTTTGGAACTCAAAATAGTTATACTATGGTATCACTGCACACAACAAAAAAAGTGTAATATGCTGAAGAAACATTTGGTATAATTAATTTTGAAAACATTTGTCCTGCTTCATATTTTTGTGGAAGTGGATACATTTAGTCAGGATTGCTAAACAAAGTTATTTGAGATAACTTTTATAACACTGTAAATGTCTTGTTACATTTCACTACTGATTATATCCTGTATAATGGAGTATGTGAGGAATAAAGAAAAACCTTGAACCTTGTTAAATGGTTGTTCAGGCATTGGACTCTTAGGGGTGCTAAAGAGCACATTTTTTAAGCAGGCACTGTCAACACATTTTCTTAGAAATGAATCATAGCACTTTGTGGCAGAACCGCTGGGACTTCATTCATTTTGACTGAGAATTTTTAGATATGCCCTAAATTATGATGTATTTGATCTGCAGTGCGGTGGCAATGCAGCACAGAATTACTGACACACATTTGATCTATTAATCTTTCTAATCATTAGACACAGTATGAAAACATTCTCGTTAAAGGAGAAGAGAATCTTGTTTTTTAAATCTAATTTCATGACAAATATACATTGTTACATGTGGTGCAAGTGCCCAAATATGTATTGAGATCACTGTTTAATACACACACACAGAGAAAAGAGGATGTGTCATAGATGCACAATAATCACAGAAATATGAGCTTGGCCCACCTCTTGTCCGAGGGGTACAGCTCTACTGTTAGCACATCCAGGGCATTCCACGATGCAATGCTGATGCCCCCGAATAGACAGAGCAAGGCGATCATAGCAGATTCACTGTTTCCAAATGACAGGAAGAAGCAGCTGACGCAGGAAATCACACTGGAACCCGCTGCACCAGATGACGAGAGTGAGAAAAAAAAAGTGTATTATTTTTCAAAAGACTTCATATTATTTTGAGCTCCAATAATGATTTAGCACTGTTGCAACTTGTTTTTCTTACCCAGCATTCTTAGACGTCCGATCTTGTCCATGAGCAGGGCAGACACGATATTCCCGGGCAGGACGGCAAGTGTGCCAAGGAAGCTGACGAAATAGATCATGTACGCGTTGTTCTCATCGCTGAAATCCAGCATACAGCCCTCTTTGTTATGCAGAAAAGTGCTGTTGATGAGTTTGCTGTTGATCAGCCGGTACTTGAACAAGTCTAGAAACAGAAGAAGGCTCTCGTTAACCAATGCAGCAGCTTTTCCTCCATTACACCAGTTTAAGTGTGCAGGCGTTTCTGGGTCAAACTGCTGTAAGAATCAATCAACCATATGACCACTTGTTTTCAGAACACGTCCTTTCGGGAACTTCTAACTAGCCAGGATTTGTTCTACCAACCATGCTCTCTACAGTCCTCAAACATATGTAAGTGTATTTGCATTGCTTTGACAGGTGGAAAGTAACGAATTACATTTACTCGCGTTACTGTAATTGAGTAGCTTTTTTGTGTACTTGTACTTTTTTAAGTAATTTTTTTAATCTGTAATTTTACTTTTACTTAAGTATATTTTGTGTGAAGTATTGTACTTCGCTACATTTTAAAACACATTCGTTACTGAGTAAAAAAAAATCGCTCCGTGGAAACAACTGCAGCAAATAATGGGCAGAAGAAGAAACTGGCGCTAAAATCACAAGAAAGATGCAGACGGACAAGACAGGCGTTAATGGTGCAGACCCAGCTGAAAACCAGACCCCGTCGTACTCTGCTGAAGTTGAACTCAAAGGAATGAAGTGAACCCCTGGCCATATATTCATGCTCTATTATGCAGTGTTAGCTGTGTTTGCCTCGGGAGACCGAACTAGCAGCTTATAACATCTCGACATCACCCTTCGCAAGCATGTAAGTTAGAGGTAACGTTAACGTTAACGTAAATACTTACATCATTGCATTGGTGGTTAAAATGAAGCTTTGGCGGTTTAGCAAAAGGTTTTGCACAAATGAGCCAGAAAGACAGTGGTGCAGGGTGTGCAATATCATCTGAGATAATATAGTAATTGTTGTTTTAACGATGTGCGATTTGACATTATCAGTATTTTGCCCAAAACCAAACAAATCACTCTAAACAGTGTGCCGTGAAATCTAGTAACGTTAGATTAGACTAGTCCGCGTGCATCTGGACTGCTTTCTTTCACTGCGTGATTCAGTCTGTTAAAATGCGTTTAGAATGATCACAACATTCAAGATATAGAAGCAGAAAATGTATATATTTATATAATTTAATATAGTAAGTCAACATCACATGAAGAATGCCGTTTTTCTCAAAAAAAATCACCATGATTAACGTTACATAGGCCTGTAGTTTTGCTTTTTACAACAGTTCAAAAAACAAGAAGTTAATTAAGAGACTTGCGTTTTAGTCACCATATTGCCTGTTTTTGCTCTATTTCGACAACAAAAATAATACCAAACACAGCCATCATACACAGTTTTGCGTCTCTGACTCTGAGCAATGACGTGTTTTGTTCCTGAATGAATTAACCGTTTAAATGATTCTGTTCAATCTCAATGACTCTCTTATCAGTGACTTGCTGACACCTACTGGTGGTTCTAATTTAACATTTAAAATATATTTGTATTTTTTTATTTCAAATGACTATTTAACATTGGTGACCCTGGCATGGAGCACAAAACCAGTCTTAAGTCGCTGGAGTATATTTGTAGCAATAGCCAACAATACATTGTATGGGTCAAAATTATACATTTTTCTTTTATGCCAAAAATCATTAGCATATTAAGTAAAGATCATGTTCCATTAATATATTTTGTACATTTCCTACTGTAAATATATCAAAACTAAGAGCTTAATTTTAACAACTTTAAAGGAGATTTTCTCAATATTTTGATTTATTTTTTTGCACCCTCAGATTCCAGATTTTCAAATATTGTCCGATCATAACAAACCATACATCAATGGACATATTATTTATTCAGCTTTCAGATGATGTATAAATCGCAATTTAGGAAAATGGACCTTTATGGTTTTGTGGTTCTTATTTATCAAAACATTATTTCTGCATTTGTAACTGCAGGCTAAATGCATTCATGTCAGTGTGTAATACATCTAAATGCCACTTCGGATGAAGCTTCTGTGTTTCCACTGCATTGCAAAGATGCATTTTGTTGATACTGATTTAATTTCCCTGGTAACAGCCTAAATCTGTTATTATTCTAAATAACTGATACCTTTAATTAAAAACACCTAGTTTGAGATTTATAGGCCCATATCCCAGGTGTGTCAAACTCTGGAGGGTGTTACTGGAGGGCCACAGCCCTAAAGAGTTTATTTCCAACCCTGCTCCAACACACAAACCATGTAGTTTTCAAATAAGCCTAAATGATTAGTTTAGCTGGATCAGATGTGTTTAATTAGGGTAATATCTACACTGTGTACTTGACTGTTCTCTATAGATCTCACCTTACTGCACACCACAATTGATTGATAGACCTACTACTTTTTAGTCATTACCTTCAGCAAATATGAAAACAATAGCAAAGCAAAGCCAAATCCTGGACATTTTAGACAACATAGAAATCACAGCCAAGACTTGTCTGGGAAGAAGAGGACGTACGGTCACCCTAGAATCAATAGACATCTTCATGCATGTGATCTAATGCATTGAGCTTCAAGACGCAGAGGACAGAAACCAACTGCATTTTTGACATTTGCCTCCACACTAAAATCTTGTAAGCTGACTACTGTCTGCTGCAATGTGAAAAGTTTAGTTACCAGTATCTTCTTTTGTGTTTTACAGAAGAAAGAAATGCATGCAGGTTTGGAATGACTTGAGGATGAGTAAATTATGACAGTGAATTATCTAACGCTTTGGATAAAAGCATCTGCAAATGCATTCATGTAAACATTAAAATGCTGTCTAGGTAGGCAGTGTACTAGGTTTTGGAACAAAGCCATTGTTTCTTAGCCTCATCATTAATTCGCAAGCTGCTCAGGCAAACAATCATAAGCACAACTGAATCAGGAAAAGCAGATTGTCATTCCTTCACAGGCAGGCAGAGGAAGAATCTGTGCTGGTGTTGCTAGGATACCTGAAACATTTTCAATAGCTCTAGAAACTGGAGCCATTTTAACCGAAGAAAAGCATGTCATACGAGTGTCTTCTTATAGAGGAGCAAAGCTTTGAACGACTACGGCTGGAATATTTTATACGTCTGAATGTGTCAATCGCACTCGGCATTCAGCGGCAATGCTACATTTGTTATACCCAGAAGGGTGAAACCTGTGGTTTTCTCACCTGTGTTGTAGAAGAGGGTGGAGATGAAGGTGCAGTTTCTGAAGAAGGTGTTGCTTGACGTGATATCCTCAAAGTAGCATTCCTCAAACATGGAGTCTTCAAATACCATAGACTTCATCTTCAGATTCAAGAACCTTTAATGACAAAAATAAAAGATTCACTAAGACATTTGTATTGCTTAGAGGTATTCAGAATTCCTTTAGCTTCTACAAAGTGGCCTAAATATAAACGGATAAAGGATTTTACAAAAACACGTTTTGTTTATCCTGTGGTAAACATGAAATATTATACATAAAACAAATCAATATTGAGCACCAATATTTTTTTCACCAGCATTTTTTTTCTTAAATACTGTAATAAAAATAAGAATATAAATCGTTAAGATAATTACTGACAGGCAATAAGAATAAATCTAAAGATTACCGGGGTGTTTTGCTGAGGAGAACCATGAGAAACCAAAGTAAAAGTCTCCATCTGGTTTCTACATAATCTCAAAGCTCTTTGTGGAGAAACAAGATATTAAATAGATTTCCTTTGTGCTTTTGTATCATTCCTATTGGATATGTTGTGCATGTTTAGACTTTATTGAATGTCATCAAATGAAACCGGCATTGTAACTACAATCTAAAAGCATTAGCTGATAAGAGATTATAAAAACACATTCCTGATTAACTGAACATAAACTAGATTTGTGGGAAAGACTTTAACACAGTTGAAGTGGAACAGCTGCTCATTATTGGAATAAAACTGTAGGACACTGACTGATTAATAGATTCATAGAGGGGCTGGAGGGTGATCACATTATCACAGGCTTCACATGAACTCTTCTGAGGGACATTTGCTCTGTTATAAACTCTAGTGAGCTGACTTCCTGTTTGCAGGCAGCCACCTACGTGAAATGTATTTCTCTCAACTCGTCTGCACTCGCATTGATGTCTAGCAACATACTCTAGGAATGTCTTTCTGAAAAAATATACATCTGTATGATCTGGGTTGTTATTGTAACTAAAAAAATGAATACAAATAACTTGTGTTAATTAAAATAAAACTGACATATACATATTAGACGAAAAACCTCAACTTAAAGTTCTAAAACTAAAATAAAAAAATCTAAAGTTCCAGTATATAGAAATATTTAATAATATTTCAAATAAAACTGACAAAATGACAAAACTGTAGAACTTGAAAGTAAAATGAAAACTGAATATACAGTGCCCTCCATAAGTACTGGAACAGTAAATACAAAGTTGCTCTGTTGTCTGTGGAGTCAAGACATTTGCAAATATGATTAAAATATGAATATGGGACAAAACTACAGAATGTCACATTTTATTATTAGCCGTTTCAACACACACATGTTTTACCAAATAAAAAGAACAGCACTTTTAGAGTTCATCCACTCATTGATGTGAGCATAAGTATTGGGACAGTTGAACATAAGGCAGATATAAAATATTAAAAACTATTATTTAGTTGCAGATCTCTTGTGCACAATCACAGCAGTGCGTCTGTGACACATAGACATCACCAGACTCTTATTCTCATCCTTTGAATACTTTCCCAGCCTTTAATGCAGCCAATTCCAGTTGTTGCTTGTTTGGGGAGTTTCTGCCTTTACTCTCCTCTTCAGCTGGTGAAATTCATGTTCAATCAGATTTAAATCTGGAGATTGACTTGGGGAATCTAAGACTTTCCATTTCTTTGCCCTTATAAACTACTTGACTGAACTGGCAGGGTGTTTTGGGTCATTGTCCTGATGCAATATGAAGCACTTCCCAATGAATCCGGTGGCATTTTCTTGAATATTGGTAGGCAAGATGGTTTTGTACTCTTCCAAATTTAATTAATTCTATCACTGTCATCATACATTAAATCATCAGTAAAGTTGAGCGGACCTCCAGAGACAGCCATGACAACACCTCCACCATGCTTTACAGATGAGGCTGTATGCTTGGGATCTTTTGCAGTTCCCTTTTTCTTCTCCACATTTTTGCTTTCCCATCACTTAGATAAAGGTTCATCTTTGTCTCATCGGTTCATAAACACAGTTCCAAAACTCTTCTGGCTCACCTTTGTGTTTTTTCAAACTCTAATCTATCCTTTCTATTTTTGGTGCTGGTCAGAGGTTTGTATCTTGCCGTGTAGCATCTGTAATTCTGTGTCAAAGTCTCCTGAGGACAGTAGATTTTCAGAGCATCACCCCAGCTTTCTGGAAGTTGTTGGTGATTTTACAGACACGTCTTTTAGGGTTCATTTTCACAGCTTCTATGATTTGTCTGTCATCAACTACTGTTGGTTTTCTCAGCCGATCAGGTAGTTGTTGGTTGCTGGTGTCGCTGGTGGTTTCCAAACTCTTGATTTCTTCATGTCCTTTGATTTTTGCTATAGCTTCCTCTTTTCTGTTAGTATCCAAATGGCTTGCTTTTCTCTCAAAGTCATCTCCCTCAACTGTTTAAATATTTATGCTCACATCAGATAGGGGGATGAAACTCTAAAAGTGTTAAACTTCTTAGCTGGTAAAACATCTATGAGTTGAATCACCCAATAATAAAATGTGACATTCTGTAATTTTGTCTCTTATTCATCTTTTAATCATATTTGTAAATGTCTTCACTCCACAGCCAACAGAGCAATTTTGTCTTTACTGTTTACAGACCACAGGACATTGTTCCAGTAATCCATGTCCTTAGTGTGCTTGTCTTCAGCAAACTGTTTGCAGTCTTTCTTGTGCATCATCTTTAGAAGAGGTTTCCTTCTGGGACGAAAGCCATGCAGACCAATTTGATGCAGTGTGCGGTGTATGGTCTGAGCACTGACAGGCTGACCCCCCCGACCCCTTCAACCTCTGCAGCACTCATACATCTATTTCCCAAGCACAACCTCTGGATATGATGCTGAGCATGTGCACTCAGCTTCTTTGGTCAACCATGGCGAGGCCTGTTCTGAGTGGAACCTGTCCTGTTAAACCGCTGTATGGTCTTAGTCACCGTGCTGCAGCTCAGTTTCAGGGTTTTGGCAATCTTCTTGTAGCCTACGCCATCTTTATGTAGAGCAACAATTCTTTTTTTCAGATCCTCAGAGAGTTCTTAGCCATGAGGTGCCATGTTGAACTTCCAGTGACCAGTATGAGGATGAGAGCAATAACACCAAATTTAACACACCTGCTCCCCATTCACACCTGAGACCTTGTAACACTAACGAGTCACATGACACCGGGGAGAGAAAATGTCTAATTAGGCCCAATTTGGACATTTTCACTTAGGGGTGTACTCACTTTTGTGGCCAGCGGTTTAGACATTAATGGCTGTGTGTTGAGTTATTTTGAGGGGGCAGAAAATGTACACTGTTACACAAGCTACTACTTTACATTGTAGCAAAGTGTCATTTCTTCAATGTTGTCACATGAAAATATATAATAAAATATTTACAAAAATGTGAGGGGTGTGCTCACTTCTGTGAGATACTGTATATATATATATATATATATATACAAAAAAAACAAGCAAATGTCGCAACACAATTCACCATCAGTCACCTAGGTCAGACCTATTTCATGAAACATGTCTGGCATACTGCCTGTGAGCAGCGCTTACTTGTTGTTGAAGTACTCTCCATTCCGGTGGATCTGGTTCTCCAGGGTGAAGTTAAAGGTCACATGCTCCACTTTCTCTTTGATGAAGACCTTTGTGCGAGAGGAGTACTCTTGTTTCTGCAGGTATTTGATCATGTCAGGGAACCAAACAGTCAGCCCGTAGTAGCTAGAGACAGAGATCAACAAGACATGAAACGATGCAGAGGTGCATTCATTCACTGAAAAAATTTATACTCAGTTTTTTTAAGGTAAGTGTTTGTAATCAATTTATATTAGCTACATTCAAATAAACAAATTTAGTTGTTTGACTTTCAACATATTGTTTAATTAAATGTAGCTAAAATAAATTGATTGCAACCACTTACCTTAATTCTTTTTTAGTAAATTGAATGAATTATTTTTTTCAGTGTAGGATGGGTTGTAAAACGCATGTTCAGGGTAGTTTACCTGAAGGACATGGAAAACCACACGGCCATCATCATGTAGGTGATCCTCCGGTACTCTGGATTAAACACTGTCAGGAAGTTGCTCCACACCTGGACACCCAAAATAAAGCAGGAGTCCAATGTAACAATGTAAGAAAATATGTGTCAATCAGAATCGCCATGGTTACAAAGTCACTAAAATGTAAGAATGATAACATATGACCACTCGCATTTACATATCGATGCCTATTCAGCATATTGGTGAGGGAATATGTATTTATTTCATGCAAAGAGGTTAGCCAAACACAATAAGAATCATTTATATACTGTATATTCAGTGCTGTTTAAAAGTCTGGTGTTGAAGAAGATTTTTTTATGTTTTTGAAAGAAGTCTCTTAAGGTCATCAAAGCTGCATTCATTTGATCAAAGATACAGTAGTCCTGTGACATGTGTCACTCGATCATTATATTATGCTGATTTGTATTTTAAGAAATATTTCAGTAACACTTTACACTTTCCTTGTTACACGTTAAATGTACATACTATTATAATAACAATACATTATGCGTAATTACATGCTAGTAACCCTAAACCAAACCCTCATCCTAACCATATAGTAAGCACATGTAATTAATTAATATTACTCAGTACTTATATGCATAATTACACCGTAACAAGGACACCTTAAAATAAAGTGTAACCAATATTTCTTATTATTATAAATGTTGAAAAAAGTTGTGCTGCTTAGTGTTATATTATTATTATAAAATAACTTTTATATTTTAATTTGAGTTCGTTTTGCTCTTTTGCTCTTTTGTCATATTTATTAGTTTTTGTTCTTTTTAAATATTATTGAGATTTTTTGTTCAGTTTAAGTTCAGTTTTGTATTTATTTCCAGTTAGTAATTTTAGAGCTTCAACATAACATTATTTTAGTTAGTTGCCAAGAAGAGCTGCGGTTTAGTTCTTCGTTTAATATTTTATTATTAATTATGTTTTATTTCGTTTTTAGGCTAACAAAATAGTTTTTAATAATTTTAACCCTGGTGCTGCTTAACATTATTTTGGAAAACATGATACTTTTTTCAGGATTCTAAACAGAATTTTCAAAAGAACAGAATTTAAATATAAATCTTTTGTAACATTATACATGTATTTTCTGTCACCTTTGATCAATTTAATGCATGCTTGCTGAATGAAAGTGTAAATTAAAAAAACTAACTTACTGACCCCAAACGTTTGAACAGTAGTGTACAATGAAATGATGATTAGTGCAGGACACTTTGACTGATGAAATGATCATCTGAAATGAAACAGTCATATGGTAGTTGTAGTTTCAGGGATTTCGCAGTGCTTGTACTCTACCTGATGGAAGAGGTTGCTCAGCTTGATCCTCCAGCGCTTATGCCAGGCGGTGTTCTCTCCACCCATATCAACCAGCTCATCCATCTGTTTCACCGTCTTAATAGTGGTGACCTGAGGATTTCACAGCATGCTTCAAAACGTGCCTTCATACTTTACTGATGTTCTCAGTTTTGTGTGGTTAATTAGTATGAATCTGCTCATGAACAGCCTATATTAACTATACTTGGTAATGAGAGGGGAGCCGTGTCTAATTAAGCTTTAGATTTACAATGCTAATCGTTGCAGACTTTAAAAGGGTCCATAATACTTATAGAATGTTCTTTAAGTTCCCAAAATAAATAAATAACTTTATTGACCTTCATTAAATGTGCATGAAAGTCAATTTAACTCCAGTTCGGCCAGATAAATGGAAACCCATTAGCGTGGCTGCATAATTCATTTCTAATTCATACCGAGAAATTAACATTTCCACAGATCACTTCCGTTCTAATGTTATTCTTCCTTCTGATGGTGAATCTAGCAGTACTCACAGAGAAAACCCTCTCCGGGTAGCCCTTGGCCCTCATGTTGGTGTCATGGACCTGCTTCAGAATCATCCAAGCTTCATCATGTTTTCCGTTCTGTTAAAACACACACATTGCAGTAAAGCCATCTTTCATTTAGAAACGTATTCTGGACTTTTCCCTACAGCATGAAAAATGTAATTAAATACACAATCTAGGCTTGGACGTGGGACATCACTCACCTCCAGGAAGAAGCGTGGGCTCTCCGGCATGATGGTCAGCGATGCGATGGCAGCGACGGACGGGAACGCACACACCAGCACAAACACTCGCCAGCTGTGAAACTGGTAGGCCGAGCCCATCTGGAAACTCCAGCCTGGTTAAAGGGCATATATTATGAGTTGCAGTGAATCAGGCTCAGAAACAAACTTTTCCATTAATGGGCAACATTTCCCCACCGGAACTGATGTCAAGGGACACGTTTCACCTTTGCATTGCATTCTTAATTAATCCAATCAATCATAAAACTATGATCAGAATCCTAGACTCACTGTTACCAACAAAATCATATTAACATGCACAGAAGCATTTACAGCATGTTTAACGATGGTTTATTGTGTTTGTAAATATGCTATAAGATCAGTGTGATTTTAAATAGCCTCAAAAGTACATAAAAAAGCATTTTTACATATCCAAAATAATTCAAGCTATCAAAATGTATTCATTTTTGACTGCACAGTTTAAAGAGTGAATGCTAACTAATACATTATATAGACTTCAGTCTTTCAGAGACAGAGAAACCACACTGAAAAAATAAGCTAATAATGTATTCATTTGGTAAAATCTAAATGATTGATTTTATTCAAATAAAAAAAAATGTTATTTAACATTCCTGAATCTATCTGCGTATTTTAGGATACATGAACAAAACTAAATTTAAGGGTAAGATCAGGTACAGTAGAAATAGCTCTTTAATATAACAATTACAGGCTACCACTTTTTACATTGCATTATAAGTTTAGTGCATAATTAATATTCACATATACCATAATTTACAGTCATCACCCAAGCCACACCTGGAACTGTTCTTTGGACAATGTTTTAGGATTAATTATGGCAAAACAAACTCAAGTGACTGGTATTCGTGGCACGTAGGCTTTTAAAATCATGTCATACTTTTAAAGATAAGCTGATGAGATTTATTGTAATATTGTCCGTAAATCGTTTATTGATCATCACATGACATGGTAATTGGTGGAATTACTTGTCTGGATCTTAACATCTCCTCTGGAGTAAACTGAGGTTTAGTGTCCTGCTCAAGGGTAAAGTGCTGATAGTTAATGGATCTACAACCTTTCAGCTACAGAACACCACCCAAACAACGAGAGTGTGATGGTTACCATAGTGTGGGATGATGGCCCAGGCCATGGCAGCAGCGTAGATGCCTCCAAACATCCAGAACATGCAGAGCCAGCTCAAGTGCTCTCCACGCTTCTCTTGAGCCAGAAACTCAGAGTAATACGAGAACACGATGGGAATAGAGCCACCGATCCTGCAGCACGAAACACAGAGGGACTCCAATATTAACTATTGTGCATCATTTAAAAAATATATATATAATTCCCATTTAAAATTAAACATAACAGTGTAGTATTTTTACACATTATAATTTTAGATTTTGAATCGAGCAATTAAAAATACCAGGAAGTAGAATTAAAATGAAATGAAATTGAAAATAAGGTAACTGCTGTTTTTATTAATTTTCACTAGAATCCTTAGATCAGATGTGTATTAATAATAGGGGTTTAAAAGGCCATCTATAGAAATTGTATTAAATATAATATTTCAATAAAATTATATACATTCAGAAAATATGTTCTTCCACCATACTTTATAATAGGTTTATAATATATGCTGAAAATATTTGGTGTACAATTGACTTCTGTAGGACTTGCTAGTTATGAAACTATTTTCACAAGTAAATTTCAGCAAAAATTACAAAGAAATGGCAAGTGACATTAAATTCAACATGAGATCTTAAAGTAAAAAGACTGATTAAGTATTTTCTTGTAAAACACACACCATAAGTTTTTTAAATGTATAACTTCCAAATACATATTTTTAGAATGTATCATAATTTGTATGATACAAATTAATGATTTTGCATTTTAAACTCCTATTATTAATACACAGCTAGAGCTATTAAAACATATTGTGTTAATTGAAATAAAATGAAAATAAATAGATGAAAATTTAAAAGAAAAGTAATGATGCAACTTGACAGTTAACAGAAGTAAAATAAAATGAGCAAAAGTATTAGTATTACTAAAACTAATACTTACAATACATTAAAGCTGCGTGTGCAGAAACATAAATACCCACACATTTATGAAAATGACAAAAGCACATAAAATCGCCAACTAAAATGAAATACAACTGAAAATATAAAAGAAATACTAATTCAAAATGGGCACATATATATATATATATATGCACACACACACATACTGTATATCCATACATATTTGCTTGCTATTTGTGCTTTTTGTAACTATTTTGTGTTTTGATTCTAAATTCAGAAGTCATATTTATTTTATCTGAAAGGGAGCAAACTGTTGCCTTACCTTCATATCTATGTTTAGATATACTAAATGTAAAAGAGACTAGGTGGTGTGAACTGTGCATTTACCCCACACCAGAGAGCAGGCGACAGAACAGGAAGGAGCTGTATCCTTGGACAAAGGAGGAGAAGAAAGCAAAGACACTGTTGATGGAGAGAGAGATAAGAAGAGTCTGTTTGCGGCCGATTCTGTCAGCCAGACCTCCCCACACAAAGGCACCCACCATCATACCCAGATACACAATTAGACCTGCCAGAGAAAGACACAGAGAGACAGGCGGATCAATAACTACACCAGTGTCCTGTCCCAATCAGGATGCTCCACACAGACAGTAAATCAAAGTGACCGATGGAGCACATGCTGGGTAAAATGATCATTTCTGGAACTGGAGCAAAATACGATTAAAATGTCAAAGTTGTGCTTCTTTTATAGAAGGGAACATTTTCATTGATTTGTGCCTGAGAGCTCAAATTCATTTTGTCTTTTGTTCGTGTGTGAGGATTTGGTGAATTCACACTGTCGACTTCCACAGCTCCAGCACCAGCTGGTCATGTGACTGCGGGTGTGAACACAGACAGGCGTCACCCGGCAGCACCACAGCAGACTGCTGGCACTGCTGGCACGGCAATCAGAAAGCAGCGAATCTTCCATGGATACAATAGAAATAACCCAAGGAAAATGATATTCCTCAGATGTTGCTCTTTCACATCTGATAAAGATCGTTTTAGGTCTTGTTGGCTGAAAATGCTTGATTTTTTTTAAGGTTTCTGACCCTGAGACTCAACTATTCTAGCAATTCTCCAGCTGTGGTCCTTGGAGAGTCTTTAGTCACTCAAACTCTCCTCCTCAACGTGTATTAGGACGATATAGACACATCCTCTTCCAGGCAGTTTCGTAATATTTTCTGTTGATTGGAAATTCTTAATTATTGCCCTGATGGTGGAAATGGGGATTTTCTCTGCTCTAGCTCTTTTCTTAAAGCCACTTCACTAATTTGTGAAACTCAATTATCTTTTGCTGCACATCAGAAATAAATTTGGGCTTTGTTTTCCCTCCTATTTATATTTCTGTGAAACAGGAAGCCATGGCTGGAAAATGTCATGTTCATAATCACCCTGGTGCTCAAAATTGTGAATATGAATGGGAATATACTTCAGAGATATTTTACTCATAAGAATTTCTAGGGGTGCCAATAATTGTGTCCAACGTGTATTTGAGAAAAAAAAAATTTCATAATGATATTTCCCCCATTTTAAATTCTTATTATCCAATGAAAGGTTAGATTTTTGTGTTTTTTTGTAATAAAAGATCAAAAGGATTAACAAAGCAGCCTTCTTTGATCATATTTACCAAAGGTGCCGATCTTTTTGGTTATGACTGTGTATATACACACACACACACACACACACACACACACACACACACACACACACACACAGAGTGAGAGATAGGAAGCTAACAGTTAGATATATAAAATATATTCCATTCACCCTAAATGTTTGACATATTTTCTTGACATTAAAGCATATTTTCTAATATATTTTGTCATTAGGAGGAACAGATTAATTATATATTTTAAATGTAAAACACTAAATATGTTCTTGTATTCACATTCTACATATTCATCATATTGTGTTTTGGCAAGAACTATGATATTAAAATAAATCACCTCTTAAAATGTCATGATTATCAAATATATAAAATGCACACACATATTGGGTAAGACAGACTTTTAACTATATTGGACTACAATTAGTAATAATACCTTTCAGTATTGACTAAAAAGCAATTGTAAACATTTCTCTTGGTTTCACAATCAGAACCAACAGCTGTACTCTGATGAGCATCTGTGCTGTGTCTGGTGTTTCTGCAGGTGTTTGAGATGCTGCTGCAAATGTTGAAGAAGCATTAAAGTTGATTTGGTGAGGCAGCTGTCAGCACTACTTTTCTCTCACCTTGGCCTCATAATGGGCCGCTATAGCAGACAGCCGTGATGATGAGCCTTGATAGGCATCACTGCAATGCAGCACAGGGGTCTGTTATCTCAACCCCTCCTCTCCAGGGCCCATCGGCTTACACTGCACAAACCCTGCACAGGACATGCCCGCGGCTCTCAGCACCTCCTGACTGAAGCGCTGTGTCCACTGGGCAATGCATTAGCAGAGGGGGATTTAAATATGACAAGACTGCTCTCTTATTAGCAGCAGAAAAAGTTGTGTTTGATGAGATAAAAAATTGGGTAATGCAAAACAACACAAAAATAATGGTGAATGTGTCAGAGCATAGTGTAAAGTAAAAATATATGTTCACACTGCCAAAACAACACTGTTAACTCTTTACTTGAAGCCTTTATATATAATGCATTATATTAAGTGTTTTAAAGCATTAAATATTCAATGTAATGCACCTTATAATGTAGCTGTAGCCTTATAATGTGTAAACACAATTATAATAATCTATAATCAACAATAATCTATTTATTGTTACACCTTTAAAAAATAGTATGCATTACCATACATTGCACAACACCTTCATTTTTAAGTTTTTATTTACAATTATTTATGAAAATATAATGTATTTTACATACATTATGAAAACAATTATAATACACAATACATTAGAAGAATCCAGTAAAATATCTGAACATCATTAAAATAAAATACATCTAATTAAAAAATAATAAGCATCATCATTTTAGTAATCTTTTGAAATATTTGTGTGTGTGTGTGTGTGTGTGTGACTGTGTGTATGGATGAAATGTATTAATTTATATTATAAAATAGAAATTAATATAAAATATATAAAATATGTATTAATCTTCAAATAAACAATACAAATATATATTTTTTTGTATTAAATGCTGTTTTAATTGTTAAAGAACAACTTAATATTATATAAAAAAATATTAATGTTTTGTATAGTGTATACTATAGACTAGTTGAAAGCATGATCAGATTTTCAATAATCTTCCATAAACAATGCGTAGAGCGTTAGCATTCTGTGGAACTCTGCACTCACGAAGGCCTGTTTATGACCTTCACAGGCAATGATGCAGAGCACGTTTGCTAACGAGACCTGAACAATAGAAATGACAACATGTGTGATTTTACACAGCTAACTCACCTGACAGCATTAATAAACACGGCTGCGCTCGCAGTTAACCACGTCGACTTGATTTTAAAGGGAAGTTTTGTGTTTTACACTACCACTGCTACACTAACACACAACCCAGCCAATTAGGGCTCGGGGATGGCTGAGTGGGCGGGTCCGCCTGGATGATGTCACAGGGGTCTCAGAGATGCAGGAGAGACGAGGGGCGGGGCAAGAGCCTGGAGACAGTTGACCTCAGCCTCCTCTTCCTCCTCAGAGAGAGAAAGAGAGAACAGAGGGGGAAGGGCGAAAGAAGAGGCTGTGATTCTCCAGCACAGTGACAGGAAAGCACACAGGCTCCAGGGTTGATGAAGTGAGGGGAAAAGAGAGAGAAAGCAGGGGAGGGGCCGGGAGACTATTTATAGAGGCAGTTTTTTCTTTCTGTGAGTGTGTCTATGCGTCACAGATGAGGGGAGCGCGATGGACTGTGGCAGGTTTGTGTATTCTGTTCTTCAGTTTCACCCGGACTAATGTGCCGTTTGGCACCCGTGTTCTGGTGAGAAACAAGCTAAACGTGCGCCGTCAAAGATACAGCGGCGTCACCTTTCACCCTCACCGCTGAGCTGAGCAGAAACACTCCGCATTTGTTCAGAACAGAAGAGGACATCTGACATAACAGATGCATCTATCTATCTATCTGTTTGTCTGTCTATCTTACTAAAAAGTAAAAAAAAAAAACCTTCACTCATTTTGGCACCCATATGGATCGGCGGCACCCCTAGCATTTGCCTATTCCGCCTATGCCACGGGTCGGTGTTCTGTCGATTTGTACTACCCTGTCAGATTTAGCTACCTCCCATTAAAACTAGTGGGTAGTACAATTCGACAATAAAAAATGCTACCTGTTAAATTATGTTTTATTAATGTGCACACTTACCACAACCCCACACCTACCCTTACAGTAATGCACATACAGTAATTATATGTTATATCCACGGTTGTGAATAGATGGCATACAGCTACCGGAAACCAACAATAAATATTTGTTTCTACCTATTAGATTGTGTTTTATTAACGTCTACACCTACCCCAACCTTAAACCTACCCTTACAGTAATGCAGATACATTAAATATTGTTGTTCAGCGTGAGAAAAGGGATGCAATATTGATGTGCGCATGCGCAGTAAGCCGAGGTAGAAAAATCAGACGGGTAGGATAAAATGTCAGGACACCGGCCCTGTATCCATCCATCCATCCATCCATCCATCCATCCATCTTTCTTTCTTTCTTTTATCTGTCTATCTATCTATCGATCCATCCATCAATCCATACATCCATCCTTCTTTCTTTCTTTCTCTTTCTAGCATCTGTCTATCGGTCCATCCATCAATCCATCTTTCGTTCTAACATCTGTCTATCTATCTATCTATCTATCTATCTATCTGTGAGCCATTGTAGCATCCATCCATCCACACATCCATCCATCCATCCATCCAAACAACTGTTCAATACAAATCCATCATACCATAAAATCTCTGTGACGCCTGATTTGTCATAACATTTAATGAGATATTTACTTCAGTGCCAAATAATAATAGTGTTGTATCCATCTTATTTTAATATTACACACACAAAAAAGCAGTTTCTTTTCATTTAGGCCTCATTCGTTACATTTAAAGCCATCAGTAGAGAAACACGCAGGTTGACTGCTGGGTGCAGTGAGCCGAAGCAAACCCTCCGCGGGCTATTTCATCCCACACATCCACGCGGTTGGATTTGATTGGAGAATGTCATGTGACAGAGGCTGAAGCATTTCTGCTGCAGAGCTGCAGCTACGTGTGCATGGAAACGCTTCAGCACTAGGACCCAGCAGAGATGCAGACGGCACTCCTGCATGAGTAAGGGCTGTTTTGTAACAGAAGAGAGACCAAGGGCCCTGCTCTGCAATAGAACTCACATACACACGCTCAGCTGAGACCCACGCCGAGTGAATATATCAATGAACAAGCACTGACATGAGCACACAAGCTCACATTATAACCCAAGGTGTAAACCTTACGACCAAGAAAACACATCAGTAATGTCCCAATAATCAATTAAAAGATCAATTATCAAATAGCTAACATAAAGAAACACCAGGATGCAAGCATGAGTAAAGCAGTTAAAGCTACCAAAATGTCTGTGGATATTATATAATGTTTTTTGAACATGTAACATGATATTCAAGGATTCCATCCATGCAAAAAGACTACTCGAATATTGTATCACAGACCACAAGGAGACAGAACAAGCCATGAAAGCACACTGTGCTGTTTAGCATGTCTATTGTCAGTTAATCATAGCTCAAACTGCGTCAATGCTGCGTCGGGTTCGACCAGGATGGAGAATTGTGTGTCCTTACTGGATGGACTGACAGATGGTGAAATGGGCACAAGATGACAGTGGAAACTGGCCTTAAGATATGTTTTGTTTATATGTTACAGAAAGCTATTTTTTCCGTGACCACTGGACAGAGATCTGATACATTTCTGCTGAAATAAATAAAATCATTTACATAAGCCTAATCTGGCTTGCTGGTCTAAGTTTTCCCACTTGATCAGGCTGATTTTACAGGGGTTTCAGGCACTTTTTAGACCAGATGAGACCAGAAAACTAACTTAGGCTGGTGTAAGATGTTGCAAAGGATCTAAACATGTCCATATTAGTGGTATTATTGGTTTTCAAAATTAAAAATTGTTCCATTCTGTTCCACTTGTTCCATTCTGACAGAATCTTCTGTGCAACACAAAAGAAAATCTTAGGCACAATATCCGAGGTTCATAATGCATTTCCAAAAATACAGATACTGCCAAGCTAAAAAAAGGGCCATGAAATATCATCAACAAGTAAAATATTATCATCCAATTTCGTTGTAAGGAAAAGTGTAACATTGGACATTCTGCCTAACATTTCATTTTGTGTTTCCTAGAAAAAGATAATCATACAGGGTTGAAAAATTTTCATTTTTGAGTAAACTAATCCTTTATCACCCAGTTTCATTACATTTATTGGCAATACTTTACATTTTTCAATCCTACACATTTTCCACAAAAAAGAAAAAAAATTCTGCAGAAAGTCTCTCTCTCTCTTTATATATATATATTCAACATATTTAAATCAAGGATTTTATATTTCTCCATTGTTTTTATTTCAGTTTTGTCATTTACAATTCTTTCTTGGACTGCAGTACTTTACCTTTATGAATTTTTTGAATTTATTAAAATCAAATACAAGCAATTTGTCAAGAGCCAACAATAATCATAATATAGTGATCTTTCCCTGATTAAATGTGTTAAGTAAACAGCTTCAAATTTTCAAACATTTGTTTTCTTCAACTACATTTTTGTAGTGTTTCGATTCACCTTGTAACTAGTCAGTTTGAGTTCTTAAGGGGAAAACATTAATGAGAAAACCACTTCCGGATACAATGGCGGTGGAAAGAGGATAGGCAGATTGTGCATAAAAGCACTTTACAACAGAAACCACAGATAAGAGATAATGAGCTGTTCTCGACTTACCCAGCATCCCTTTGTTGGGCTCAGACAAACACATGTCTTTCTCAGCACTGGGCAGTACGAAGCCCACCACAAAGATCTCCACGCCGTCAGCCATGAGGGCCAGACCCAGCACAAAGTACAGGGTCCACTGGAAGCGGCCGTGGCCACACTCCTGGAGGATGGTCTCGTACTGCTGGGCCAGCTCCTCCTGGTCCTTCCTCCTCTCTCCCTCGTACTGCGTCTTGTCCTGGATCTGAGACTGTCCCACTTCGCCCACCTGTCTGTCGGCCTTCTCAACGGAGTCATTTCTGGGGATGCCCTGGTACTCGCCCTCGTAGATCTCATCGTCCTCATCGTGGCCCTCTGTGGAGTCGCTGTGAGCCCCTTCATCGTCGTTGGCCCTGCTGTTGCTGCGGTAGTAGCTGCCGTCCTGGGCCTGCATGGGGTAATCTTCATCATCGTCTTCCTCTTCGAAGCGGGTATAAGAGCGTTTGGTGTACTCGTCGCCCATCCTGTCCACGTGGCGGCCCACCTTTTTACCTGCTTGTTTTTTGACCACTTTAGCAATGTCCTTCGCACCTTTAATGAAGGCCGAACGGTCTCTGTAACCCTCCTCCATGGTTCAAAGTTGTGCGCAGATGTAAAGAGTGCTGGAACTGGATGTCAGGAGAGGCCTGTTAGCATGTAGTAGAGTGAAGCTGGGCTGAAGTTCAGGACCTTGGACAGCAGCTTCTAGAGCACAGAGCTCTTCACCGCAGTCTGAAAACATACAAGAACACATGCTGTTATTCAAGATGAAAGACTGAGGCATTGAAGCAAATACTTACAACATTAACACATCCATTTACAATTAAATCATACGTCACATAAAGAGCCTTGCTATTATAAAAACCATCATTTCTAACATGGATTTGCAAAACACATGATACATCTTTAACTATGGCTTTCTGCTTTGTGTTCAGTTTATCTGTTCATGTCAATGCATTTTTCCCACAATATTAAATACATGATATATCAGCTAGAAAGATGGTCTACCATGTCAAAAACCAGGCATATTCTGCTCTTTTAGCTAATCAGCCTTCTAAACCGACTTAGATCTGCTAAATAAATGTCTTAGACCATATAGAAACCATGTAAAACCAGCTATTACACTGAGCTTGGCTTCAGCAGGATCTCCAAGCAGTGATATTACCTGAATGAACTTGATTATGATTAATCAGCTTTATGACAACAGCAAGAAAGTAATACACGTAGAATTTAAATTCTTGTAAGCCAAGAGCACAATTACAAATGACTACATGGATACCGCTGACAGCATGCAAATAGGTGCAGCAGAAGCACACGGTGACCTTGTTTCGGCCAGTTTACATTCTGGAGGAAAACACTTTAAGGAACCAAATGAGCCTCCCTGAAAAGGGGCGATTAAATTGTTCCCGAGGGAAATTCATAAAACCATCATTCTGTGTTGCCTCGTACAATCTGTTGAAATTGGTCTTGATCCAGTTATTGCATTAATAATCTAATATACATAATTGAGCCACATTAATAATATCTCAGGGGTACTTAGGAGCTCTACAGCACCGATAAATATCTGTGCAGAAATCCTTCACTGAACAAACCTGAAAGGGATGAGATTTAGGGTTATGAAACAAAAACCAGAGATGGTTATGATAACACGTCTTGGTTGCTTTCTGCCGAGTTGTCCTCACAACAGAACAACCAGTGTAACATGATTCTTGAACAAATGACACCTATGAGCTGCTTCTTGTTAACTAATCAGAATGAGTGAGTCCAAATAAATCAATATGAATTTTTTGACTCACTAAATCATTCAGAGAGGATCCTGACATACTCAGTCAATCAGGAGTCATTACTTTTACTACACATTCATTTAAAATATATCTATCAATTTAAATATACGTGTTCATATAAATATTTAATATATATATATATAATATAACAATACAATAGTTAAATAAATAGAAATGCATTTCTATCAATAATTTATCCATGCATCCATCCATCTAAATAAGAACAAAACAAATCTGTCATATATATACACAGATCTATATATGTATACAAAGTTAAATAATGATTCTCATTCCAAAAGACTCCAATGTAAACAAGTCACATTGTTTTCACATTCTTGTCTAATTTTTCAGTTCTTTTCTCTCTTTCTCTCTCTGAATAGAGCTCATCAGCCAGGCGGCCACCGCTCAGCTCCACATCACCCCGGGACCGTGTCTGTGAAGATTATGAGCCGGCCAGACATTCTGCCTTCTCAGTGAATCTGGGAGATCGGTCAGGACTGCTCTTCTCAACACAACACTTCGGCCCAGGTCTTATTACATTATCATGGCACTGATAAGTGAATACACGGAAACAGACCAGTCATGTGGACTGTAGAGCCAATAAAACTAATTGTCATGCTTCTCTCGTTACTCCAAGTAAACACCGCGATGGTTGTAAAGCTATAAATGTCTGTAAAGGTGAATCTGGGGCGCTATGAGCTCATCAGCAGATGCGATTGGTCCAAGGGAGAAATGGCCCAGTTGGCGGCAGCAGGCATGAATCTACCTTATGCTGTCCTCTGTGGTTGTTTCATTCTCTCTCGTACACTCCCTGCATGCTCTATCTGCATGAGCACGCGTCTGCCAATAGAGGCCTGAGCTGCCATTGTGAAAAACATTTTTAATATTGATTGATTTCAGAGCTGATTAGACAATGTTTGTTATAGAAAAATCTATGCAAGTGGGTTCTGATGAGTTATTAATCAATACAGCGCTGACACATGATGAAAATACATCATCAGCACTTCGGCCATGCTCAGGGAACTAATATTTCATTCAAAATTACACAAACGAGAATGTTGCTTTCACTTAATCATCATTTACTGACCCTCATATCATTCCAAACCTTTCTTCTGTGGAACACAAAGCATATATATTTTTTTTTAAAGTCTTGTGTTTTGGTTTGTGTTTTTTATTATTTTATTAATTATTTATTAATATATTTTATCCATGAAAATTGGTGGGGTCCACACAACATTGGACCCATTTAAAGTATTTTTCTTCTTCTTCAACTATCATTTTAAAAACACAGAGTTTGGGAAATCGTTTGGTTACTTCATTACATGGCGCATTTCACTCAAAACTGTAATTTTGACATTATTTACCAGGGTTATTACCATTAACTAAAACGGCTAAAACATTTGTTTAATGTTTTTTCAAAATAAAATAAAATAAAATAAATGCTGCTATGGTAACTGACTGAAATACATTTAAGTTGAAGAACTAAATGTATTAAATATAATTAAATAAAACTAAAACCTAAGTAGTAAACCTAAATAATAATACTAATAATAAAAACTAATAGAAATGACAAAAGCATAAACAAAAAAAACTTAATGTAAAAGAATAAATAAAAAAAAGAACTATAATAATAATATAAAATACAAAATTAAATAAAAGCTAATACTAACACAAACTATAATTGTATATAAATAATCCTAAAATAACGCTGTCATTTACTCAATTTCATATCATTAAGTGGAACAAAAATGACCACATACAGTGAAACTTCTATACAATAAAAGTACTTTGTGGTTGCCAAGTACAAAAAGTACCACTAAAGTCAACACGGCTTATTTCAGTTTCAACACACCGGCTATTTCAAGTTTTCAGAAACCATAAGATAGCTTTATGTGACAGACAGACTGTAATTAGGGTTGTTATGCTCCTCCGCTCCACCATAGCGCTGTCAAAGAGATTTGAGAGCTATAAATGGGAGACAAGACTTCAGATTTCAGTCTGATCCTCACACAAATAAATCCTTCAATATATTCAGGTGAGTAAATGATGACAGAATTGTTCATTTAAGCTTGAACTACCCCAATGACTACAATGACATTCAATGTCAAACCATTAAACATGTAAATAAGCCGTGTAACTAGTCCTGCGCAGGCAGAGCACACCGGCTGTGTTGTATTATCATGTCAGGGTAAAAGTCTACCCCACAGTTCCCAAATACATCTCATCGGAGGTCTACAGACAGGACAGCAATAGTGGTGTGTGTGAGACGGCTCTGCTGGGAACAACAGCCTTTCTCTTGGTGGAACACTTGCATTTCAATTAGACTGGTACAGGAACACATGTCAGCGCTACAGAACAGAGCATTAAAGCTCTGTGAAGCAAAGCCTAGCCCAGAGCTGTCAAATTTACTCGCTGATACACTGCCCTAATGCAATATGAGATTACAGGCCTTTTAGATGTGATTTAGGACTGCGGTAGATCAGAACTGGAGTAAAACAGACAAGGAAAACAGTGCCCTTCTTAAATACAGTAATACATTAGATTTCCTCTAGATCTGTGATGAATCAAGAGGGATGGCACACTGCAAAAATACATGCCTTTTATATGTTTCTTATATTTATTTATATACAGGTGCATCTCAATAAATTAGAATGTTGTGGAAAAGTTCATTTTTTTCAGTAATTCAACTGAACAAATTTTTTTTTGTTTAGGACCAAGCTGATAGTGAATTAACTCTGATATGGGGTGGGCAATGCCTTCGCCTCTTGTTCACCAGTGATGAAAGACCCAATTATGTAATTCAGTTATTGAAGCCGAGTCGACGCCAGCGGGAGTGTAGATCATCATTCAAGCAGAGACGACAGCAGAGCAGCGCATCAGCTCGAGTGTGAGGAGGCACACGGGACTGCACCGGAGAATCTCAGGGTTCACCAAAATAAACCCAAAACTCTGACAGCCCTGAGGGCTCATTTCTGCTCCAGAGTACATTTCCATGTCCCAACTACACTCTTAAAAATAAAGGTGCTTCACGATGCCATAGAAGAACCTTTTTGTCTAAATGGTTCCATAAAGAACCTTTAACCTCTGAAGAACATTTCTGTTTCACTAAAGCTTCGTTGTGGTGAAAGAAGGTTCTTCAGATTATAAAAAGGTAAGAAAGAGATGCTTCTTTACAGGAATCTTTGACTGAATGTCTCTTTGTGGAACCAAAAATGTTTTTTTCTATGGCATCGCTGCAAAGAACCTTTTAAGCACCTTTATTTTTAAGAGATTATATATACATCGTAAAGGGATAGTTCACCCAAAAATGATGTTGTTCCAAACCTGTATGAGTTTATATTTGTCTGTGGAACACACAAAAACAGATATTTCGTTGGGTAATTTTGGGTAAACTATTTATTTTAACATACTGTACTCTATATAACTCCCACTTTAAAAAAAGGAAAAATTTTATTCGATTTTGCTCTTATAAAAATAAAATTAAGTTAACTTCGAGGTGAATTTAAGTAATTTTACCTGTTTCCGTGTATTCACTAATTTAACATGACAAACTGATAAAAAGATCTGTTCTTTTATTTTCTTAATTTCTGTAAACAAAACATGTCAAATACAATGTATTCTTAGGAATATTGTTTTCATCTATGATTTTTTTATAGAATTTTCCCTCTGCCCTCAATATAAATTTACATAGTCTTTTTGTAAAATCCTTTTACTTAAAATACATCACATAATCCAATTTGGTTTAACGGTGAAAGCTAATTCTTTTATTCTGGTTTCAGTTTTGTGGAACTGCGATGCTGATGACACTCAACTCTATCTCTCATTCAGTAGTGATGATCTGACGATAGCTGCTCGCATCTCAGCATGTCTAACAGACATTTCTTGCTGGATGAAGGACCATCACCTTCAACTCCACCTAGCTAAGACAGAACTGCTTGTGGTTTCAGCAAACCCATCGTTTCATCACAATTTCACCTTCCAGTTAGGCTCATCAACCAGAACTCCTTCAAAAACACAACTCCTTGTTCAGGCTCTTGTTCTGTCCAGACTTGACAATTGTAATGCTCTCTTGGCAGGTCTTCCAGCCAGTTCCATCAAACCTCTACAATTAATCCAAAATGCCGCTGCAAGATTAATCTTTAATGAGCCGAAAAGAACGCACGTCACACCTCTGTTCATCAATTTGCACTGGCTACCAATAACTGCTCGCATTAAATTCAAGGCATTAATGTTTGCCTACAGAACCACCTCTGGCTCTGCACTCCTTTACCTAAATTCATTACTTTAGACTTATGTGCCCTCTAGAAGCTTGCGTTCTGCAAGTGAACGACACATTACTGTACCATCCCAAAGAGACACAAAATCACTTTCACAGACTTTTTCATTAACTGTTCCCATCTGGTGATGACCTGCCTAACTCAATCCCAGCAGATGAATCCTTCCCCATCTTCAAGAAACGGCTAGAAACACATCTCTTCCATCTTTATTTGACCCTCTAACTCTAGCACTCTCAATTCTAATTATATTTTTATTTTATCTAATCTGTCTTCTTTTTATTTAAAAAAACACAAACATTTGACCCTCTTTCAATTGAGCATATTTATTCTCAAACTGCTAGCTTTTCTTGAGAAACTAACACTATAGCTTTATATTCTATCTAGTCTACAGTACTTGTTTTGTAAAAAACAAAACAAGGTATCTTTTTCACTATATTCTATCTACTCGTTTTCACACACAAAAAAACACCTTACTATGTGTACTGCCTTGGGATAACCGAGACTTGTTATAGCACTTGCATGTTGTTGGTCTTTGATTGCTTCTATTGTCCTCATTTGTATTGTAAATCGCTTTGGATAAAAGTGTCTGCTAAATTACTAAATGTAAATGTTTCAGATTACAAAGAAAATGAGCATTAATAAAACCAGATTATATTCTGCACTATTTGTAAAGTGATCTGTACAGGTGTCTGGAGAAACACCACCAGGGATTATAAAGTCATCTGGGTGTGTTTTCTGCTAATCTGATATCGTGTTACAATAATTCCATCAAGTAGCTAATGTCAATGAAAATCCCTCACACAGATGGTTTGCTGGGTCACATCAAATGGCTTTGACAGAATTTTGACATGAAACAGGGCTTGTCCCAGCATGAAGGCCGAATTTTCTCTTTCTTTACCAAAAACATGCAAATAAATGGTCACATTGAGGATCATCTGCACCCATGACTATATTCCCATAATTCATCAACCCACCCACGGCATGTTCCTCTCGGCAAAATACAGAAGCAGATGCCCGTTTAGCATTTAGAGGAAATGATTGAGCTGCCTTCAAAAATTCCTTATTTTGACCAAATTCTAAAGCAGCATCTCATGCAACTTTCACAGAGAATTCAATCCCATAATGCACTACGAAGAGCTTAGTAAAACATCCAATAAAGCAAAATGTTGATTCAATAGCTAAAACAACCAATACAAAAATCATTCATTGAAAATGTACAAACTGGTCCAACAGGTTTTTGCCCTGTGTATTTTTATGCTCTTAAAAATAAAGGTTTTTCTTTGGCATTCATGGCTCCATAAAGAACCTTAAACATCCATGAAACCTAGGTTCTTTATAAGGGAAAAATGTTTTTAGATTGTTCATTGTTATTTTAAGAATGTAACAGAATCATGCCAAACTCTAGTGAAATCCACTGTTGAGATGAGACTGAACATTACTCAGAGTCAGAAATGCCAGTTTTATATCTCTACTGCACAGTAAAGAAGGACATTAGCCACCATGTGCTGCTTTGAAGGGTCACTTTGGCAGAGCCAGTTAAATGCCAGCGGTCGAAGGTTGATGAGCGAGGAGACCTGCTCAGCAACAGTGACCTACAGAGCTGCAGCACATGTCGAGAGAGAGGAGGAGCCTCATCATGTCTAATGACAGCAATGCAAACAAAAACCCGTACACTTGTGACTGTTCAACCGAGATGTAAATGAGTTTGTTTCTTCATGGGAAGAGATTTGGAGAAATATCACTTTCATCACTTGATCATTCTTCTGTCATTCAATGGATCCTCTGCAGTGAATGGGTGCCGTCAGAATGAGAGTCCAAACAGCTGGTAAACAAATATCACAAGGATCCACAAGTAATCAACACCATTCAATTTGAACATTTTTAATGTTAAACTATTGCTTCCTGGTAAAAATGTAAGTCCTATTCATAATATTGATTTTACTAGTGAAAATAATTCATTTAGTCTGAATCAGGAGAGAAATAAGCACAGATTAAACACGGCAAGCGAAAACAGTCCAAAACCTTTCTAAACTGATATGTTGGTCAATTTTGACGTGAGAGGACAACAGGGGATGGACGTTTCACTGGAGGAAAAGTTATTATGAATATGGATTCGGCCAGAAGCAATGGTTTACGGTTAAAAAACCTTAATGATGGATTTGTTTTTTACAAACATGCAGCTGTTTGGTTCAAAAGACATTAACTGATGGACTGGAGGGGTGCAGATTGCTTGTGGATTGTTGTGAGGTTTTTATCAGCCGTTTGGAGACTCATTCTGACGGCACCCTTTCACTGAAGAGCCTCCATTGTTGAGCAAGCGATGTAATGCTACATTTCTCTAAATATATTCTGATGAAGAAACAAACTCATCTACATTTGTGGTGGAAATAATCCGTAAATGATCTTTAAAACGTTCAACAGTCACAAATTTGGTGTGTAACTAATATTGGACACGAAACACTACAACATTGGAATTTCACCAAAAAATAAGAGTCACACATGTTTGATCCAAAGAAAATGATTTGTTTTCTTATTGGATAAAAGTGAGGCAAACAATTACAAACATAATGATTTGAGAAGAGAAGAAGAACTCAATTGTAATTTACATACAAGGCAAATTATGTCATCCCATATAATACCCCTATTAATAAACTTAATGCGATAATTATTCATTTAAATAATTTGAAAAGCAATTTCAGCCTTAATAGCGTGCCCTTCAGGAACAATACATGCCGAGTCACTTGTCTTTCCAGGGTATTGAAGCCATTTTCCACATTGTGAACGATTATCTGAATACAATTGTAAATAAAGCTATCTATTATTCACCAGACAGATGGAATGTGTACGTACGGTGATCGCACACACACACACACACACACACACACACACACACACACACACACACACACACACACACACACACACAGACTTCCCACAGGACAGACATGAGTACACCAACCTCCACAACATAACAGCAACTATAATAACATGAAGTAGTAAAGCCTGATTCAAACAAGTTAGTTTATCTATATAAATATTGAATCGAACCTCTTCAGGACATATCGAGGGTGTAATTCAGCCAATGGCTTGAGTTTAGGGAGGGACTATCTGTTTGTTCAACCAATGGAAAAAGAGTGTTTAAAAATAAGCATTATTTTTGCAATTTCATTAGCTATAATGGCAAAGAATTACACATTTCAGCTGTAATGTATGACCACTTTTAAGGATCTTATGATAATTAATCATTTAAAGCTACACCAATGTTGGTATTCTAATGTTGTTATGCTCCAGCTTCTTTAACCATTCTTCTTTATATTATCTCTTTATTTGTTTGAAGTCTAATCATACAAAAAGTCATAATTTGAACACAATTGTTAAGCCACTATCTTTAGAAAGATGAAGTATTGCTAACAAGGGCAAGGCTCAATGCATCTGGTGCATATCAACACACGAGTGACAGCAGAAGCCTGGAGTTAATGGATCTGAATGAGCGCGGAGAGGAGGATGTTAGACGCAGCTCGACAGCGGTCTCTCAGGGAAGGACAGAGCCGCTGTGAGTCACGTTAGCCCTGGAACAAATCTCTCAGTGTGCACTGCTGTCTCCATGACCACAGTCACTCCTGCCCTCCGCTACATCAGCACCACCAGCATCCTCTGCCCTGCCTCCATTTTAGCCCCAAATATTCCAGCGCAAACAGGACTGAGCCACATTTGGACGGTATTGTCAATGCAGTGTTTCATTAAAAATAGAAGCACTTCTATTCTATCATATTGTTGCTTTAGTGCAAATGTGATTGAACACTCAAATGTGACATATTCTGCAAAGATCATTTTTAGAGTAATCCTTAAAGTCAACGTGAAATTAAAATGGACCTTATTTGCTTTCTTAATATGTTCCTCATCTTATTGTGCATGATTCTACAGAAATGAGACAACATTTCATTATTAATTTAATCACATTTTAAAATAATAGTATTTGAAACTTAAAAAAAAATCATTGATCACTGTCAATATGAAATAAAAAAAATCATCCCACTTTACGTTCTTACTAGTCCTGATCTTATTGTGAATTACTCGGAGGTTGTAAATAAAACAAATATTACTGTAGTACGTTTTTCTAGGAAATACTATATTGCAAATTTTTGTTGAATTCAGTACATTACTTTTGTTATTATTTACCAGTCATTTCTGAGTGAAAATTGTTTCAAAGTATTACACCCACATTTTTCCTGTGTAATTTCTGAGGGAAAAATAATAACTTAATGTCATCCAAATGTAAGAATTTCCTTTTCCTCTGAAACAAAGGATGTTTCTCCACCGATGTCACATAATGATCACAGACAGCCAAACCATCTATCCACTTTTCACAATTCACTCAATTCAAAGCTGATAAAGCCAAGCTTCAGTCCATTTCTTCTTGATAAATATTCAGATTCACTCAGAAATATATGGGTTACAAATGACTTTAAATACGGACTCTTACCTACATAACAGTGGGACACGCAGCTCAACAGGTTTAATTGACAAAAGAACATCCTGTGTGGTGTAGATAGTGAAGTCCAGGGGAAATGAGAGGTCCTTCTAAGAGCTCATATTTTACCGCAGGGATTAGCGTATGATTCAGTTATATGCAGACTCGTGCAGTATAAACCTAAACATACCGCCGTTCCAAAGAAACTTCTCACCCTCCATTTGCATCACTGTGAAACCGAGGACATTTGGATGTAACCTTGAGAAAAAATCTAAATAAATCACACATCTATAGAGGACTGTGACTGTCAATGAGTCTTTATCAGTTTCTCTTAGAACACATGCTGGGAGAATAATATATAGTTTTTGTTCAAACACAAGCGAAAGGGAATCATATTAATACGTGACTCCACCTCTGTTTGTAAAGATACGTCTTTGTAGATTCTGCTTCAATCTGCAGGTCTTTGATTTCACTCTGAACATTCACTCAGGATTTGACCTGGATCATTGCTGTCATGCAAGTTTATTCTGAACTTTTGTACAAGTGATTTTACAAAAGACTAACAGATGGAAAGTGGGTATTCAAAGACACAGGGAAAACTATAAACTCATCAATTATACCAAGAAATAATCCCAAGAAAACATTTGATGGGAAATATTTTAATTAGAGGAAAAAAAACACCTGGAATATTTAAGTGTTTCATATTAGAGGTTAGTGCAGCACCTGGAGACATTGAAATATTACATCAAACAAAAAACATTCACCCAAAAATTAAACTATGCTGAAAATGTACTCAGCCTCAGGCCGTACAAGATGTAGATGAGATTGTTTCTTCATTGAAAATGATTTGGAGAAATTTACCAAACCTAAATTGACATTTTTTCAAAGCGTTGCTTCTAGCTAAAATATGAGTCCATTATTCATAATATTTCTTAGTGAAAAAGTTAAATAAAATCTGAATCATGGGATAAATATGCACAGATCAAGCACTGTTTACAAGCCAAAACAGTTATAAACAAGTATGACAGTGGATTTTGAAGTGAGAGGGCAACGGGGGGTTGGGTGGACTTTATTATGAAGTGTTATGAATAATGGATTTGTTAACTAAACATGCAGCATTTTTCTGCACGAGATGTTAATTGGTGGACTGGAGTGGATTATTATTATGTTTTTATCAGCTGTTTGGACACTCATTCTGACGGCACCCATTCACTGCAATGCTAAATTTCTCCAAATATTTTCTGATGAAGTTACAAACTCATCTACAGGATGGTCTCAGGGTGAGGACATTTCCGGCAAATTCTATTTTTTGGGAAAACTATTCCTTAAATTGCGTAAAGTGTGAAATTGAGCTAAAAATTTGAGTTTATATAAATATTTGATCCAGTGTGACATGGACATGGAAACGTTCTGCATCAAACCCAAGTGATAATTCTATTCCAGATCCCTGAATGAGTGAGTTCTGAATGACGGCCGAGTCAGATAAGACCTCAGCACCTGCACAGATCAATGATAAACACTCCTGCCGTTAAACCCTGTTTCTGACCCGGTTCTCTCTCTTCCTCCTTTACCACATCACTCCTCTGAGTATTCCTCTCAAGGTTACTCTGAAAAGAGCACTGCAGCGCACAGAGCACACAATGATTGAGGAACAACTGCAATCCTGAGCAGCACCACCACTGACGGAGACACTGCGTACCACAAACAGCCTGCAAATCAATTCACATTAGGAGAAACCGTCCTAGACAGGGTTTGGACACTTTCAAATGGATCAGATCCAAGTTGGGATCCAGAAGTATGTAAACACAGTAGCTCACCCTACCAATGACCAGTGTCATTGCACATCAAACTTTCAGACATTTGCAGATCACATGATTTATATTATCTCTTTCTACCAACATAAAGCTGCATGCATACTACAATCAAATATACAGCTTTACATACTAACATAAATCTCGACATACTACTGAGGATACTATAAGATAAAAAAACTCTAATATCAATCCAAAAATACATGTGCATTTGCACATATAGCAATACTACCAACATTAAGGTCTACATAAAGGCTACTATCAACACTATAATGCCATCAGAAATATCTGCATTCTAACAGTAGACTATTAACAACATACAGCTTTGCATATTCCAACAAAACTAGCTCTGCATAATCTACTCTAAGAATTGATAGAGATGAAGAGCACAGTTACCACTATCTGCATGCACTCAACAGTAATGGGTGGTCATTTGCAGCTATGAGACGCAGCAGTGATACAGAGACACATAGATGCACATAGAGCAGCATCACTGTGAATTCAGTCAAACCAAATGACACTTGCTGTCGTGACGAGACTGAATGGAATAAATCATGGAGGAGATTCGCACGCGCGCACACGCGCACACATGTAGCAGGTTTCCGTTCTTCATGTCTGCTGCAAGGTCATTTTGATGCTTCAAGATATAACACGGTACAAATCTCATTTGAATCTATATTTCTTGTGGTTTATCAATTCTAGCAAATATGAAACCCAATAGCAGCCAAAGAGGAAAATAGAAAAGCCCAATCAGTCTTATTCTGATGGGTATATTAGGTGAAGGGGCGAGGCTTAAGGTGTCGTATGTCTCTTTGGGAATATGGCTTTGATCAATTACTCCTTTAATCTATCCTTTAACACATGGCAAATAAAGATTGACATATATACAGGAAATAAGTAATAATAGGCTACATCGTTCTGGGTGCAAAATACAGTGGATTTTAACGGAAAAATATAAAATAAAATCTGATCGCCGAAAAAAAATAATTTTAATGACTTTGATGATGCATGCGCCGTGTTAAACGACAAAAGGTTGCCTCAAAAACAGATTTTATATTAATTTACGTTGGGTGTTATAATAAGGATGTATTTTTTGATGACGATTATGCGTTTACATCTATCATTGATGTGCATATTATTTTCCGAATTAATTAATCTGATGCCTCAAATATAAATTCAGAAAAACACTCACTCAAACACAAATATGGTATATTTAAAACAGGTACGACCGTCTTAAATCATTTATGTATATGCACGCTAATTATCAATGAGCTCCAAAACACAAATTAATTGGCAAGAAACATCACTTACCAGTGCGATTCGGTTATTATTTCCCCAAATGCTGTCAGGAATAATTGTACATAAGGTACGGTGAATGTTTAGTCGTGATGAGGATGAGGAGGGCTGTGTGACATCGCCTGTATCTTCACCCTGTAACGAAGGCGCGTGTGACGTGTAACGGGGTGCAACCCTACTACACGGGGAAAATAACGATTCCTACTATGGCCATGGCTTGACTTATTAATATTAATCGTCACGCTGACGTTGCATGGTAACCTTACTAGAGCGTCCAGTTACGTAATCTAGTTAGTATTCCTAGCCAAACCTTCTCCGTAATAGAACTCGATGATAGGCCAACCGAATCACAAACTACTGCTCTTCAGCCAAACAGCGGGGCGAACGTCACGCTGCGTCATTAATATTCATGACAAGTGCGATTCTTTCATCCGCCAGTTGACCTGCACTCTTTACGAACGTCTGCCTTTCAGCCAATCGTTTAGGTTTACTGAGCGAACGTGATGTTACGCAATTAATATTCATGAGCCTAGTCGTGGCCATAGTAGGATGAGCTAATTCGCATCCCTCATCTCGAGCGCACCGTTCTCCAATGTGCAAGCGGTCCGAAATTAATAGCCTATCAGCATCATAAATGCTTTAAATGAAACGCGTTTTTATTATGACCAAACTTCACAATGTGTCTAATCCAAGCTGCCTACTAAAGGTTTTAAGCGTGTGTTTTCCTCGAATAATTGTTTACGGAAATAGTCGTGTTTCTTTATAAATGAATGTAATGTTGTGTGGTTAACATATAAGCCTTTAAAACACGCAGTGAGTCTGAAATCAATGGTCTGTGATTGATTGCACGCGTGCTCTAACTCGTGCACATAATTGGCCAAAAGCACGGAACCATGACCGACTGTTATTTATGTAAATTTGACGTAACCTGCCGTTAACAAAGGTTAAAACACTGTCAATTAATAACTCTGATAGACAGTAAGGTAGGACAAGGTTTTCAATCGTTTAGATTGGACAGACTCCCAAATATGATTATCCTTGTGTGCATCCAGGTATGTATTTTCATGTATAGCCCAAATACGCTATTTATACTGTGACAAATTAATAAATATACCTACAAATATTAATTTGTCATCACTCTACTGTTGTACATTAGCCTACATGTCTTAGCTACTGATTGACTAATTTAAATCAACTGAATATATTTAATTTAATTATACATTTTTACACTTTTTTTCCCCTGATGCCGCTTTGAAAACCCCTGTGATAGTGAACAGGGTTAGTCAAAACAGAATAATATTAGCTTGAATCAAAATAAGCCAAGATTTATGTCAATGACCTCATAAATAAAGTAAAAAGCCACAAGTTTGGCCAAGTATGGTGACCCATACTCAGAAATTGTGCTTTGCATTTAAACCATCCAAGTGCACACACACAGTAGTGAACACACACACACACACACACACACACACACACACACACAGTAGTGAACACACACACACACACACACACACAGTAGTGAACACACACACACACACACACACAGTAGTGAACACACACACACACACAGTAGTGAACACACACACACACACACACACAGTAGTGAACACACACACACATACACAGTAGTGAACACATCTCATCCAATCAGAATTCAGTCAGAACTGTTAAAAGAAACAACTGTGTAGGCCTAACTATTTTAAAACAAATATTTTTTAGGGTTTATGGTTATGATGTTGATTCCGGCATCATTTATAAAAGCTGTTGTTTTTAGTACACCTCGTATGAATCATAACACCATCTGCCTATAAAGATGGAACATGAGCACCGCAAAAACTGGACAAATCTGGTTCCACATAATTTTGTGTTATTTGTTTGATGTGGAATTAGGTATCTGCGATGAAACCTGCTCTGCAAAACCTGTGCCTGTCAGACGGAGCTCCAGAAGTGCCAGTATTATTGGACATAATGGACTAATGCAGTGCTTAGCAACAGGCAGTATGACGATGTGACTGGTGTTCAAATAAGTCACCATTGACAAGAGGAGCATCTGCTGATGTACAGGTCTCTGAAGAAGCTAATACACCACAGAACCTCAACACCAACATGACTAATGACTAATCATCCAGGCAAACTAGTGAAATCATGTGGATAACCTGAATAAGCAATCAGAACCCATAAAGCCTGACATATGACAGAAACAGAATTATGTGGAATAGTTTAGTTTATTGAACCTTTAGACAAAAGTTGTTGAATATCAAAATCAAAAATTCATATTTGAGGAAGAAAAAAACACCTCAGTTGCTGATATTTATATGACTAAAAAGTAAGAATCTGCAAGTTTTACCTGGCCAATAAAGCTAATTCTGATTTCAAGATGTCTTTAACAGTATGCAAAGCACTCGGTTATGTTGCGGTCCTTCAGAAGTGCCTAAAACTTTGCATGCAATTAAACAATTTAATCAAAAACTTTGTTTTTATATGATGCCGTCTTATGTGATTATTAGGAAAATGAAGAAACCAAGTCAGTCATATGCTGCTACATCCTTACAGCCTAATCATCACCAAGCTGTAATACGCCATTAGAAGAGAACGACTAAATTATTTGTTCTATTTAATTCCTGGAAACCTTGTCACAACAATGGATTACTTCATTAATGCTAAATTACACCTCTCTGCCACATGAGGATACGACACCTTTCAGCTATTAAAACAGAAAACCTCCAGCTCCGGCAGGTGCTTCCGACTCAACATCTTAATTTGTGCCTCCGTTTCTAAAGAAAGAGGATGTACTAACTATTGTTAACTGCTCCCTGCAGACTGGCTTTTTAGTGCCCTAAAAAGTGCCATGCTGCACTTGACAGGAAAGCAAGCTGGATCTTTCTCTTCCAAAGACATTCTCTGCTAATATTCATTATTATTTATCAAAATGTATGGACTAAAATGTAGTAAAATGTTTTTGAAATCTCCAGTTTCTTTAGTTCCAGCTGTTGTGGGGCCTGTTGGCACAAAACATCCTTCATATTATTATTATCCCAGTTTAGATCAGTCTATTGTTCAGCAAGTCTAGTGAACACTTGTTAGGAAACAGACAGACATCAGCTGTACAGAACTCAAGTCACCAGATAGAAGTCTGCAGTTTAACCGACTCAGTCAAATGAAGAAAAGATGACATATCTTTTTAAAACTGTGATAGAATGTTTTTTACAGCTTCTACTCTATTTTATTTATTTACCATTTTTATCTATATCTGAAGCAACAACTGGGCTAAAAGTATAAACGTTACATTGTCCTGCAATAACTCCAGGCTGGGTAAAAAATACAATACAAATAGTATTTTAATTAATGTTATTTAATTTTGATATATTAAATTTATTTCTATGTACTTATTTAAAATATAAATATACCGTATACACAAATTTTAATTAGTTATATGTACTTATATAAATGTATTATATTATATATAGCAGATGCGTCTCCTAAAAATATAATAGATATGAAAAATATATATACACAGAGAATGTGAACGTCACAGTTTAAATAATAATTCGGTCTCTAATTTACAATTAGAAATTGAATGCCATATTTTCACTGTGGTCTGTTTTTGATGAGAAATGTTACATTTGATATTATTTTTTATAAACCTCTGAAAAATATTAATATAAAAAAGGCAAGCAATTGCTGTCATTTACATTATAGCAATATTTCAGCTTAAAAAGCTATTATAGATAGATACTAGAACAATTTATAGTAACTGGAAAAAAGAACTAGTTCCTGAACGTCAAACTAGAATAGATGTAAAACGGAAATAGATACTAACTACTGAATTACTTGCTATAACATTAAAATAGTCTAATAGTGAAATAAGTAGGCTACATAAATGATGCTATAACTATGAATACAAATGGCTAAATCTGCTTCCATAAAACATCTCTAAGCACACATAGGTCGAGTGAAGCTTTAATTTGAGTCTTTTGACTGAAACTTTCTGAAGACCTCTGGGATCCTGTAGAGACGCTCGCGCACCGAGGAGGAGATTTCTATTCTTTCTCTCGCGCAGTTTCTATCTGCATGCATCTCATCGGCGCTGAAACATCGAGAGCAATCTCCTATTGATTTATCGACCTGCTCCCACCTTGAGAACGATCAACCGCCCATCGCGGACTCGTGAAGCGCGCGCGTAAACATGCTTAGAAACGATGAGTCTGTCGCGCAGATGTCACATCACTCCAGTCCTTTACCATGAGAGAACTGACCATGTGCTGGAAGATTATCGCCACATTGAGCTTGGACTGTTTTAAAGGTTCTCCGTCCTCTTCGCACAGGTACGTCATATTTCAATAACCGTGTCAGTATGAAGATGTTTGCATGCATATGCAGGATTCGTGTTGGCGGACTAAACAATGGCAGACTATAAATGGGTTGCTATGGCAATGTCTGCTCTGAACATCACAGGGATTGTGTCGCTAGAATGCAAGATGCATACAAATCTAATGCATGGAGATAATCTGATATACAGCACAAAACTGAACAATAATGATGTGCTTCAATCATAGACTGAGATGGTTTGCTGATCTAGTCTAGTCTGGCTGTTTTAAGGCACTTTTTTTTAGCTTGATCAGGCTGTTAGACTAGCTTAATCTACAGTAGCTGTTATTGCATGACTTTAACAATATAAATGATGTACTAGGCTGTTTGGTAAATGTAGATTCATCCTGGGGTCACAACACTATAGGTTATGCAACACTACCTTCCTTTGAGAGCATGTCACATTTCTCCTAAACGAAGGAGGAGTCGGTTCTCAGATTCTACTTCGTCTCAAATGTGTCTCCTAAAAGAAAAGAAAATAGATATACAGTAAAAAAAAGACACAAGTATAGACAGAACGAGTATAGAGTTGTAGGTGAACATCATAGTTTAGAGAACAATAATTTGGTTAGAAGTATATTGGGGTTCTTGTGATTGTTCAACCTGGAGGCATCTCTTTCGAGGCACCTGGAGGTTTAAAAAGGTTTCTTCATTTACAAATTGAAATTAATACATTTACTTTATTGAAATAAGTATATTTATTCCAGATTTAAATTAGAATTTGATTGTCGTTTTGTCACTGTGGTCTCAAACATTATGAAATTATTAAAATTAAATCCCAGAAATCGGCATTAGAATTTGACATGAAAATTCACAAAATATATGGATTAAAGCACATTTCTTAATTTACAATACATTTTTTTTTTCCAGATTTACATTGCAATTTGAATGAAAACAATCAACTTACAATCTTACAACTTACAATCTCTAAAGAGATCTCAAATGTGTTTTTCTTTCCCATGGTCTTACAGGTCATCCACAAAGCTGGGCTCGAGTCAGGCCGCCAGCATGGAGAGCAGTTCTCTGAGCGGTAGTCTGTCTCTGAACTCTGATGTTCCTCACTGCCAGTGCTGCATCTCTTTCGACGCCCGGCTGAAGCGTCTCTCCTGCGGACACCTCTACTGCGACCCCTGCTCTGATCAGATCGTCAACCTGGCTTTTGAGGACATAGAAGGTCTGGCCGAGTATCCCTGCCCAATGTGCAAAACTCTCCGTCACCTTGGAGGCTTCGCTTCAGCCCACAGCTGCCAAGGCATGACACACTGTTCGCCCTTCGGAAGTCAAAAGCAGCAGCTAGTTGAAGAGAAAGGAGGCCTGTGGGAATGATTGTGTCATTTAAAAGAATTGTTCACCCAATAACGACAAAGTGCTGAAAATGTTCTCACCCTCAGGCCATCCAAGATGTAGATGAGTTTGTTTCTGCATCACAACAGATTTGGAGAAATGCAGCATTACATCACTTGCTCACCAATGGATCCTCTGCAGTGAATGGGTGCCGTCAGAATGAGTCCAAACAGCTGATAAAAACATCACAGTAATCCAGAACTCCAGTCTATCAATTAATGTCTTGTGAAGTGTAAAGCTGCGTGTTTGTAAGAAACAAGTCAATAACTAAGTTTTTTTTTACTTTAAATCTTCGCTTCTGGCCAAAATTGTCCATAATTCATAATTCTTCCTCCAGTGGAAAAAGTCCATCTCCTGCTGTCTCTCACATCAGCTATTTTGGATAGGTTTGGCATGTTAATGGTGCTTGATCTGTGCATATTTCTCTCTTGATTCAGAAGAGATTACTTTTTCAATGGAGAAAGCAATTTTATGGATAGAGGACTGGAACTGGAAGCAAAGTTTGAAGTTAAAAATGTCTTAATAATGGATTCGTTTCTTACAAACATGCAGATTTTTACTTTACAAGGCATTAATTGATGGAGTTGAGGCATGTGGATTACTTGTTAATTATGATGTTTGTTAATTAATTGTGATGTTTTATAAGCTGTTTGGACTCTCATTATGATGGCACCCATTCACTGCAGAGGATTCACTGGTAAGTGATGTAAAGCTGAATTTCTTTAAATGTGTTGAAATAAAGAAAAACTCATCAATATCTTCGATGGCCTGAGGGTGAGTACATTTTCAGTTTTAGGTTAACTACTCTTTTAATGCAGTGGTTCTCAACTGGATTTGCTTCAGGACCCAGATTTTACATTATTCCTGTATAAGATTATATAAGCTTACTATTAACCACACACAGTTACCAGGACATATCCATCACTCGTTTTCAGGTAGTGATCCACCAGTTGAGATCCACTGTGAGTGAGCTTTATATCATGGTTTAATATTCTCAATCTATTATCTGTAAACTGAGAATACAATGTTAAGTGAGACCTGCATCGTAAGTGAATCATTTAATAGGTTTCATATTCTCTCATGTCATAATTGAGGAAAAGTAAGTTGATGCTATAAGAGTGTTTTACTTCATTACTGGTGGAAGTGATTTAAACAAACTACTGCCTTTCATAGATGGTAGATTCAGTTTGTATGTTGTTGTATTTGGTGTTTTTAATGCCAGATGATATATAGTAGTAAATCGTACCCGAGTGTGTATTTATTTCTGTGATGAGTGATGTGGATGTAAACAATTATTTATTAAGTAATTTACACTTCTTGTAAGACTTCTTTAAAGTGCTCATGTTGTAAATATCTATATTTTGATAAGATTCAAGTATGTCAGAACTATTGGGCTCATTTTTCATATTTTTAATAAGCCAGAATAACAAATGTTAAGAAAACCATCAAACAGTTTTATTTAGGAACTATAACATGTATTTATTTATCTAAAATGTGCCAATAAAGGTTGTTATAAAAGAATAAGGAATGAAAAACATGATAGGTAATGATTCATCCCTGTGGCAGATGCAAGGATGAAGAATACAAAACAACTGGAAAGCAATTCTTGTGCCATCAAATAAACGTTTGCTTCTATTCAGTCTTGTGAAATATGTTGATGCAAGATATTTCAAGTCCATTTCTCCTGCTGATATGAGAGACAATAGAGTGAAATCTCAACACGGTACCGTATGTTAATGTTTCCAGCACCTTTTCCCCGTAGGGGAAATAAAAGTAGGACACAAACCTCTGGAGCTACTCTCAATTTTGGAACGTCACTGTTGTCAGACATTAGTGGCGTAACACTTTTTGAGGAAGAACGTCTCAGAAGGACAGATCTGAAGCCGTCGGTCTTGTAACCTACATCACTAAGGAGCTTCAGAGCTTTCACTCAAACCTAAAAAATGAGAATGTCACATTTATGTTCTTGTCAAATGCTGTTATCTTGTCCTTAGAACATTAAAATGATTTTTTGAAGAGAAAAACAACAGCATTGGGATGAGTAAATGATGACAGTTTTCATTTTTGGGTTAAGTATTAACAGAATGAGCAGTTCTGAACAGTTTAATTTGTAGAAAATCTGTCAGTCGTACAAAAGAAATCTACAGGAAATAAAAAAAACACGAAGGAAGTTCTGGAACTCCGCTGAATCAAAACAGAGAGTAATGAGCAGAAGATAATAATATAAAAATGAGACCATAAAATGAGTGCTACTTTCTTAATTCCTTATACACAAATAGACTTAACTCATCACAAAATTATTTTAAAAACATCCCGTACATTATGATGATGTAACACTTAAATCCAGTTAAAAGGCAGAGGCAGCATATAAATAATTGTAATATCACTTATGTTGCATCTAGTCTACATTTCTCTTCTATTTTTGTATTAATACTTAAAATAATACATAAATGCATAACACAACAGTATTGTGCCGTTGTTTGTAAATATATATAAAGCATTTTGCATTATTTGCATTCAACACGGAGGCTAAAGATTATTTTGTGTCCATCTTGTGGCCGTTCAGGGAACTGCAAAACCTCCTTAGTTATATTATTAGCGTGATAGCAGCCATTTTCCCGCCTTTTTGGTTGAGGAAACACAAATCGTTATTTTACTAGCCTACCGTACCATGATCTACTGCTACATGCACAAACTACTTTACCGAAGCTAAAACGGTTTCTTGACCAACACAGAAGTTAACAAATCAATATTTTGGCATGAACCTCAGACATAACATTTCACATGCAGACATATACTAGCACTTCTCTGCTTCGCTGCGGTTTCATTGTTTTATTCAAATGAATAATAAATTATGTTATTTAGTCACCCTCATGTCATACCAATGTCTTTTTATTTTCTTTCTTCCATGAACACAAGGTAAAAAACAAGATCACTGTTTCACATGTAAAAATTACAAGCTTCTAGGCATGAAAATGAATCATTTAGACTGATTCTGTGAACAAAATCAACTGATTCATTGACATTTTTAATCAATTAATTCGAAGAAATAGTATAAATATAAATTTGGAACAACATGAGGATGAATAAATAACAAGATTCCTTATTTTTAGTGAACTAGACCATGTAGTTAAATTATCTTATAAAAAAAAAAACAGAGGAAGAACGTCATATTATAAATTGTTGACGCTTTTTTGCTAGCCTGTTTTATGCTAAACCCATGTCAATCTGTGCTTTTTCAAGTGCACATAGATTTCATGTTTCTAGTGGAATTTCTGCTTTGTACCGTATTGAATTGAACACACCAGAGAGGGGCGTTTCTTTCCTTCCTACAGATCAGTGGGAGTTTCCAGGGCGTTTGGGAAGTTTGGCACTAGGGGAGGGAATGTAACGCTGCCCTGATTGCGGCTCCTGGTGGCCGAACAGAAACGTGTGCTTGCTGTTATTCCTCTGCGCAGGCCTGGACGGATCAGATGCCGTCCGCTGGGCTCTGGGAGGGACAGAGGTTTGGACCGCACCTCGGCTGGACAGCAGCGGCTGTTGTTGAGATGTTCTAGAGGAAGAGGAGAAGAGGAAGGTCCCATTGTTGGCGTTCTGGTTGAGGTTGGACTCCAGCCGCCGTGGCTCCTGTCGTTTAGTCTGGTTCTCGGGGCGTCTGTGAGAAGCCTGAGCCAGTTTCTCTCGGAGCTGTTGTACTTCCCAGGCCAGCTGATCTAATGGATGCTGACTGCAGGAAGACATGGGGTGTGAGAAAGCCTACAGGAAGTGGAGAGAGAGATGGATGTTATAAAATGTACTTGTTGATTACAAGCAGTCAACAACATGAGGATGTTAAATATCATGTTTTCAATAATCAAATATCGATCCATCCATCCTTTTATCTATTTACTAATTTAATCTGTGTTTTGCCATCTATTTATCTGTTCAGCCATCCATCCTTCCATCTTTTTAGCCATCCACCCATCCATCCATCCATCCATCCATCCATTTATTTATGCATCCATCTATTTATCTTTTTAGCCATCCTTCCATCCATACATCTAACTGTTTGTTTAGCCATTTATCTATCCATCCATTCAGGCATCTATTTATCCATCCATCCATCCATCCATATTTATCAGTCAAGCTATCCTTCCATCCATATATCTATTTGTTTAACCATCTATCTATCTATCCACCCATCCATATATCTATTTAGCCATCCATCCGTCCATCCATACATATATCCATCTATCTGTTCAGCCATCCGTCCATCTGTCCATCCATCCATATATTCAACTATCAGTTCAGCCATCCATCCATCCACACAAATATCCACCTATCTGTTCAGACATCCATAAATCTGTTCAGCCAGCATACATATATCTGTTCAGCCATCCATCTTTGCATCCATCCATCCATATATCCATCTATCTATTCAGCCTTCCATAAATCTGTTCAGCCATTCATACATATATCTGTTCAGCCATCCATCTTTCCATCCATCCATACTGTATATCCATCTATCTGTCCATCCATCCATCCATCCAGCCAGCCATCCATCCATCACCACAGTGGCTTTCACAGAACATACAAACTTAAATACTTTGCACTAATTCCCCCAGAAAATGATGATTTTGTTTAAAAAAAAACTAATTGTTTTCATTGTATTTTGATGATTCGCATACATTCAATTTGCAACCAAGTGAAAAAAAACTTATCCAAAAACCAAACACCATTAAACCTGAGCATGTAGTGTGCCCCGTAAATAGCATCCCCTCCACACTCGGACACAGGGTCCCAAGAGCAGGGGCAGCAGGGGCTCATATGGGTCGTGGAGGATTGAGGGGTTCTCTGAGGGTTCAGAGAGTGAACAAGCTCTGATGAGACGCTCGAGTCCAGACAGACTCTCAGATGAAGGAGCCCTGCGGTGGCTCTTCCAGTATGAGCCAGAGTTTCCACTCCTCCAGGGGAGCAGGTTAGAGGGATGGGAGAATGTGCTACGGGACAACAGGAACACAGAGCCTGGCAGCCCATCATTGTGCTGAGAGAGAGAATAAACAGCATTAACACACTCTTTAACAGGCTGATGAAGCGGCACAGTCAGTTGACAGCCCAATTAGAAGAATGACCTAATTTTGGCACAGGTTTATAAGTTGGCCTCATTTTTAAAGAGCCTCCCTTTTGATTTCCAGCCATCTAGGCTAGCCTAGAAAACATGAATCAATGATCATTAACCTGACACAAGCAATGGCTGTTAGCTGACAATTAATTTCTCTGTCCTGTACTATCAATTCCCTACTCAATATTGTTCTTCTCTATAAGGGAAGGAGGAAATTAATAGTCATATCTGATGCTTTTACAGTGCAGTTATTACAGGGATGATTGCCTCTGGAGAAGCCCGAGATTAAAAGAAGAATTCTAAGTAAATATGAAGTATGCCATCTTTTTCTCAGCTTCATTTCATTATGACCATGTATTACTATCTCTTATAGTCTATGATGGTGAGGAGTACACTGCCATTCAAAAGTTTGGGGTCAGTAAGGCTCACCAAGGCTGCATTTATTTGATAAAATATGGTAAAACCAGTAATATTTCATAATATTCAGTTTTCTATTTAAATATGTTTTAAGAAGTAATCTATTCCTGTGATGCAAATCTGAATTTTCAGCATCATTACTGCAGTCTTCAGTATCACACAATCCTTCAGAAATCACTCTAACATGTTGATTTGCTGCTCAAGAAACATTTAGTATGATCAATGTTGAAAACATGTGCTACTTAATATTTTGTGGAAACAGTGATACATTTTCTTCAGGGTTCTTTGATGAATAGAAAGTTAAAAAGAACAGCATTAAAAGTAATATTGCCTAATGTTTTGGTGCTTTTTGAAGCTTGGTTGCACATTTTTATGAAACAAATATCTTATGTTTCACAAATAATAAAACAGGATCAGAATGGGATAAATGTAAATCAAATTTTCATTGTGGGGTCTCAGAGTGCCACTAGTAGGATTCAAACCTACAAATCTTTGGTTTATCAGCCCAGGTGTGCAACATTTCTATTCCTATACAGGATGAATGTATGCTTGCTGAAATGGGACTGTTAGTGTAGTCCTCACAGCAGATCAATATTACCCAGCTGCGGTCCAGGTTTGTGTTGAGGTTTCCGTTGAGGACGGGTGGAGGGCAGGTGGGTTGTGACACAGGTTGGGTGAAGCGGGCTCGTCTCTGACCGCTGTACTGCAGGGCCCAGTCCCACACTGGAGGGAAAGGTGGATCTACCGTCTCCTCTTGGGCACCCATGGGTAATTCCCTCAGACCATTCACTGGGGTGTAGCTCTGGGGAAGATGCTGCAGGGAAACAGTGCAATACATTACACACTTCAGATCTGTTGTTTTGACTGGTAAAGGAATACATGAATCAGAAAAACTTCCAGACGTAAAAAATCATATATATATATATATATATATAAATATAAAGTACCTTGTGAAAGTATTCACTTTTCCCACATCAATCTAGACTACATACACCATATTGTTTTTTTTTACCTCAGGGCTAGTCTTTTCTCTGATATACATTACCAGCTGTTAGACCTTTTATTAAGATGTGTGTGCCTTTCCAAATCATACCCATTCGATTGAATTTGCCACAAGTTAACTTCACTCAAAGTGTGGTAACATTTGTGTGGCAAAATTAATGCCCCCGAGCTAAATTTCAACTGTCCCAGATACTTATACTGAATACTTATGCAATGGAATAATGTACGTTTTTTTATCTTTAATAAATCTTTAATAAGGATTCAAGGATAATTTAATAAACTAAAATCAGGCCAAGTGTTGGTTACTTGGATCTTCAGGTTTCATTACAAATATGTATTTGAGTTGTTAACAAACACTATACAAAGTCTTGTGGGTTTGGAATGATATAAAAAATAGTAAATGACAGGAATAACATTTTCGGGTGAACTATCCCTTTAATAATCATAAAAAGTAAATAGTTGTTTTACTGTAGCAACTATTTATAATCAGTTTTTCATAGCTAGGTTAACACCTTTTGCATCACTCAACGGTTTCTTCTCAAATTATAAGATAATATTAAAAAGAGATAACTCTACGCTAATAACTGTAATAAATATTGCTCGCCCATTTAGTTTCAGTGCCACATGATCCTTCAGAAATCTTTGTAATGTGCTACTTCTAACTATTTTTGTGGAAAATGTTTTTAAGGATTCTTTGGTAATTAGACAATTCAAAAGAATAGCATTTATTTGAAAAAAATTGGGTAACATTATACATGTCTTTCCTGTCACTTTTTCCCAATATAATGCCTCCTTGCTAAACAGAAATATGATTTTTTTTTTTATCTTACTGATAGTTTATGTATATACGTAGTTATGTAAAAGGAAGATAATGTGCAACTTTATGATGCTTTATTGTAAAATGAACCCCTAAAGCAAAGACATGGCTGCATTAAATAGCTCTAATGAAGTTTGTAGCTTTCTTTTGTGCTTTGCGTATACCTGTGAGCGGCGACATCGCTCCCTCTGACTGTTAGCCAGGAAGCTGCTGAAGAGTGGAAGGTGCACGCTGTCATGCAGAGCCAGCAGGAAGTCTTTAGTAAGCTGGAAGCGTGCGGGATACTGCGTCCACAGCTGCCACACGCAGTCCAGAAACAGCAGGAACACAGGAGCCTGCCGGACGGAGAGCAAGGTACATCATACAACTCATTTAGATCAGGACTCTTACTGTCAGTTCAAACTGAAACTAAAGCTGAAATGAGAAAAAGTTAATGTGTGCTCACGACTTCACTTTGGCCAACATCACATGCATGCTTTGAGGATACGGCAGTACCAGAATGCACTTCAACAAGCTTTTCATTCAAAAAGGATTTTTTTCTTTTCAGTACTAACATATCAACAGAGAATTAAACATACTTCCACTCATATTGGTGTGCAGCATATTTTTCAGCATGTTTCATTGGTTTGTTTATCTGTAGACATCGTTTCATAAGGGTTATGATGTTGAATTGAAGGTAGATGATAATGTATGGTATGACACTATAGTTTGCTGAAAGAACAGATCTTCTGGCTCTGTCCAAAACCCAATGAGAGGCTTTACTGCAAGTACATAAGCAGCTGCTTTTTAAGACAGCATCCTGAAAATGGGACTGAAATGTAATCTCATAAGTGATTTTTGATTTGGAAACGCACTACAATACCATTCCAAAGCTTAGGGTCAGTAAGATGAAATTTATATTAATGAAATTAATACTTTTATTCAGAAATGATGCATTAAATAGATCAATATATTTTAAATAAAATCTGTTATTTTGAACTTTCTATTCATCAAAGAATCTTTTTACAAAAAATATTAAGCAGCACAGCTGTTTTATACATATTCCATAAGCAGCTAAATTAATTTTTGCATCACAGATAATTCAAATAAATACATCCTTGTTGAGCATAAGATATTCTTTTTTAAATAATCAAAACATTTTTACCAACTCCAAATGTTTTGACGCATTGTATACGTATGTGGGTTACAGAACAGATCATGTTCTCTTTCTTTTACCTCCTCTTTATCACTTTCTCTGTGGTAGTTGATCCGACTGAGGAATTTGTGTCCGGCCGTGATCCACTCTTTCTGAACCAAGCCCTGAAATCCAGCCACGGTCCTGCAGTGAGGGTCACACATCACCTGCACCAGACTGCAGACCACACAGTTCATGTCTCGATCCTCCGGCTCTGAGGAAACAATGCATCATCTGAGAATGTACAATACACTCCAGCTTTACACTTAAAATGACTGTAAGCAGTGGAGCAGTGGATTTCATCGCCCTCTCGTGGTGCTTTCTCTTCTCAGCACACATGTGGTGAACAGGTTTTACAGTGATAGATGGATGCGTCAGCCTCATCTGAGAAACTCATTCCTGAAGTTATTCACTGGTTGTCAAGAGACACAGATTATTGATGTATATATGGCAGGGCAGCTGTGGGTTATGTGAAGGAAAACAAACGCTTTAGAGGACTGTAAAATGAAATGAGAATTTAAAGAATTGAAGGGCACTGCCAGATGTCGCTGTCTGATGGTTTATGGGTTAGGAAAAAGAATAAATCACAACTGTGTGGTATGTTTTAACTTCTGCTAAGAGTGTGCCATTAAAAATAGATGAAATCATATTGTTACAAACTGCAATCTTACGTAGTTTGAAACGTGATTTCTAAAGATTTTTAGAAATGTGCGTACTGGACAGATTTCAAGAAGTATCAAGATCAGTTTTGACAAAAAATGTAACAGTGCAATATGAACAAAGCCTAAGACTCACAAATTTAAGATAGTGGTATGTTTAATTCCATACTGACATTTCTGAAATAAACTGGTGAGAATGGCAATATACAGTAAATATTATTATGAAAGAAACAAAGTTAACATTTACACTACTGCTCAAAATATTTTTTAAGTCTCTTCTGTTCACCAAGGCAGAAATCATTTAATTAAAACAGTAATATTGTGAAATATTATTATAATTTAAAAGACCTGTTGAATTTGCACACAAATATTAAGCTGTGCAAATGTTGAAAACAGTTGCGCTGCTTAATATTTGTGTGGAAACCATAATACTTTTTTTGTTACTATTCTTTGATGAATATAATGTTTAAAAGAACAAAATTAATACAAAATAGAAATCTTTTGTAACATTATAAATGTTGTATACTCTCACTTTTGATCAATTGAATGAGTATGAATTTATTAATAAATAAATATCTTACTTTTAAGTTAAGTCTAGTTATTGTACATGTAAAGGCTAAAGGTTATATTAATGTCTGATTCTCTCACTGTATTCGACACAGATTGGATGTGTTTAAACAGTAAAGACACACATAAATCATGTGCTAGCAGGGTGCAAAGTTCAGAGTCGGGTCAGATGGCCGTTATAGTTTGACTAACCTTGGAGAACAACAGTCATGTGACCTCCTCTGAGCAAACAAGCCACCTCTGCAGCTTTTCTCAGACAGCAGCTGTGGAGACACAATCACATCAAACACAGCAGGGCAAAGCACACACAAACACAGCTGGATACACTGATGAAGGTAACGTCAAATACACAACGCTAAAAATAAAAGTAAAGTAAGCACAGCATTGAATTGTGGGATGCAGTATGCTCTTTTGTACACCACACATTTTATCAAATGAAGTGTAGGTAATATTTGCATGCTTTCCACTGTGTGCATACTACAGTGCAGAAAAAGTGGGAATGGTAAAGAAAGCAAACATTGTCAAAAGAGAGAACATTTTTCTACATGATGCATCCAAATATTGTAACAGTTTAAAAGATCACTATTTATATTCATGCACAAATATACCGAGTATAGTCGAGCCAGCGAGTGCTTTCAAGAGTGGAAAGCCACTTGTCATCAGGTACCGATACAGATGATGAAATATCTGTAGGGTGGACAGACAAAAACACATTTCAAAACTGGTCAAATATAAGTATAAACATAAATTTTACATGATCAAATATATTATATCAAACTCCAACAAAACAAAGTGGCTAATAAATGCAAATATAAAATGCACATTTAACATGAAATACAATTATATAAAACAACTCCAGCAACATAAAAATTGCAACAAATGTGGCTAACCAATAAACATATAAATAACTGGAAATGTAATGAAATACAAACGAATGTGGATAATAAATAAATATATAATGCACAATTTGAGACAATGGCTGAAATTTCGGCCTGTCATTTCCTTATACTCAGAAGCAGTTGAAATTGTCCAGTATTTTTGGCATCACACAACAGACAATGCAAAAATGCAAGGGACTCAAGAAAACTGTGAGAAACAGAAGTCTGGTCAGCGGTGATGGGATTGGGCGAGCTGCTCTTTGAGCTCGCAGCACTCTGAGGAATGTCCCGGCTCGTTTGGGTTCAAACACAAGAGGAATGTGAAGACAAAACAACAAGACCGTATATCTCTGAAAGACTCAAATTGATCTTTTCAAACAACAGAAGCTCTTGACCTCTGTACACAAAACTTCAAATCCACACCCAAATCTCAAAACAGCTGTCGCACAAAATGTTACAACATTTGACCACAAAAGATAAAAGACATAATTCTGATTCCAAACGTTCCAACTGTTCAACTAAACATTTTCAAATTTAAAGTACTTCACTCAAAAATGAAAAACATCCATGTAAGTCATACAACAGGTTTGTGTGAATCTCAAACCAGTTTAATGATACTTTTATAGAGCGGTTTTGTTCTTAAGGAATAAGTTCTTACTGAATGGAAAAGAGAAGTGTGAACATTCTGCTTAGCGATATCTTTAGTCTAATAAAAGAAAGAAAACCACAAGTTTGGAACAACATGGTGAGTAAATGAAGGATTTATTTTATTTTTGGATGAATTATTCCTTTAATATGCCCTGCTAAAAGGAGTGTTTTTGGACGCTTATGAGCTGCTGCACCATCAAGCTCACCTGGCCAGCAACTTAAAGTAGAGTTAATTGGAAAAGTAACAACCTGTCTGGAAATTAAAGCTGGCTTTTGCACCAGGGTATCATCAGGCCATCAAAAATCAACCAAAATGACCCACCGCCCAGACAAAGTGTGCGGAGTCTCGTGTGAGCCAGCTGGATGTCTGCAGGTGATGGCATTTCCTCTCCCAGATCCACAATCACACACAGCTGCTGTCCGCCGAAGAGCACCAGCTCCAGGTTCCTGCAGATCACAGACAACAAGAGCTCCGTTTAGTATCGAATGCTCAACTGCTGCTAAAGGAACGTCTAATGTACTGACAAACCTGATGTCGTCCTTCTCATGGTAGATGTTATTTTGGAAGCTGGCCATTCGTAGTAAGTCACAGCCATGCGGATGACGCCAGCACCAGCGCTGAGGAAAGTTAAATGACATAATAAATCATAAAATATGCTTCAATATAAAAAAAGCTTTTGACATACAGTATAACAGACTATGTTGTATTAAATACAATGCTATGAAAATGTCTTTACCTCCATCCTGATTAAACAAAGTCGTTTTTAAATGATAATGTTATTTACTGGAGCAAAAAAAGTTATCCAATACCAACTGTTTAATTTCTGAAACAATTTAGTAAGAAATATAGACAAAAACACAAAAACAGAGGAAATCAGGAAGGGGGCAAACACATTTTCAAAGCACTGTAATTCACACAGAAGATTAATATTCACACACAACGCTATTGAACGGCTTTAAAGTACCCAGTGCATCTTATGAACTACTCTTATGGTGATTTTATGTATTTTTTAGAGTTTGACGGACTTGTTTGTTGCATGGGAACTATTACTAACTATTCATTTAAGGACACAAATTGCATTCACAATACTTGATTTTCACAATGTGATGATTTTTAAAGAGATAATTCAACCAAAAACAAAAATTCTGTTGTTTTACTCAACTTCATGTCATTCCAAACCTGCATGACTTTATCTTCTGTTGAACAAAGAAAGCTGGGATCCAAACACAGTAGAAAGGAAGTCTTAGAGGTTTGGAATGACATGAGTGAATGATCATTAACATTTCTGGGATGATTCATATCCCTTCAAGTGAAACCGAATATGCTGTGGGAAATGATGTTGTGCAGGAACTGATTTTTTTCCTTAAGGATTTGATTTGCGAGGAGTAGGTTTTGGTGTTGGTTAATTTTGGTAGCCTAGATTAGAAAGTATTTACATATCAATTATGGTAACAATATAAAAGATTATGAAAACAAAATGTAGGAACATTCCATTACGGAACATTTCTCTTAGAAGTAAATATTGTCACTTTTATTTTCTTGCAGTGTTCAGAAGTCTTGTTGTTTTGTAGCGGGATGTCAGAATGAACTCACTGGGATGCGACCCTCGTTAAAATGGGCAAATGTTTTCTTGAGCTCTGTGTCCAGGACCCTCTGAGGAACCACACTGAATCTGGGCAGACTGCAAGAACACAGGAGGAAAAAACATGTGCGTATGATTGGACACGCTTGTGCAAACATCATATTATGTGGTGAGCTCACTGTACTTGCAGGCACAAATAGATATAGCCTTACATTTCTACACAACCATTCAAAAATGTGGGGTCGGTAAGATGCTTTAATGTTTAGAAAGAAGATCTTTATGCTCACCAATGCTGCATTTTATCATGCAGTAAAAACTGTAATATTATGAATTATTAGAATATATTTTAAAGTGCAATTTATTCCTGTGATGCAAGATGAATTTTTAGCATCATTGTTCCAGTCTTCAGTGTCACATGATCCTTCAGAAATCATTCTAATAGGTTCATTTGCTGCTCAAGAAATATTCCTTATTATCAGTGTTGAAAATCATTGTGCTGTGCTTTTTTGAGATAAATAGAAAGTAGAAACCTACTTTCTAAAAGTAGAAATAGAAATCTTGTGTAATATTATAAATGTCTTTAATGTCACTTTTGATCAATTTAATGCATCCTTCCTGAATTAAAGTATTAATTTCTTTAAAACAAATCTTAATGATCTCAAACATCTTAAAAGCCTTTGGATAAGCATGCAATATGTAACAATATACACTGTCATATAATTATACAACCATAATGTATTAGTCAGTAAGTGGCTGCCAGTTATAATACTGAAATATGTTTATTTAGCTTTTTTGGTTTAATTTTGCTTAAAATGCCTTTAAAATAAATTGCAGCTCATGTTACCTTCATTTAATTTGTTTACTTGCATACTGCAAATAAATGGCATGAGTAATATGGTAGTATGGTGTTTTGAACACACAAAAGGTTATTCATCAGAGTGTATGGAACTTCGTGGGAAAAGCATTTAGCAAACTGTTACGGAACAATGAACACCAGTCGTATCTAAAAAGCAGAAAAACGTGTTCTGATGTCAAAGCTAGACTGAGCTCAGGAGGTCTGAAAGAGGAGCTCTACCTGGTGGACATCTCAAAGCGGTCATTGACAGAGCTGACCCTCCAGCCACTGGCACCTGTCCTCTCTAGCTCCTGCTCCCATCCCATCGAACACTCGAACCAGGTCATGTTAGGGTCACGCCTCCGGTTGCTTAGGAACTGCTTCATTTCTATAGACAGCATAGAGAAGCATTGAATGTTTGGATTGATTACAAGATCTGGTTTGTTTGCAAAACCTCCCGAGAGCTCAATTTGCTCGCTGCAGAGCTCGTGGACTGGTGCAATGAACATGCACGACTACGAACAAACCTGGACAAGGTTGAAAGGGCTAGAAAGTGACCTGTTTCAGATTACCTTCCATTATTCATCTGGTTACCGGTCACTTTCCTCTCAGAGACGTGCCTTAGCTCACATTTCCTTCTATGATTCATTTGAATATCACATATGTGTGAAACACAAAGCTAGAAGTGAGTGAAAATAATTCATTCCAATATTCTTCAGCTTTTTGACAATATAAATTAAAATGTTTATGCATTTGCTCTGAAATTACTTTTTAAAAACATTGTGTTTAAATGGAACCATTATTTTAGTAGATTCAAAGTAAAGCAAAAAGTCAAATACAATAATAAAATCTTATATATATATATAATTAAGGAATGTTTTCCATACTTTTTTTCACTAAATGACCACAAGAAAAAAGGATTAATTCCCATTTATATTCATCCGTATAAGAACATTTATTAAATTAACAGCAACAATTACCTACAAATGATTTACTGAATCTTAATTCATACACATACTTGTACTTTTATTAAAACAATATATTGCCCACTCCAACCTACAACTATAATACTGATCTAAAACTCAATCCTTCACTTACAAACGCTTCAAAATCGATTGAAATGTAAAACAAATTCTTTGTTTGCACACTTGTACTTGAAATGTATATTCTTACCAGAAGCAAACATATCACCAAGCTATCGAGTAAAAAGTGCCTCGTCTGGAATGTGTCACATTTTAATTACTATGTGCTAATATTAGACAAACAGCTTAAAAAAACTAAAATCACATTATCATAAATATTACAAAAACATCAGCTGGCAGCCCTCAAGGAATGTTTTGGAATCATATTGCAGATGACAAAATTGGTATCTTCAAGAAAGCATAACAAACATATCAAATAGATATCTGGGTGACGTATGTGTGCTATCAGGATTTTTTCTTCTCACTGTCATAATGTATTTTTGTATTGATTATCAGAAACTCACCAATACTACCTAAAGCAGCATTTTGGAAGGAGAGGATGGTTCCAGGTTTCAGTGGTTGGTAGGTCTTAGCAATGGTGTATGTGATCTGAAAGCAAGTTTATGTAGAGTGGCAGTCATTAGTATGATGATCAAAGGCTTGAAATATACGCCACAATAATGTACTGTAAAAGCAAATACTTTAAACTCAACGTTAGCAGTTGAAATGGTTAGCATGGCCTCATGGTTAAAAAAAGAATCTATCTCCATTGATGGCCATTCAAAATCAGACATGTTTTCTGATGAAACATGTTTGAGACATATATAAAATACAAACCCGATTCCAAAAAAGTTGGGACACTGTACAAATTGTGAATAAAAAAGGAATGGAATAATTTACAAATCTCATAAACGTATATTTTATTCACAATAGAATATAGATAACATATCAGATGTTGAAAGTGAGACATTTTGAAATGTCATGCCAAATATTGGCTCATTTTGGATTTCATGAGAGCTACACATTCCAAAAATGTTGGGACAGGTAGCAATAAGAGGCCGGAAAAGTTAAATGTACATATAAGGAACAGCTGGAGGACCAATTTGCAACTTATTAGGTCAATTGGCAACATGATTGGGTATAAAAAGAGCCTCTCAGAGTGGCAGTGTCTCTCAGAAGTCAAGATGGGAAGAGGATCACCAATTCCCCCAATGCTGCGGCGAAAAATAGTGGAGCAATATCAGAAAGGAGTTTCTCAGAGAAAAATTGCAAAGAGTTTGAAGTTATCATCATCTACAGTGCATAATATCATCCAAAGATTCAGAGAATCTGGAACAATCTCTGTGTGTAAGGGTCAAGGCCGGAAAACCATACTGGATGCCCGTGATCTTCGGGCCCTTAGACGGCACTGCATCACATACAGGAATGCTACTGTAATGGAAATCACAACATGGGCTCAGGAATACTTCCAGAAAACATTGTCGGTGAACACAATCCATCGTGCCATTCGCCGTTGCCGGCTAAAACTCTATAGGTCAAAAAAGAAGCCATATCTAAACATGATCCAGAAGCGCAGGCGTTTTCTCTGGGCCAAGGCTCATTTAAAATGGACTGTGGCAAAGTGGAAAACTGTTCTGTGGTCAGACGAATCAAAATGTGAAGTTCTTTTTGGAAAACTGGGACGCCATGTCATCCGGACTAAAGAGGACAAGGACAACCCAAGTTGATATCAGCACTCAGTTCAGAAGCCTGCATCTCTGATGGTATGGGGTTGCATGAGTGCATGTGGCATGGGCAGCTTACACATCTGGAAAGGCACCATCAATGCTGAAAGGTATATCCAAGTTCTAGAACAACATATGCTCCCATCCAGATGTCGTCTCTTTCAGGGAAGACCTTGCATTTTCCAACATGACAATGCCAGACCACATACTGCATCAATTACAACATCATGGCTGCGTAGAAGGATCCGGGTACTGAAATGGCCAGCCTGCAGTCCAGATCTTTCACCCATATAAATAATTTGGCGCATCATAAAGAGGAAGATGCGACAAAGAAGACCTAAGACAGTTGAGCAACTAGAAACCTGTATTAGACAAGAATGGGACAACATTCCTATTCCTAAACTTGAGCAACTTGTCTCCTCAGTCCCCAGACGTTTGCAGACTGTTATAAAAAGAAGAGGGGATGTCACACAGTGGTAAACATGGCCTTATCCCAACTTTTTTGAGATGTGTTGATGCCATGAAATTTAAAATCAACTTATTTTTCCCTTAAAATGATAGATTTTCTCAGTTTAAACATTTGATATGTCATCTATGTTGTATTCTGAATAAAATATTGAAATTTGAAACTTCCACATCATTGCATTCTGTTTTTATTCACAATTTGTACAGTGTCCCAACTTTTTTGGAATCGGGTTTGTAGTATAGTACAATATAATTTAAAAATAACATAGTAGATATTTTGCATGTATGCAATTCAGTTTGGCTCTTAAAAGAATTAAATTACATCTATTTTTCCTGTTTAATGGCTTTGACGTCACAGATCAGGTTAGTCGCATATTGGCAAAAAATACACATCTGCCTTTGCACCCCAAAAGCAAGAGGTTTTAAAATTAATTAATACCTTTATAATTTTCCAAGGATACATTAAATTGAAGAAATGGCAGTAAAGACATTTATAATATCACAAAAGATGTCTATTTATCTATACATCTTTCTATTCTTCAAAGAATCCTCAAAAATACAAATAATGTATCATATTTCCTGCAAAAACAATCAGCACAGCTGTTTTCAACATTGAAAATAATAAATAAAGCAGGAAATCAGAATGATTTCTGAAGGGTCATGTGACACTGAAGACTGGCGTAATGATGCTGAACATTCAGCTTTGCCTCACAGGAACAAATTAAAATGTAAAATATATTAAAATTGAAAACCGTTATTTTGAATTGCAATAATATTTAAATGTTTTTACTACATATTGATCAAATAAATGCAGCCTTACTGAGCATGAGATACTTCATATTTTATATCAAGACAAACCTCCACAGCTTGAGTATCAGGCGTGAGTCGGTCAAACAGGAAGCAGAGGACACGCATGTCTCGGCAGTACAACACCAGCTCCTCCGGGGTGAATTTTAGGGAGCAGGTAGGGGTCACTAATTTGGTGCGAGACGGTCCCACTACAACACACATTTATGTGAATTAAAACATGGTTAAAATGTGACCATAACATATTCTTTACAGGTTTCATGTGTCCATTTATCTGTCTGTAGAGATTGCCTCACCTGCCACAACTTTATCAATGGAGGCGAGAGCTACGTCATGATCCCCGAGCAGCACAGGATCTGCATTATCCTGAAGAAGCAGAAAAGAAGCCATCAAGATAAATACGTCTGCAAAGGATGTTGCACTAGACTGCCTGAGACTTTATAAACTTCAGCCGGCCAAAAGCGCTTCACGGTTCACAGTAAGGCTCAACTTTACACCGTAAAAACAGTGCTGGGATTCTCATCTCAGCAATCTGTGGCACTCACGTCAGGTTTCTGGCTGTCCTGAGGCACGAAGGCCACTCTGAAATGAGTGCAGAACAGAGTCCCAGACAACCAGCCTCCTCCTTCTTTAGCCGACAGCTTCTTCCTCACCAGCACGGCTCGCTGTAGCACACACTCCCCTGCAGAAACCAATCACACATGATGCCTTCTGTGACATTTAGTCCATGTCTGTTAGCATGGAGGTCATCTATATGCTAGTATTATGCTAAAAGTGTACTATAACAATAGGAATATGTGTGATCGGTGGAAGGAATGGCACTGACATCTGGCTTTTAATTCAAAGGGATACTTTGAAGTCTCTGTAGGCTATTATGGTCACATGTATAAAATATATGTGGTATTTTAAAAACAGACTGAGGGAAATTATGATTCTGTTGACATGAAACGCACACAATCATGAAAAGTGAAGACAGAGGACAAATTTAATGTCGGTAGGGACCCTTAAAGCCACCAGAGTCAGGCATGAACACGCTCTCACACACATGAACAGAGTTGGGCTGCTCTTATGGCTCGTGGTCACTTTTCAAAGGAGAGTTTCTTCATTTTATGACTCAAGGGTGCGCTGGATCTCAAAGCTCATTCCTGAGGCATCATGGGACGCAGATGTCAGAGAGAACAGGACGGAAGCAGAGAGATCACACTGTCACGGTGATTACTGTGCTATTAGAAAAACAGCTCTTTAGACTGACTGGACAGTTTCAGGAACAGTGAAAATGTACTTAATTCCACAAGGTTTATAACGGTTTCAGTGTTTTTATTTTTAATTAAAACTATTAAAAATTGCTTTCAGTAATCAGAATAAAGCTAAAATCTAATAAAATAAAATAAATAAAATAAAAACCTATAAATTAGAAATGTTGCCTTGTTAACTAGTACTAAATGAAATAAGTACTAAAATAGCTAAAACTGAAATCAAATTAAAGCTACACAGAAAGAAACAGAAACATATCCAAAAAATGACTAAAAATTCAAAACAGCAATAAAAAGATAATACAATCAAAATATATTATTTTCATTTTATCTTATGCAGGCAGCCTAGTAAAATATGCACAAAATTACAACTTATTCTGGAAAAATATTCAATGAAGATAATACACGTTTATTGAGTGATAGATGGCTGATATGTATTTAAAGTGTTTGACAGCTTATCCTAAATACCTCATGGAGCCTGGAAATTGTATAAACACATTTATAGTCACTAAGTTAATTGTTAGATATGTGAAATACTTCAATAATACTAAATCAATTTAGTTTGCCAAAATCATTTTTATCTCTCAAAATAAAACTCTTTCAGTCATCATAATGAATAATACAAATGTGTTGAGTTTCATTGAGTTGCTGCTTTGCTAATTTGAACCACGCGTCCAGTTTGATTTGTTTTCCATTAAGCTTCACTTTCATGCAAGAGTAGCATGTGCTACCAGACTCCAGCCATGTTGGTCCAACAACCTCTCCGGGTCACATCAGCCGGTTTGTTCCATGTTTTGAGCTACAGCATGACATCATGTGAATAAGAAACCATGAAGCAAGGTCACATCTCGCATGATAACAGAGCAAACATCTATCATATTATTTCATAAGACACTGCCAGCAAGGTTTTAATAAGTACAGTGACCTTAAACCAAGGAAAAGAAGACCTAACAGCTTAAACCACTTCCCTTATAAGGTGCCGCCAGTGATTTATCTTTTTATGGAAAATCACACAGAAAACGTCTTTATTTTCTGATATTACAGAACTGGGTTTTTAGAGAAATCGGACATTCCTGGTCTTGTGAACAGCAATGCAATGCAATAAAATAAAGACAAAAGTAAATAAATTATTGAAAAATAACATTTATTATACAACAAAATAACAAAAAGTTATATTTAATAAAAGTAATAAAATAAATGTATAATTACAAAAGGAATCATTAAAATAAATAAAAAATAATACATAAATAATAAATAAACAAACATACACGCTAATAGTTCAGCCGGTTCCTTTCTTTTTACCCACCCCACAACACAAATAAGAACAACTCTATCTAACAATTAAACCCTGAACAGCATCTGGGTGAAGTTTAAAACTGCACACTACCATACTACTATTGCAGTATGCTTCATGCACAATGTGATTTTTCTGTATGCATCTGACAATACGTGCAGCATACAACCAAAACATGCCACACAAATACTGTATCACACAATGCAAATGCAAAATCCTCAGATTTTGTTTCTGAGTTGCTAACTGGATGCCATTCTCTCAATTCAACTTGAAAAAATAATGAGGTCGTGTGACAACAACGCAGCGTACTATACATGTGAATAATTAATCATTGCATAATACATACATTCAGCAGGCTGTCAGCAGTATATAGATTATAATCTACTCTTTCAAACTCATCTGACCTGTTCACCTCCACGGACCGATTCAGTTTCCGCTGCCCTGCGTCGGAGGGTTATCTGAGATTGAGCGGAGGGAGGTAGAGTCTTACACAAGACTGTACTGACCATGAGAGCATGTGTGTGTTCACAGGTCTCTGCAATGTGAGACCTTTGACCCTGAATGGCTAAACGGAGTTTGTCGCTCCATATTCAAACCACTGTGAATGGATGAGACTTGTGGCACATGCTATCTTAGACATCTAGGATTCAAGTAAATGAAGATCCCATAACAGAAGTCATGACATGTGCTGCCTCAAACTGCTGTTCAGCCAATAATATTATGTATGCTGTCTACACGGCCTATACGTTGCTACTTTATTTAGGTCTATATTGTACAAGTGTGTACACTAGTATGCTAGCATAAACGATCAGTGAAAGAAGTCTCTTATGCTCACCAAGGCTGTGTTTATTTGATTAAAATGCAGGAAAAACAGTAATAATGTGAAATATTATTAGGCTAGTTTTAAAGAACTGTTTTCTATTTAAACATATTTTAACATGTAATTTATTCCTGGGAAGCAAGCTGAATTGTCAGCATTACTCCAGCCTTCAGAAATCAATTCTAATATGCTGATTTGCTGCTTTTCTTTTATTATTATCAATGTTGAAAACAGTTGTGCTGCTTATTTTTGTGGAAATCATGATACATTTTTCAGGATTTATTGATGGATATGACAGCATTTACTTAAAATATGTTTTGTAATATAATAAATGTCTTTACTGTTACTTCTGATCGAATTAACGCATCCTTGCTTAATAAAAGTATTAATTACAAAAAAAAAAAACTACTGACCCCAAACTTTTGAACAATAGTGCATGCTGTTCAAAATGAAAACAAAAGTAATTTAACACTTTCTGGTTTTCAAATTTATGTTTTTTATCACTAACAGTTGCTTTTACAGGTATCAATAAACACATTTCGTAAACAAATTGATTTTACACATCCAATAAAAATAAATAAATAATTATGCGATAGCTTTTAGGCGTTTTACAGGATTAAAACATTTTGTGGGCCACAGTTTCTCAAGTGTCCTTGAGAATTTAATTTAATTCACAAGCATAAACAGTGAAAAGTAAAAACAGACAGGTGTGTGTGTGTGTGTGTGTGTGTGTGTGTGTGTGTGTGTGTGTGTGTGTGAGTGTGTGTGGTGTCCAAACAGTAAGAGACTATGCAAGCTGAACATAAACAAAGACCGAGCTGTGTGTGAGAAGCGTTGAGGTGAGCGGTTCTATTAAATGTTGACGCGGTGGGAAACACTCTGTGCTCCCAAAGGGCCGCTGAGCGTAAGTGCCGATATGACGTGTTACAGATTAGGTTGTCCGGGTCGGACTCATGGCCTGCCAACATTCCCGAGTAAAGCTGCTGCTTAAACACACTGCTGACGCTGAGATTGTGGTGAGGGGCTGCTGGGCTTCGACACACACTCTGCACACTGAGCCATTGTTTTCTGAAGCCCTTCACACCCACAGAGGCAGACGGACCACAACCACCCAGACCTGCTCTTTTCCTGTCGCGGATCAACTACCTGAAAGCAGCGCTGCTATTAACGTGAATACTTATTTCAGTAGGCTTTTCAAAACAGTGTAGCTTTCTGACAAAGAGCGGAGTCACATGCCAAAACACTACATCACTCTTTTTGTATGTCACACTGTACTAAACAAACACACTCCCCTGGAATATTTTCCTCTCTCAAATGGCATTAGGAAGTCGATTCATTTCAGCGAATCATTTGAGAATTAATTCAACTCAATAAACTGATTCAACAATACTACTTGCAGATTCATGAATCACTCATTTATTTATGAATCACTCATTTATTTTCCCTAAATGTATTTTTGCTACAAAAAGTGTAAGTAAAAATACATTTTTAGTTGGTTATTACTATGCTTTTCAATGATTTTTGTTTAAAAAAAAAGTATTTAAGTAAATAAAATTGATAGTAAATTACATTTACTAATTATGAAACTGTAGTACGACAAGCTCCAAACTGTACGTAATTAAAAGTAGTTTTATCAACATGGTTCATGACATATATACGGTTCTTTTGAATGTATTATTCATCAAATAATTCTGGATTTCCATGAAAATAAGATGCAGCACAACTGTTTTCAACATTGATAATAATCAGATATGTATCTTGAGCAACAAATCAGCATTACAGAATGATTTCTGAAGGATCATGTGACGCTGAATTTTTTTTATTTATTTATTCTTTATCAGGAATAATTCACATAATGTATTAATATTAATATTTTTTTTAATATTTTACAATATTACTGTATTTTTTATCAAATAAATGCAGCCCTATTTGGCATAAAATAATTAAAAAACATAAAAGAAAAGATAAAACTAATTCCCAAGCTTTTGAATGGTATGTGTAGTTAGAAAAACAGGGGAAATCCTGTTATAAATGTCAATAAATTATAAAAAATAAGGTTGCATTGTGAGATTTACCTGGTAAACAGCAGAGGCCGAGCACATCTCTCCCGCGTGCATGAAGGCTACTGTGGCTCATCATCCTCTCCTGTACAAACACAGAGCGATAATAAAGAAATGAAGGTTATCGTATAGTATGGTAAAATTAATAGGGGTTATGTGCAACAAACTTCTGCATCCTTTAAATCTTGTTTTACTCAAGATGCCTTCAAAAGAGATCCCAAAGCTTATCATAACTGACACAAATTGATAGCTAAAAGTTGATATCTTCTCCACAACATTGGGATATTAAAATTGAATAAAATGCTAGCCAGTTTAGCAGATTATTACCATAAAAGTCCATAGATATCGCCATTAGAAGCACGTTCGTATTGCTGTTAATACTTTCTTTAACAAGCGGATGCACTGAGACTGGTTTCTAAAATTACAAAAAATATTTGAAAACAGGAAGTTCAGACTCATACTAACATATTAAGACGACACTGGTTAATGCGAACAATCTCAAAATATTGGACAGTTCATTAGTCTGGCTGATGCATGCTATGCAAACATACAGACCTGCATGCATTTTATTTGCCGTCTGACAGTGACACAGGAAATGAGGTCTAAATGTATATGCACCGACCACAATAATGGTTTGTTTTTAACAAGATGTAAGAAAGTACCTCCTGGCACTGTATTTAAATTGCATTAATCTCTAAATAGACTTTCAGGTTTCATTTCCCCCATAGTGCAACGGAACCACACAAGTAGTTTAAAATTGAACACACTGATATTATTAACCCATTAATAACAAAGCGTCTTTCATTTGCGAGTCACTGCTGGGAAGAACAGAAGTCTAACAGGGATGACATACTTCCAGAAGTCTGAACCCACCTCGGTGAAGAAAGAGCTTCAGCATCTCTGGAACTTTTCAATACTGCGAGTTTGAACCAGAAGCATCTGGCTACATCATGCAGATAATAAAGGTGCATTTCAATAAATTAGAATGTCGTGGAAAAGTTCATTTATTTCAGTAATTCAACTCAAATTGTGAAACTTGTGTATTAAATAAATTCAATGCACACAGACTGAAGTATTTTAAGTCTTTGGTTCTTTTAATTGTGATGATTTTGGCTCACATTTAACAAAAAAATAATTAAACTAAAGAGAACAAAACAGTTCAAGAAATGTTGCATTTGCCCACGTTAGCACATGTGACAACTTGATATTGGATTCGATTAATACAAACACCCCCCCCCCCCCCCTCAAACCTGCAAAATAAATAAATAAAAATAATAAAATAAGAACATTTAAATAAATAAACTTAAATAATACAATTAATAAATTAAAATAAATATATGAAAAATGTCAAACTAAAATAAACAAACAAATAAATAATTGGTTACGTTTAAGCCATGCTTAATGGAGAAAGGACAGGAAATGACAGAGAAGAAAATTAAACGGGTTAAAAAAAGTTTGCATTGCCCAGATTAGCACCTACTGAGAACTTGTGTGCTAATCACCAACACGAAAAAGATTTGATACTGGATTATATGAATAAAAACACTTGTCCCCTTAACCCTAATGCCAAAATAACATTACAACTGAAATAAAAACTCTTTAATTAATTAAAATAAATTTAATCAAAAGTTAAACAGAATGTAATCACATCAAATAAAAATGTAAAACTAAAGTAAATAAATTCCAAGATAAGTTTGTATATGATGCTATTCTATTATTTTTTGGAAATACTGCATATAAGTCATGTATAAAATCATTTACTGCTTGCTCAGTTTCAGTCCTGTATAAATTTAGTCTCAAGGTACTAGACTCTAAAAGGCAGACAGAATAAAATCCACCAGAACAAGATGAAAAAAAGTGTTTATTCTGGTTTCCTTTGAACGTCTTGACTGGAGTTTTTGTTTTTGGACTTTTAAAGGCTGGTGTTCCGGCCAAGACCTGAAGGAAAACAACACAACAACAAAGTGTTTCTAATCAGAGGCTCCACTTTCACATGAAACTAGGACAGGAATAAATGTGAGCACAAGTGTTAGTTTGTTTGTTTTCAGGCTTAAGCTTTTTAATTGTCACTTTTTATCACTATGTGTTCAAAACAAGCAAACACACTCTTGCATTTATGGGGAATTAAATCAAAACTTCACCCTGCAGTATTGCTAACAAAATATAGATCTACAGAGAGGAGTCATTAAGTATTCAAAGCCCAGGAAACTAGACTGCTTAACATCTCTGAGGAAGTGAATATATGTGCAATAAGTGCAGGACAGATAAATGTAAGGGAGGAAAAAACCTCAGTAGCACATTTCTGCTGAGGGTTCAGTTCTTCGAGTCACATGGTCGCCACCGCTATCGTGTAATCTCGCTTTCATTGCCTCTTTCTTCACCATTAAACACATCCCTCCCTCCTTCCTCTCAGCTTCTGAGGGCCGAGGCAGCCAAGACTCATTGCAGTTTCCATTGCTCATGGCTTCCCTTGGTTTCTGTGGCCAGAGAATGCAGCTGAGGGAACATCCAGGCCTCCTCTCCCCTGAATCAACCAGGCCAGACTCACAGAAACAAGACGGCCACTGGGAATGCACTGTGCCACCATATACACCTCACACTGTTAAGTTTATTAGTCATCGCCTAGCCCTAGAGGCACAATAAGCCTTTGTGCGGAGCATCAATCTAGAGCTAAATGAGGCAACTAGAGGCCCGGTGGGACGCTTTATAGAGCCAAGCTATTGTTCGGCAGCTCGTTATTTTCATGCGCTCTTCACGTGCATCTCTCTGCTGCAGAGAAATGTCAACAAACGGGAACAATGCATCTATTTCTATAAAACGTTTGAAGTATTTTCTCTGTATGTCAGTTCAGATTTGTTCTCTAACTAACATACCTGAAATAAAAAATACTTCTCGTCTAGCCATGATGCTGTCTTTCCTGGGCTTTATTTCCCAAATAAACCAGCTTATATCATCACAAACAACAAATACAACAAATTAAGCTCGGATGAGCTTTATTTGTCACATACACAATTATACAGAGTATAATGAGGAGTGAAATGTGTTCTCTGCATTTAACCCATCCAAGTGTACACACTTGGAGCAGTGGGCAGCCGACTGTGCAGCACCCGGGGAGCAGTCGTGGACTTCCGGAGCCGGGATTCGAACCCACAACCTTGGGTTACCTCGGGTTCCAAGTCCAACGCTCTATCCATTAGGCCAACGACTGCCCTATCATCATCATCATCATCATTCTTTAGAGCAAAAGCGGAAAATAAATCTATATTACAACAAGGGTTATTGTGGTTAACTAAAACTAAAGTCAAATTAATTTTTAGTCGTTTGTGTTTTCCCTCTTTTCCTTGCTTTCCTTCAGTTTTAAACAACTTGTAAAAGCACGTTTTACATTCACTTTCAAATTAGCGGCAATTTGGCGTCAAGCAGTTGTTTGTTTATAGTTCGCTTGAGTTTTCCCTCTTTCCCTCCGCTTTTAAATAGCTTAAGCACTGTGCACATTTTACTTTCACTTTTAAATTTGCAGCAATTCGGCATCAAGCAGTTGTTTATTTTTAGTTCATTAGAGTTTTGCTTAAATAGCTTGTAAAATCACCTTGCGCATTTTACTTTCACTTTTAAATTAGCGGTAATCCGGCGTCGATTGCTTGAATTAAATTAAAGGAACAACAAAACACAACGTAGAACATATAACTTTTATCAACAAAACTAATAAAATACACCAGGCTATGTATGCCTAATATAAAATAACAAATAACTTACACATTTTAAATAGGTAGCCTACACAAAACTGAAAATCAGTAAGACTGAGGAACAAATAATTATTAGCAAAGCGATTAAGAAAGTTTGGTTGGCCTTTTACTGCATACACCTTTATGTAAAATAATGGGAGAAAAAATAAATAATCACAGTTCTAATATAAAAACGAAATCCTCAAATACTGTGAAACCAAATAATAAAATAAAACTTCCGATATCACCTTAGATAAATGGCAGGTCAACAGGCTTTTCAAAATCCAAAATATTTTTTTTAAACCGGCGCTTTTACATTTTAGTTTTAAAACTCTTCTGCCATCTTGTCTGTCTCACCTCACTCTTCTTGACCGTCTGAAATCTGATCTGTGATGCATGACCGTCTGTATTGTTCGGTGTGCTGCATTGAGCAGCTGTGTTCAGTTTTAATTGTAGTGTATGTTTTCTAACTGAACTAGGCTAAATTATTTGTATTGCTATTAAAAAAAAATCTAAATGACTGAGGCAATTTACCGCGGTGGGCAAGTGACGTAACCGGTGTTGCAGCTTAACACCGGCATCACCGCCAACGCTGTCTATCACAGCAAGCCTACTAGCAACTGCACAGCGACACACTAAATACCCACTCAGAACACATTAACAACCAAACAGCAACACCACAATACCCTAGAACCGTGACAGTGAATTAGGATTGGCAAGCATCACTCTTTACAAAGCTATTTTGCAAAACTAATCAAGTTTTATATAGATTCATATGCACAAAACACCACTGTTCCAGCTGTTTTTGTCACATAAATCGTATTCAGTGTCGTCATTCTCTTTATGGAGCTTATTAAAAAACCCACGTCTCAAAAAAGCAGTGCAGGAAAAGCTCCAAGGTCAATTAGTGGGTGTGTCACAGTCTTGTTTATGTTATGCATCGTCGTTTGAAATAATTTAAAGTCAAAATAAACCTTCAGCAAATCTCTTATTTAAACAACCACTCATCTCGTACCGAAACCAGATGACGCCATTCACTTCGATAACATAAACGCAGTAATTACATATGCCACATAGCATATTCCACTCCAACCAAACAAGCAACGATGAATGAGATATTCCTGAGCTCTACAGCAGTATATTTGCATTTACAGTGTGAAGTTTTACCCATGGGCGAAGTCATATTTATGTTTTATTTTTTTTAAACCATTGACATTCCAGACGAGCTAATCCCAAGACTGTCATTTGAAGAGTCTGAAACGTTACAGGTCATCTCTGAAAATCTCTGTTTATGATCAAGTGACTGGTTTGAACTGGCAGAATGAGTTTTAAATGAAAAAGCCAATGTGGTAAACTCTCCACAACTTCTACATTCACAATTCCTTCTCCATCTGTTCATTTACAGGACTGGATCAAAATATAGGTCGCCCCATTCTCAAATGCACCAGCTTGGGTGGCCTCCATCCATTCATTTTCTAACCAGGGAAGAGTCATGTCTGACACTTCAGCAATACCGATTCGCCCCACCTCCACACCTAGCGAGTTCTGGGTAGGCTGTTTCCATGGCAACAGCCAGATGTTGTGCACATCAGGGCCTCCACGCTCTCAAGATTCCGCGGGTGGAGGCATCTGCTAGCGTTTTCCCCCCTGAGGCAGCTTAAAATAGCCAGGGAAGAAAAGTTACACACTAGAGGTGAGCAATAGCAGATTATAGCTCAATAAAGTAGATGATTTGCTCTCCCATAAATAACATTTCTCATAATTTACTCTTGCCCTTGTCATTCAGACAAATGTATTATTTTCTTTCTTGCATGAAACACAAAGATGATGTTACGAGGAATGTCCGATCAGCTCTTTTCCAACCAAAAACAAAAAAGAGAGAGGTGATTGATACTGTCAATCTCCTAAACAAATAAAAATGTATTAATAATAAATCATTTTTTTAAAGGGTTGAGTGGAAAACAACTGTTATTTTATATACAACCAAAGGAGATTGCAATTACCAAAGCATCTCAATTCTCAAAATAAATAAATAAAAAATATATATTTTATAATGCGGAATTTATACAAAATACGTATTTAATATTACAATACATTCAAATATATGTCTCCAAGCATGCTTTATGAATGACAAAAAACAAAACAAAATTAAAATACACTCACCACAACCTATGAGAAAAAAGATAGCTCAAATAGTAGAGCATGGTGCTAGCAACGCCATTATCATGGGTTCGGTTCCCAGGGAAAGCAAGAGCTGATAACATTTTTTTTAAACTGTATCTTGAATGCAAAGTAAGTCGCTTTGGATAAAAGCATCTGCTAAATGCATAAATGTTTTCTAACTGTGGAGCAGTCATGGCCTAATGGATAGAGCATCGGACCTGAGGTTGTGGGTTCGATTCGCGGTCCGGCAGGAATTATTGGTGGGGGGAGTGAATAAAGAGCGTTCTCTCCACCTTCAATACCACGACTGAGGTGAGACCCTTGAGCAAGGCACCAAACCCCCGACTGCTCCCAGGTGCCGCAGCATTGGCTGCCCACTGCTCCGGGTGTGTGTTCACTACTGTGTGTGTGTGTTCACTACTGTGCGTGTGTGTGTGTGTGTGTGTGTGTGCACTTGGGTCGGTTAAATGCAGAGCACAAATTCTGAGTATGAGTCACTCACCATAGAGTAAAAAAAAAAAAAAAAACGAATTCCCAGCCGAGAATCCAATAAAAGAGGCTGTTATCCAAACGTATTAAGGCTTTATCATTTTTAAGTAATAAATACAACCAGCCATACATTCCTACCCACTAAAACATATTTAGGTTTTCTTGTTCCTTTTAGAGAGTTTTATATATGTATACACATATATATGTTTTTTTTCTAAATGGAAAAACTGACTCCTCAACCACAGATTGTGGACTATTCCATTTAAAGAGTTTCTGGAGAAAGGAAATGTGAACGTAGTTTCCAAATACAATAAAGTGAGAGTTATGGAGGATATAGAACACACAAGTATATTTCATCATTCACAATCACAGCATCTCAATAATACTAAGCACTGATGCAGTTCAAGTCCAAAACCAGCTAACCTGAGCTCAAATTCATATGCCAGACAACATAAATCATTCTTAGAAAAAGTGTAAACTATTTTTTTAATGGAAAACTGACTCCCACCACTATTGCAGATTGTGGTCACATCCACTAAACCAGTTTCTGGTAAGAAATGATGAATTTAATGGATGCAGTTTTCCTGGGAAAGTGACTAGTTACATTTGCATGATGCATGAAAGTGTCACAAACATTTACTCATCTGTTATAAACTTACTGAGAGATTAAATACATATAATTCACAAAATGGATGCGTTTAAAACCTCAAAATCTTACTTTAATATGAATTACAAGTTTATATTATACTTAGAAGACGCAGAAATGAGAAAACAATAATAAGCTTCTAAATAAAATGATGGATCTATATTATTAGTATAGCTTTACCTTCATGTCCGGAACCAACTGTCTCACTTTAAAGGTGGTTTTGGACCCAGTCAACATTATTAAACCTAAAACAGCTCCGGACTAAAAGCCTAAACGGTGTATTTGAAAGAGGTATGACGGTTTGATCGAGTCCGTGTTACTGAAATCGGATGGTCGGCGTCCAGTCTGCATCACTAAAGCGCTTTCACACATTTCTTCATCCGTACTATGCTAATATACTCAGCTAAACGCGAAATCAAATCTAACGGAAATCTAGTTTCACAAAGAGGACGCGCCTTTTCCCACCGCATTTGTTTACAGCTCTTTCTTCGTAGTGAAGTGACACGGGTGTTACCGAGTAACACAAACCAGGACCGAGTCTCTTAAAGGGCCAGTACCACCAAAACCTGAATGCGCTTCTGTCCTTATGGACTGCTTCCATCTCGGTCTCTCACAACCAGGTGAGCTGCAGCTCTTTTGGACATCAGTGGTCATGTTCGAAATATCATACTAGCGTACTACTCTTATACTATTTATACTCGATATAGTATGAATACTAGAAATAGCATTCACATTTTCTGTATGAATTACCCACAGGATCCGACCTTTCATTTACAAATATGATAATAGCAGGTCACAACAAGGGGTTAAGGTTTGGCTAGAAAGCCCCTACTGGTAGATTTGCTGGTAAAGTCTTTTTTCCCAATGACAACCATTTAAAACGACTGTTTTAAGCACACACTTATATACACATATGGATTTGACACTGAAGAATGGAGTAATGGCTGCAAGATATTGAGGTGAATTATAGAAAACCGCTATTTTAAATTGCAATAATATTTCATGGTATTACTTTTATTTCCTTTTTTCTAATCAAGTAAATTATGCAGGTTGGTTGGGCATAAGAGACCTCTTTTAAACATTTTTATAACATTTACTATTGTTGTTGTTGTTAAGCAATAGTTTAAAAGCGCTGATTATATTATTATTTTTATTAAAATCATTAAAAAATGCTATTTTAAAAATGCTAAAGATTTATTTCTCCAAAACAATTGCGAGGAATACAATGTATTTCATCTTAAGGAGTCAATAACATTGACGCGATAAATGTATATTAATAAAATTAAATAAAAGAATACAATTTAGCCTAAATTCTGTCATTCATATAATCACTCAATTCATCACTAATGCTGGTTTAACTTTAAACTCCAAGGTCTAAAGTTAAACCTTCCAATATTACACCAGATTAAATTGAAAGGGCAAAGTAATTCTTGGAAAGGTATTGCATGCTAAAAATAAATCTTCTGCCAAGCCTTTTAAAACAACATGGTGTAGTTAAATCTTGTTTCCATTCTATGCTTGATCAATGTGCAAAATACCAGTCAATATACATTAAGTTGTTTCCAAACAATTCAGACTGCTGCACCATAATTATCTTCTGCTCAAACATATTGCACTTCACCAGTGATTAAACACTCTTGACGTTCCCATAGTTTGACACCCTAGTTACCTCGTCACTGCAGTATCAAAGACTCATTTCACAGCAACGTCCAAACAGCAGAGAGACTGAGACAGGTGTCTTTAGATTACGATGTGTCCAGCATCAGCGCTCGGGTGGATATGAACCCGTGTGCACTGTGTGGAAAAGACTTCCTCTTGAAATGGATACCTGCAAAGCAAAAACAAATGAAAACTGATCCCAAAGATATCAGTGTTGCTATTACTAATTCATCACTCTCACTTTGAATTTAATAGAGCAAAAGAACTCAAGCAATAGCCCACAAAAATACCTCAAATAATATAAACACCCGGAGCACTAATCTGGTAATTTGAAAGCAAAATAAGCCTTAAGCAATCTAATATAAAGTTGCATTAAGGAGAGTAAACGTTGTTTATGCTTTACCCTGAACACTGTGTCCTGACACAAGGCAAAGATCACATGCTGTGATAATTAGCAGTCTTAAATGGCAGACAGTGCTTGCTGGAAATTAAAATTAAATGACTTTACTTTGCAGTAACCAGCCAAATAAATATTTAGAGTAGAGCCTTAAGATACTGAGAAATGGCCATTATTTTGTAGTTTTATTTTTTTTTCAAAATAAGACTTTATTTAGAGAACAGTTCACCAAAAATAAAAATACTCATCTCAGTTGTTTATTACAAACACACCCCTTTTCGTTCACAAAACATTATTGTATGGACTGAAGATGTGTGGATTACTATGATGTTTTTATCAGCTGTTTGGACTCATTCTGACGGCACCCATTCACTGCAGATGATCCACTGCTAAGCAAGTAATGTAATGCTAAATTCCTCAAATCTGTTCTGATGAAGAAACAAACTCATCTACATCTTAGATGGAATGAGGGGTGAGTACATTTTCATATTTGGCTCAACTATTTCTATAATCCCCGCTAAAATTTTAAAATTTTCAGGTTTTCCATAAATGTGGGAATAACGTTGTATATGCAGCTGAACGCTCGTGTCTCTGTAAAAATACAAGATGTTTGTTATTATTATGAAGCCTCCATATACTTAAATGTTGAAAATGAGGGTGCAACATAAAATCAATACAAACAACTGTTTAAATACAATGAGAATTTTATTAAAACGGTGCAAAAATAAGACAAAAAAATAAAACAAAACTAACATAAAAGTCAGATGTTCTTTCCACCTAAATTGCACTGTCACACAGCCTGGGGTCACCTCTCAAACAAGGAGAAAGGTAAAACGGCTGAAAACAAACACAATTGCCCAATTAGCCAGAAGTAATGCACAAATATGAGTAGATAAATTGCATCTGTCAGTTCTGTACATGCAACAGATTCAGTCTCATGCAAATTCGAGAATGCTGATGACTGTAGCTCTGTCACATCCATGAAAACATACCATATAAAAATAGTAAGCTACATCATAACAAATAGCCAACTTTATTAAATAAGAGAATTTAGTGTGTAAAAACTGATGGTGATGGACGCCACCACCATCATTAAAAAATGTTCTCAAAATTCTATTAAGTATCATAATTTGCTTTAAAATAGAACTCAAAATGAGGAATCTTCAGAAGGCCCATCCGTTTGACAACTAGCCACGTAAGAAAGAACATCCTAGTTTCAGAACTAAACATCCCAAACCGTTTGAAAAATCTTACTACAAATATATATTTTCAAATCATACCTTGTCAGATCACTGATGGAGAAATCAGTTTGTTCACAAGAAACACTCAGATTTAAGAGGCTTCTCTTGTCAGCCATCGCCGTACGCTTCAGAATACTGACTCCACCAATCAGGGTACGGTCCTACAGTATACATTCATATCTTTAAAAAACACTGTAAAACTGCGTTTGATTTACAAAAATAACTTGAACGTATTTATACAACGGTTTTATTTCTTAATACAAAAATGTTTGCACTCTTATTAAAGTTCAACACTCTGAATGAACTTCCCATTCGTTAAATAACTGGATCCGTTAAACGCAAGCGGCGAGAACAAACTCCTACGGAGAGCATGTTGTCATTTCACTGACAATTTCCTCTTGTTTGTGCCTTGAAGCTGCAAGAGGTTTGCAAAAGCACACTTCACCAGACGCGCACACACAAACACAAGCTCACGCGCTGAATTCCTTTTTTGCGATCTAGCAGAGTGGAAATCTGGGTAAATGGTGTATGCCTTATGCAAGACAGAAGAAAAATCAAATCAATTGCAATTTATCTTCAAATGTGCTTGACTGAAAGGAAAAAAGCAGCAGCATACTCTTCATCCCTTATTTATACTATGAAAATGTGAGTCATTGGTCTCAAAATGTCACTAGGGATGCACTGATTTAGACAAAGGTGATAGCAAAAAAGAAACCTAAGCAAGTGTGCCATCTATTGGTTATAAGAGAGAATAACATGTCAAAGATAGCTTGCTGTCTTTGGGTGAAAACGAAAACTAGCAACCCTTCAGGTTTTTACTCTGTCAGAGATAATAGACAATTTAGTGCTTTAAAATTTAAATGAATGTAAACTGAGAATTTACAGCTTCAAACGAATGGGAGATGCCAGATGAAGAGAAGAGGTGTGTTAACATTTTGGTAGGATACTAACCTAGCATATCTTTAATTGTGCAAATCAGTAATGCAAATGTGGGAACATTGTGGCCTTGAGCTGACACAGTTATACAATTATTTGCATACAACTAATTACATCTGTATTGAGTGTTTGAGAAGCGGAAGGGGATTCGCTGCGACTACAACAGCAACTCTACAGCTACCATCAATGCAGCACACGAACACATACCCATATCAAACGAATATGATCATAGCAGCAACATCCTCTTACAGTACTATAGAGCCCATTTCACACGAGCAAAGACAGGATAAAGGGATATTCAGCCCAATATGAAGAACCTGTCTTCTTCGTTTCATTAACCCTCTTGTCGTTCTAAACCTGTATGACTTTCTTTCTGCTGTGTTCAGCAGAACATCCAGACTATTATTTTCTACACAATGAAAATGAATGGGGACATGTGCTCTAAATCAAAAGGTTGTAACTAAATATTTTAACAAAGCAAAATTAGTAACATGTAAATGACATGTAACAGACTGGTTTGACTCCGGTTCAGAGAAAACTGAGTGCATGTGTGCTATATTAGCAGTTTTGCCCGCCAACGTAGCTCTCAAAATCTAATTCGCACTTCCATATTGGCTTGTTGTGCTCAGTTAAGACACAATAACCAAATTACGTTTATCATCACTAGCATCAAATTTGTCAGTAGGTGAGATGGAGCGGAAGACTTTCTGTTAATAATGACTTCTGGTCCATTACTCCCATTGATTGGTCCACATTTTCTTCCATTGTATGGGAAATAACAATCTACTTTTGTATTTGCAATCATATAGGTTTGGAACGGCATGCAAGGCTGAGTTAATAACAGTATTTTTGTTTCTGGTTGAATTGTACAACTAGCTGGCTTTATCGGAGGCTTTAATGTCTGTTAACAGTGTAATAGAATTTGATCTCGATGCACCATGCATCGTGTAATTGAGATACTGAGAGATACTATTTCTCAGTCCACAAATATCAACAACACTATAATCAGCACTGCGAATCTAAAACCAAACATAAGTAGAAATTCAGTTCAACAATCCCCCTGAACTAAGATTGAAAAGGCAACTAGGAAACAAGTGAGCTTGTGCACAACAGTGGCACGTACAGCCAAACCCTGACCTCAGCAGTCCACGCGAGTGGAGCAGTTCTCCCTCCAGAACGGAGCAGAATGCCAGACTAGAAGCACAGCAACATAACAGTCTATTCATGGTCACGTCTGAAACCCTCATGCAGAACCCTTGGACATTAGAAAAGTGCTTGATTTGGTGCAGTGACTGCTCTGTGGTCGATCCATCATTAACATTTAAACCATTTTGAAGGGGTCAGGGGTGTTTCAACATGAGCCCCCTTAGCCCCCAACATTAGCCCCTTGACCTGCGAGTACCTATAACTCATTTATTAACAAAACTCTTCCGCATGATGTACCACTTCCAAAAAATGACATCTGATGTCCTTCCTTTTTTGCGCTAATGTTAAAGGTTTTGCACTTTTAAATGTTGTAGAAACACTTAGTAGAACGTAAACGACAGCGATTTTTTTAATATGGACATGTGCAGACCCAAAGCGAAACAAAGCTATCAATGTTTAGCTCCATAAGTTTTCTTAGAAAACTTATGTTATCTTAGAAGCGAGAAAGCACCATTTTAGCTAATTCTAGCCAGTTGGGTATGGCTTCCAAAGGGATGCAAGTTAAATTATTGTAGCGTTGGGCCAATGCAGATAACACTTGAAGTTATCTGAAGTTAACAGTGTATTTTTTTCCTTACACTTGCAATATGGAAAGTCTTACATTGATTGCAGCTAAAATCCTATAAAATGTATATTATTATGTATACAAACGCAGCTGATATAAATACGCATTTTCTGGTTGTGCTTAACGTGTACTTTGGAGTATGCGGTGTGTTCGTGTGATGCAAAGTAGCACATTGTGCTCCAATGTCTATTGCCTGTGCTCTACATTCTCGCCACTAGGAGGAGACAAGGAAACAGGAAAGAGGATGATCACATCAAGCAAATTTGGGCAGAGCTCAAAGAGCTCCTGCCTATGAGCCACAGCAAATGTAACACAACAGCAGTCCTATTCCCACAATGGCCATTCATTGTGGGTGCCGAGTCTCAGTAACCTGGTTCAGAAAGGCCGAACTTATGTCTTAAAGCAAGATCCACGCAAACAAGATATGATGTGGCTCACACGGTGGGCTCCAATGAGTCCTCTAGGAGAGAAACCGGACAGAGATTGTCCATTCAAAACCTGTGGATGGCCGGCTCCGTTTCCCGTCTCCTCAGCTCCTCTCTGTAGCAGTACGAGCAGTAATTGCCTGTCTCGGGGTGGCCGTAGTAATTGCACGTATGCGTTCTGCATTTGCTGGACTGCAGGTTGGCGAGGCCACCCGCACTGCCTAAAGAGTAATGCCTCACGGGCATCGGCCCGTTGCGACTGTCCAAAGTGAAACGTGAGTCCCGCAAGCCATTCGTGTAGCCTCCAGCAGGTATGTTTGGGTAATCAACTGGGTCATGATCTTGGGGAAAAGACGTCAGGCAGGGGCTGATGATACGGGATGGGCTGCCCAAACTGGTGGAGGGAGGGTGGTACTGGGTATGGGGAGGGCCCTGTGCTAGGGGGCAGTGCCGGGGCAAGGTAGCATAGGATGGTAGGCCTGGGTAAGACGACGGCGAACCTCCTGCCAGCTGCCGTCGTGTATCCAAATAACCATGCATGTGGAGCGTGAGTGGGGTAGGAGAATGGTCAATGAAGGTGGGCCTGGGGATTGGGACCACACCGGAGTACATCACCGGGCTGAAAGACGATGACTTCAAAGCGTTAAAAGTAGGAGGCGAGTTATCAGTGACTTCCTCTTTGCTTTCAAAACTTCTGTAACTCAGCTCAGGCCCATCCTTTTTAAGTTGGGACCCAGCAGTCGTTGCAAGACCTCCTGATGCTTTCCGCTCAGCTTCCCTTCTCTGTTCCTGTTCGGCACGGAAGCGCTCCTCGGCGTCAAACATGTAGCGTTGGATCATTTCCTCCTGAAATGGCTGCCGGTTGCTTGTAGTGAGTAGCGCAGCGAAGATGTACTTCCTTTCGCCTTGCATAGCGGATCGGAGGATGCTAAGACTCACTTTCACATCCGAGCTGTACTTGAAAGGGTCACCTTCAGAAGAGTAGCTTCCATTTTGTCGCTCGCTGGTTGAGGAGGGTGAACCTTTCCCAGAGTCCTCAGAGCCAGTTTGAATGAAGGGAGAGCTGTCCTTACTACCCTTACGACCTCTCAGAGAGCCTTTCTTCTTCTCTTGACCCTCCTGTTTGGATCCACTTCCACTTGTATTCTTTCCCGTCATCAGGCCTCCTACATTCTTTTTCAGCTTACTGCCCAAGCTCTTGCCAAAGCTACCCAGCTTGTTGGCAACGGAGTCTGCACGTTTCTTGTCCTTATCCTTATCTTTGTCTTTCTTTCCCTTCTCCTTTCCAATTGTGCCAGTTGTCCCTGCTGAACTGTTACTGGATGAACTAGAGGAGCTGGAAGATCCACCACTTGTTTTGCCTGTTGTGCCACTGGTTCCAGTAGTGCTGCTGTCTCCATTGCCATTGGAACTGCTGCTGACGGACTCCTTATCGGACTCTCCAGAGTCTAGCGGGGTGCGGGCATCCTCTCCTGCAAATGCAGTAGGTGACTCTGGCTGGGCCAATGGGGCCTGCTGTAAATAAAAAATATATATAATAATTTATTATTAATTACTTCCTTATTTTTGTTTAAGAAAAGTAAGATAATCCCATCCATTTCAGACCTATATCCAAATTACTTTTCAACTTTTACATATAACGTAAAAGAACAGAAAATGAGAAGTGTCCAGAAAAAATTCTATGCCAGTGGCAGTTTAATTAGAATCGTCATTTATTTTAAGACTTTTACATAATGAGAGTAGCTTTAAAACATATTTATACCATCCTACAGAGATAAACCTTTTTAGTGTTAAAAATAAAAATGATTTCGCTGTACTTTTTGTTGTTGTTTCAGAGCAAATTTACCAAAGGTTTCTGGCTGATAGTTTACAATAAACCAGTTAAATTATTATTAGCATGTCAAACAAAGCAAGAAGCTCACCTGTACCTCACAGGGTAGAGGAAGCCAGGTGACAGTCATGTAGCTATGCAGCAGATGGAGCTTGGCCTCCAGAGATAAGGTTACACTGAAACCAAACAAGAGGCAGGTCAGAGTGCTGATATTCATTTATAAGTGGCACTTTAAATACATTGGATAAAAAAAAACACACATGTAAATGCGAAATAATAATGAGCTGGTTTCATGAAAATACAAAATAACATTTGCATAAGTTGGAAAAATCACAAGAAAGATATGCTGAAGTACTAAACAAGATAAGTAGATTATTTTAAAACAGAATATCATATAATGACAAATGTGAAAGCTGCTGGAATAAGGAGGAATTACAGATGCAACCAATCATGATTTTTCATGCCCGATTTTTTTGAAAGCAAACTATCCGATTCCGATATCCAATTTTTTTTTTCTTTAAGCAACAAACAAGAATGAATTTAAGTATACATAAACAAGATGTTTATTTGGTATTTAACAGGCCAAGCTGGCTTTTGGCTATTGAAAACAATAACTGTAACCATCTGAAATTAGGCAGTAACTGCACAGTAAGTACATTCGATAGAAGCTGACATCAGCATTTAGCTTTTGTTTTTAAATTGGATTGAAACTACATAAAACTGGCCTTAAAAGAAAACATTAACTGTAACCATGTGAAATTGAAGGCAACAACTGCATAGTTACAATCTAAATAACACAATCAAATAGGGCTGGTCTGAATACCATTTTTTGAGCTTCGAAGCTTCGGTAGTAATAAACACTGAATATTCAAAGCTTCGGAGGGAGGGGGCTGAACATATTCTTCTCTCTAATAAAGGCAGGAATCTCTGTGTGTCTGTTTGTTTGCATTTGAATTATGTCGAGAACCGTTCATCCAATCAACTTCACGCGTGGCGGGTGTGTTGCTGTGGACACAAGGGAGTGCAGTGTCACATTTTGGTGCAATATGGACACGCGACATTGTTCAGAATACAATTTTTTGAAATTACAGAACAGTACGAGCTGGAAGCAGCACGCCTCACGCGGGCAGGGTTTATGTGCTCAGAGAACGGATACTGCACTAGTGATACAAAACACACAGGCCTGTTAAGAGCAATACTTATAATAGCCTGACATTTTTTTAACAAACAAAATCACTCCAAAATAAGAAATTAGCAGCACAGCAATTACTGACTTCATAAAGGGTAAGCTATAGAACGAAAAATAAATGAACTTAGTTCAATGAACTGTAATACATAAAGATACTTTATAATAATATATAATACTTTATAATAAATAAACAGTTTAAATAAAATTACATGAATTCCCTTATACTGTAATAGGATAAATAGGACAAGGTAAAGTAACATAGGCTGCTACTAGACAAAGCATTATTAAGCTGCTGGGCTATTGTAAATCTTTTATGACTGGTGTATTCGAAAAAATTTAGCAAGCAAATTAAGTACACATTTTTATCATGTGTAAAATTACTGATTAACATGGTGTTTAAAAGCAGCTTGCTTTTTTACACCAACAATATATTATAGGCGTACTACTTGCAGAGCTCGGGTGATTTTTCAAGCTTGATGTGCTGTTGTGGTAGGCCAGTTTCAAATCGCATATTTGGCACACTGCCTTTGTCTTGTCCTCACTCAATTTAAAGTGCTCCCACACAGCTGAGGTCTTCGGCATTTTTGTCTTCTCTTCCAGAAGAAATGAATCATGATGTTCACTCATGGGCGATTCATATTCAAACGCGAATGAGAACCATTTCACGGGGATGCCAGGTGTTAAAAAAATAAAAATATAAAAGGATATTCGAATCTCAAAATTTAACATCGAATGCCAACCCACCGAACGATTAATCAAATATTCTGGTCCAGCCCTACAATCAACACACATTCAACAGTCCAAACAAAGATGTTACTTCAGGTTATTTAGCATTTGTTTTCATTTTTAAATTTGGTGTAAAGAAAAAAAGGTCTTTACCATTGAAACTAAATAAAACCAAAGTAGGCTATATAATTTTTTCCCCCAAAAAATGTTAAATCAAATATCGTTGTTTAGTGCAACGAGTAAAACAAAGATGCTACAGCAGGTTGTTTTTTTTATCAAATTAAGTCAATGTAAGTTTAAGGTAAAATAAAAAGAATGAATCACCCTGTACAGATTTGACGTTTGCTTCTGGCTTTTCAAAGGTGCATGCAAGTTTTATTTTTTTATTCTTTAAAAAAAATTAACATTTCAGCGTTGTCACAAGTTGGTCTGTTTAATTTCTCATCCAACACGTGAGAAGCTGCGATAAACAACCGTTCACGGTCTACGCTTGCTCAGGGTGCGGACAAATACGCTCACGCAACTTCAGCAAGCGCAGGAAAGCGGCTCTTATTTGTGCGCAAGTAACATTACACCAACGGCTGTTTGGGTCTTGGTATCCGTTTTCCTGTGTTTGTTGTGCTTGTGCCGACTGTCTTCCACACAAATGACATGTTTGTGAATGATTACAATGTAGTATCCATGCGGGCACACTTACAGAAAAATGGCCAGTCAACCAGAGCATCCCTAGATGCAACCCTGAGCTATTTGAGAGCTTCACTGTGTTCCATTCACAGAAAGCATTTAATGATAATCTGCATTAAAGAATGAGAGTTGCTAATCTTGAGTGTTGGCCAACAGCACCCAGTCCCAGCAGGCTCCACAGGGCTAATGCCGTCAATTATGGTCAGAAATTACTAAACTCTGCTGTAAATAAGTCAGAGCAGAATCATTGCACTACATAGCCAAAATAACCTGAATATTTTGAAAAAAAAAAATTCAGAGCAAATCTGGTATCTGCACAACACATAGCACTTACAAGAATGTTCCAGGTTTAAAACAATTGAAAATCTATGGATGGCATTTGTGACATGCTGTTAATTACCACAATAAATAATTTTGTCTCATCCCTCAGCTTGTATAAACTTGTGTAGAGAAATTACTCATATAATTTTAACAAAAATATGAGCTATCCATTTTTGCTTTAAAACTCACCAGAATGTCTCGCTTCAGAATTAACAAGCAAGGCTATTACTGTAAACAATTTATGATTGTTATTCTTTTTTCAATCGTAGTCTGAATTAGTGTCCGTGGTAACAGCATCTCAAAAATGTTGTCAATTCAGCTTAATTATATGCATGAGCATGGGCCTTTTTTATTCATTAAAATAAGTGGCACACTTGTACAGAGGATTGCACAACTGACAGTGGAGCAAAAAAGTGATGAGCGCCTCAAAAAGCTAAGAAATTTTGATGTTTATGTAAAGACCACAAAAATCTCTTAAAATCACATTGTTACAATCAGTGTTGGGTGTAACGCGTTACTGTAATTAAATTACTTATCCACTAAAAAAGTAAATTAGGGAATTACTGTTCATGTTTAGGTCATTTAATTACAGCTACTTATAAAGTACTTGCGTTACATACTGTAAATAATTTAAACTAGGAATGCACGATATGAAAAATGTTAACCGATACCGATAATTAAGTTTCTCACGGCCGATTCCGATAACCAATAAGTTCATATTTTTATATTATAATTTTCATATAATCTGCAGTTTGTGCACCCAGGAGAATAGAAAATCTAAGATGCACTGATGAAACTGACATTTAGTATCTCTGGCCTAACTATAATAGCAAACATCAGTCCTGACTCTTCAAATGTTTTTATTTTTTGTGTAAGGCACCACAATACTTAGTAACAGAAATGGTTTAACAGAAGTATGGTTTATCTGCAATTAACAACTCACTAACAACACATTTATATTAAAGTATTTCATGCATAAAGAAATGCATCTATTAAACCTTTTTAATGCATGAGGATGAGGAAGTTATACCTAGGGACTTTAAGCAACAGCTGCGAATGGAACGGCTACATTGACCCGAAGTAAGCCGTTACACCACCTTAGCCGAGGACATAAAAATCATTAAGCAACCGTAAACAAGGCATTCAGTCATTTATTTAAACACAAATGATGGATTATGAGGAGGATGTTTAGGCAATAATTACATTGTTCTCTTCACATATATTTAGTCTCAGTGCTACCTCAGTGCTGTTGCCAACAGCAGACAAATATTTTTACAAACGAAAACAATCGTTAAAATTTGCTTAAGTTTAAAACATAATCAACACAGATTAAATGAAAGAATAATGGTAGAATCATATACTGATGGAATTAAATGGTATAGAACATAAAATGCAACATTTTAAGCTAAATAAGCTTTCACGTTGTAACGACTACAGCAAAGCAGCTGTTCTCCCGTAGTAGACGGTTACAGGACGCCATGAAGTAGCAGCTGAAGTCGCGAACGCGCAATATGACGTTGTTATGCCGTTACCGTTCCAACAGTGGACGCTGCTTAAAGTTCCTTAATACAGCTTCGCCGCAATGACGAGCTATCAAGTGAGATAAGATTTGTTGTGCTAAAACTTAACACCTTTTTTCCTCCTCTTGGAATCCTTGCTGAACATGCGTTGCAGATAGCAATGTCATTGTCATTCTCTGCCACCGAGAAAAACTTCCAGACCGTCCAAGACATGTTCACAAATGATGATGTAATGAGCGCGACAAGCTGAGTCACTGCAATTTAAAGCTGCAGTCACTTGCACTTGGAAAGCGGACGAATCTCAGATGAATCAGACTGATTGATTGATTTACCAGCAAGCGTACTTGATCAGATCTAGATATCGGATTTCATTTATTTATCGGAGCAATAAAAATGTCATTTTCACCCATATCGGTCGATAATTTATCTGTCCGATAAATATCATGCATCCCTAATTTAAAACCGTTTTAAAATCAATATTGAATTTGAAATGGACAAATGCTCGTAATGAAATTCTACCTTGCCAGCATCACATTATCGTTGTCATCTTTGCCCCATTCCCAGTGTTCTCCAGGATCCACAGCAAAGTGCAAAGGCAGCATCTTATGATCCGAGTCCGTCAGAGGGATCACCACTGCGGAGGTTTTTACCAAACAAAAGGTAACAAATGGTCAGTCTCATTCTGAATTTCACTTTTTCCCTACATATTTATTAATTTGGCTTATTTACAAATACAATACAGTATTCAAATACAAATGAACCCCAAGACTACAGTCCCAAAGGCCTCGAAGAGCTGGATTAAAGATGATAAAGACTTTCTGGAAACAATAAATGATTGCAGATTTTGTTCTGACTTGCTTTGAAAAACTGGTTTATCAGGCAAGAACAGCACACTGCATGAACCATATAAAAAGCAGATTTGCTACAAATAAACCACTCCTCACCTTGTTCTTTGGAAGTGTCTTTCTGCTCCATTGAGACCAGGGCAGAGAAATGGGCCTGGTCATATGCCAGAACGAGAGGGGAGCGGTGGCACTTGTTGGCTGGCACTTCTAAGGGCAGGTAAATCCCTCCAAATGGGATTGGTGCAAAAGCTAAACAACAGAAAAAAAATTATAAGCTTTGCTTATGGAACATGAGAGGACAAATTGAAAATGCATAGTCAACACTTTTTTGCCAATGTATTTTTCAGCTACAGTCATAAGGCCTATTCGCATGGGATTAGTATTATCTGGGGAGCTTGTGTGATTTTGAAATTACCCCCCACATCTGAATTTTGTGTGGTGCATTCGCACGGGATAAGCAAAGCCTGTGATTTTACTGATTTATCTCCCGGATACCCGGATGTCAAGGCTTTGCGAGTTCCGTTCTATGGTCCAGTTAGATGGATGTAAAAAAAGTAAAGTGGCTGTCGACTAATCTATCGATTATTTTTCAGATTAGTCGACTAATCTATAAATAATTTTTCAATTAATCTATTTATTATTTTCTCATCAGTTTATGAATTCTTTAGTTAAACTATCAATAAATAATAACAGTAACTTCTGCTATTAATCTTTTATTTTATTCACGCGTTTTCTTATAATTAATACTTTATAAAAAATAAATAACAACAACAAAGAAAGAAAGAAATGAGGAAAGAAAACAACAATAAATAAATAACAAGAACAGAGAGAAAAATAAATAACAATAAATAATACATTTTTAAAAAAGACAGAAAATAACAATAAATTAAAAATAAGAGAGAGAAAAATAATAATGACAATAATTAATTAATAAAAAAAGAAAGAAAGAATTACAAATGACTGGAGGTCACCAGGTAATACTAATCCCGTGCGACTAGGGCTATAGTCATGCTAATGTTTTCATGGTTACATTATCACCATTACATAGCCATTTTTACAACTTGGCTTCAATAGACAAAGAAGGGAGTACCTCAAATGGAGTCAAATTCACTTCATTTAAGAAATAGTTTATGCAAAAACAAATATTCTGTGCTTAGTTACCTTCTCCCCCAGAGTCCCGCAGCATGGTGTCAGCCACCACCACTATTGGCCTGCGGAGCACATGAGCAAGAACGAACACATGAAACTCCTCCAGGCTCTCGTACACTGGCTCCTCCTGTGACTCGGCACTGCAGGACACAAAACACACTCACAGCATGAGTAAAATACTCCAGAAAACCTCGGGTTACAGCTTTCAATGTAGAAAATAAAATCAGATAAAAACACACCCGTTGCTGCCGTTAGTGCTGTAGTGTATCCTGGGTTCACTGGATGCCAGTTTCAACAACTCATTCCACTCTTTCTGCCACTCTTCCTCTGTGTAAACCAGTCCCGACTGCAAACAAATCCACACAAACAAACATTAAGACTGAAACAGAGACCAACTTTGTGCAGATTTTCTAATTTCCTAATTACACTACTGTTCAAAAGTTTGGGGTTGGTAACTTTTTTTTGTTGTTGATATTTTTTAAATAAGCTGCATTTATCTGATCTAAAAATTGCATTTATGTTATCAAAATACAGTAAAAACAGTAATATTGTGAAATATTAAAATTGTAAAGAATTATTTTAATATTTTAACATTTATAATATTTTGTATATTTCTATTAATTATATAAATGTAATTTATTCCTGTGATCAAAACTGAATTTTCAGTACCATTACTCTAGTCTAGACTTCAGTGTCACATGATCCTTCAGACATCATTCTAATATGCTGATTTGTTGCTCAGGAAGCATTTCTTATTAATATCAATGTTGAAATCAATTGTGTTGCTTAATATTTTTGTGGAAACGGATACATTTTTCAGAACTCTTTGATGAATATAAAGTTCATAACAACAGTTTATTTAAAATAGAAATCGCTTATAGCTTTAAAAATGTCTGCTGTCGTTTTATTTTTTTGTATTTATTTATTCTAAAAAAAATAAAAGAAATGTCAATGGTAGTTTATATTTTACTTGATGGAGCCTGAACCTAAACCAGCATCAACTTTGACCATTTTTGTAAAAAACAATGAACCAACAAATAAAGTGCTCTAACCTCCTTGTTCTGAATGGTTTGTTGCCATCTCCACCTTCGCTTTAAAGCCTCCCTCTCCTGTCCATGATCCATCAGTGCATAGAGAGACTTCCGCAGCATTAGGTCTCGATCATGAAAGCCCCACATACCTGCATAATAATGTTTTAAAAATGATTACTGAATTAATATCTTAATATTACACCTGGCAGTGGTTTCTAGACAAGTATGCAGTCCTTTTACTGTTGCTTTGGACTTGAGTTATTTAGTTACACTATAAATCTAATACAGAAAAAAGTACTTGTGTATAACTCTATGCCACTCCAATAAGCATCCGTTTTCAATAACAAATTCACAGGAATATTTATTTTTTATCCTATGATCTTTGAGCTATGTGTAACACAATCAACATTTTTGAAACCTGTAAGGTGGATTGAATATGTATAAAAACTCAAGCAAAAAGTCAGTTTGAACACTTACCTAGTGAGGCAGCGTGTAACAGACAGTTCCCATCACCACTAGTCGCGAGAGGTAATAAACTCTGACAGCCAGTCCCCAAATGAGTCCACCAGTTCAACCGTCCTGTAAAAAAAATAACTTTTTTTTTTAGGTGAAAAAAAAGGGTATTTATTTCTCAAATCTGTGGCTACAAACAAGATACTTCCTTCTATGGCTGCATCCAAAAATCACATACTTCCATCTAATATATTAGACAAAAACTGTATTTAAACAGTAGTATGTCTGAATTCAAAGTATTCATGAAACAGTTAAAAAAAAAAAGTATTTTTTTCTGTTGATATTCTGAAGGGGCAAACTAATGGCACGTTAATGGCAAACTCCCATTTGCGTCACATGAAAAGCACAATATTCTGCCCATGTATATGGCATTTCAAATCAGTCATGTATAATGTTACATTTTAGTCAGGATGCTTATGTAGACAGCAGAGAATAAAGGAGCTAACCGAAACATAAGTTAGAAATATCGGACTATAAAACTCCTAATATCAAAATATTTGCTTCAGCTGTCGGAGGAGAGATTCTTGAAATGAAATAACTAACCAGCGTGTTCCAAGGCCACCATCATGGACTGCTCAATGAGGTCGCTCTCGATAAAGCCACGGAAGTCGTCTCTGTAGACGGTGAGGTCAGGCAACTGGAAGGTGCAGAGCGGAGTGTCCAGAAGTGGCTCGTTGCTGCCGCCCGTACTGGACACGTGTGAACGGGCCAGAGAGACGATGGTGGAGCTTGCATGAGAGATTCCCCTCGACAGTCGTTTCTCTGTGGCTGCTGCCATGATACATGTTCAGATTACTGCATATACTGGAGGACATAAAACTAGACACTGGTAAGCTATTATCTGGTCGACATATTCTTATCAGTCCTCCACTCCCTTCAATTCATTAGTCAGATGAGAGTGGACAAGGTTTTGAAATGACATCATATGCAACTAACGGTCATAATTGGTGTAAATCATTAACAAAAATTACAAAAAGTCAGGCTGTGCAGACAGATACGTTAGTGCTTTTGTACCTTGAACAGCCTCATCTTGGCGATGCAAGAGAGGCCGACCTATCTCCTTTTCAAAGGAGGGATACTCTCTCTCCTCAGCAAAGGTGCATGAGAGGTTCCCAGCATGCACTTGTCGCAGCTGTTCAAAGTCACTCAGCGCAGCCGAGAGGTCCCAGTTCTTTCCTGCGAAGAAAGACACATTCATGAAGTGTGCAAGAAAATGAGCGTTCATAGTTTCGCTGCATCTCTGCTTAGGAGTTTAAATATTAACCTGACATCGCAGCAAATTTCAATGACACATTCCGCTTCAGTTGCTTGTGCAAATACTGGTCAGTACAGACTGTCAAGCATGCATACTGCAGAACTATACATATTTTTAACTCATTCTTATAAGTGCAGAGTTGCTAGGCAACATGTGCTGGGTTCATTGAGGCTTTACTGCACACATTTATATAGATGTTTTTTTTGCTCTTCTGCAATCATGTAATCATAAAGACCTTAGTCAGGGTAGACGCCATATTGAACTCTACATGGCTCACCCAAACAGAATTCACCAGAATGGTAACCATAATAAATATTTTACAATTTTGTAAAGTATGCATAATCAAGAAAAGTTATACTTAATATCATAATGAAAAAAAATTCTTATATTTTGTAAAAAAGAAAAAAAGAATTGCATAACTATTATTTAGATCTATATATAAAATCAGAGAAGGGTGATGGGGAACAGTGTGGTTTTGGCTCACCCTCCAGCAGGTCTCTGGCCAGTCCGGGTTCAGCTCCAGTAGAACGGACAAAGTCGGACAGGACCGCGTCCATATCCAAAGTTATGTGATCATGAATTTACAGTGCAGAAGGGGGCATCAGGAGAGAGAAAAAAACAGGAGAACAATTCTCCCTCACAGCAGAAGGACTGTTCCGGCCACACCTAAAGAGCAAGAGAAGAAAACAGACAGTGAGGCCATATTTAAGCGTTGTCTCTGTGCATCATATTGGCACCATTACCAGAGATCTGTTGACTCCAGCAGTCACATGTCTTTCCTGTGACCTCTGCTGTGGAGCTCAGCTGAACACTTCAGTTTGCATTACAGAGAATTTGCAATTCATTTTAAAAAGAAAGATGGCTACTATGATAATGCTGTTTCAGTCACATTTAACAATTCCAAATGATGTTATTTCAATAACTGTAAAATAAAAAGTAATTCAATGACATATTGAGGGGAAAAACACCCACCCACACATAAAACAGGGCTCAACAAAAACTTCTTTTTTTTTTGCTGACCTCAGTAATAAGACAACATACACCTGGACTTTTTCCCAACTTTGGAGCGTAACACGCTCAAAACTGTGGAGATGATCGTGGAACTCAGGAGAACACCCCCCGCTCCGCTCTGCTCTTCCTCCACTCACCATCATGAACAGCACTGTGACTGCAGTGGAGTCATTCAGATTCCTGGGCACCACAATGTCTCAGGACCTGAAGTGGTTCAAGGTTCAAGGTTCTTTATTATTTGTCACATACACAATCATACAGGGTATAATCAGTAGTGAAATGTAGGAGTAGTGAAATGTAGGAAAGTGGGACAATCACATTTAGTCTATTGTGAAAAAGACGCAGCAGAGGCTGTACTTCCTTCGCCAGCTGAGGAACTGCTGAAAAAGTTATACTCTGCCATCATTGAATCCATCCTCTGCACATCAATAACTGTCTGGTTCAGCTCAGCTACCAAATCTGACCTCAGAAGACTATTGAGGGTAGTCCGGACTGCCGAGCGAATCATTGGTACAACCCTCCCCACTCTCCAAGAACTGTACTCATCCAGAGTGAGCAAAACGGCTGGAAAAATCACCCTGGACCCCTCACATCCAGCACACTCCCTCTTTGAACTGTTACCGTCTGGTTGACTCTACAGAGCTCTGAGCACCAGAACGACCAGACACAGAAACAGTTTCTTCCCTCAAGCACTCCATCTCATGAACACTTGACATTAATAATAATAATAATAATGTGTTACATTTATATAGCGCTTTTCTAGACACTCAAAGCACTTTACATAGTAAGGGGGCTATCTCCTCATCCACCACCAATGTGCAGCATCCACCTGGATGATGCGACGGCAGCCATAGTGCGCCAGAACGTCCACCACACCAGCTTATTGGTGGAGAGGAGACAGAGTGATGAAGCCAATCAGTGTATGGGGATGATTAGGAGGCCATGATGGTCAGAGGCCAGTGGGCTAGTTTGGCCAGGATGCCGGGGTAACACCCCTACTCTTTTTCGAAGGACATCCTGGGTTTTTAATGACCACAGAGAGTCAGGACCTCGGTTTAACGTCTCATCCGAAGGACGGTGCTTTTTCCAGTATAGTGTCCCCTTCAATATACTGGGGCGTTAGGACCCACACAGACCACAGGGTGAGCACCCCCTGCTGGGGGTGTGGGGGTTCCACATTAAACGTGGAAGACACAACACTATTTTACATTATTCATCACACATACTAATTTTTCAGTTCAAATTTTGCACATATCATACATGTACATACATAATTGTCTATATTATATATTGTGTTTTTGTGCTATTTTGTACATTGTCTATTTGTCTATCATTCTTTTATTATCCGTGTCCTGTCCTGTTGCTGTCATCCTGTTGCAGCTTCTGTCACTATGACAAATTCCTTGCATGTGTAAACATACCTGGCCAATAAATAATTATGGCCAATTTTCATTCGCTCATTCACATAAAAGTTTGGGGTGAGCAAGCATTTTTTTAAATAAATGAACACTTTTATTCAGCAAGGAAGCATTAAATTGATCAAAAGTAACATTAAAGACATAATGTAACAAAAGTTTTCAATGCTGTTTGATCTAAGCTAACCAATCAACATAGCTTTACAAATTGTTTTGGTTCTTAACTCTTTAAGTCCTCGTGAGAATTTCCTACTTGTGTACATGTGTGTGACGAGTGGGGCGGGGCCGAAAGCCGTGGGAACGGAGCAAGGCCGGTTGAGTAAATGATAATGAGTGACACCTGTACCACTCACCGGTCTTGAGTCGCACAGAGGAGCTCCAGAAGTATAAAAGGAGGAGCGATGACAATGAAAGACGAGAGAGGACCAGGCCTGGACATTTATTTGTGATTTGTGTGCGGCAGTCGTCCGTGAGGAGCTGCCGCTTTTCTTTTGTGTTTGTTTATTTTTATTATTAAAGTCTATAAACGTTTGCCGGTTCCTGCCTCCTTCCCGTATCTACGAACCTTTCATTAAAAGGGAGTGACCCAATACTTTTAGCAATATAGTGTATGTACACACACACATACATACATTATATATATATATATATATATATATATATATACACACACACACACACACATTACAAAGCACGGAATGCCAATCACAAAGAGTAACGTTACTTTTTCATTTAAAAACATGAGATGCCGTGGACTGGGGTGAGACCCGTCCCGCCATAAAGTTGAGACATGTTTTTTCAAAGTTGAAATTACAATATTTTTAAATGGCTTTCTAAATATCCGACTCTCTTTTGAGAGACGCGAGTGGAACGCTGATAGATGTCCCTCTAGAAAATTTGTGTGTGAACGGCTTGGTTCCAGGTCTGACAAACAACATCTCTGCATTGATGTTCTCTTTTTCCTCAGTATTTTGAATGAACAACGTATCCAACTGGGTAGGCTAAAAAAAGCATTAAAATGGAATGACACCTACCTACATCTTCATCGCATCTCGTGCGCCACTGATAAGGCTGCCTGACAACAAGACACCCAAAAATTCAAATTACTTCGACAAATATTAGAATTTCGATTTTTGTCAGCCCTAGTTCACACACACCTGCTAGTACAGAACACCACTTACAAATTTTTCATTATATTTTTCCCAACTTGTTGTTAATGTACATGTGGACTTCGAGTCTATGCCTCACATAAGGAAATATCATAATACAGATCCCTTGTGCTGTTTATTTTTGTCAAATGCCACTTTCCAACATAAGAAAAAATAAGCAACTAAATAATGACCATTTATAATATTAGTGATGCACGATCATGATTTTTCGTGGCCGATTCCGATACCGATTTTTTTCGAGCAAACTGGCCGATTCCGATACCGATTTTTTTTTCCTTTAAGCAACCAACAAGAAATAATGAAAGATTCTAACACAAATATAGTGGTTATATAGTGAATATAGATTTGATTTAACATGTATAATATTTAATTGTTTAAAAAATATATATATTTAAGAAAAAAATTGCCCCCCAAATTCATGTCTGTGGTGTTTCAACAATGGATGTCACCCCTTTAAGAAAAGGGATAATTCTATTTGGACTACTTCCTGTGTGTAACGGTCACTGCAGGGGCTGGTTGATCTGAGGGGTGCATGGGGAGTACATTCTTTCTTATTAATTTTGAAGTTAGCTAAATCTCTGACAATTTCATGTGTTGTCAGTGTATGTGGTGTTGTGTTGATAACTTGCAGATCTGGCATATTTTAATAAAAAAAATATAAATATAATGTTGATATTTCCAAAATGTCCCCTGATCTTGAAATTATCATGATGGTAGCCTCCATTTTAGAAAAGTCTAAGCTGATTTGTATGTGGTGTTACTGTCTCTGGTGTTAATGTATTTTCTGGTAACACAGAGCCTTTAGTAACTTGCATTATAAGGTCTGTGGTGTTATAATTACGTCTGTGGTGTTACTTCAATATGACAGACATAAGTGGCTGTGTCACAAGTTTTTGATTAAAATTATTTAAAATTCAAAATGTTCTTAAGCTTTTATTTTAATGGATATAGCATATTAAACAAATTTTAAATGCATATCAATATATTTTATAAGAAAAAACAAACAAGCATCTTTACAAATTCTGCCTCTCATTTGCCACCCCAGTTGAAGATGGACCAAGATGGTTTTTAAATTGGGTTGAAACTACATAAAACTGGCCTTAAATGAAAACATTAACAGTAACCATGTGAAATTAAAGGCAACATTTGCATAGTTACAATCTAAACCACACAACCAACACACATTCAACAGTCCAAACAAAGATGTTACTTAATCAACATTTGTTGTCGTTTTTAAAATTGGTATAAAGAAAAAAGGTATTTACCAGTGAAACTAAATAAAACCAAAGTAGGCTATATAAATAAATTATTCCAAAATGTTAAATCAAATAATGTTTAGTGCAACGAGCAAAAACAAAGATGCTACAGCTCGTGCTTGTTAAACCGAGTTAAGTCAATGTAATTTTAAGGTAAAATAAAAATAATAATCTCGGACAGAACTGACGTTTATACCGTTTGAACGTTTTATTCTTTACAAAAAGTAGCATTTCAGCTTTGTCACAAGTTGGTCTGTTTCTTTTCTCATCAACACGTGAGAAGCTACGCTGAACAACTGTTCACGGTCTATTCTTGTGCAGGGCGTGGACAGATACGCTCGCGCAAATTCTAGTGATGGGAAGTTCGGATCATTTTACCGACTCGGACCTTTGAGTCTCGTTCAAGATGAACGAACGACTCGAAAAACCCGAAGACTCAAAAAGTGAACTGATCAATTATCTTTCCGACTCATACTGCATTAGTCACGCGATGAACGAACGACTCGAAAAACCCGAAGACTCGAAACAGGTGAACTAATTCCAGTACAAAACCTTTAGGATGGTGCGCATGCGCGACTGAACGAATCACTCCCCGAAACGACTCGTTCTTCTCGAGTCTCATTAAAGATTCGTTCAAGACCGACCCATCACTAGCAACTTCAGCTAGAGCAGCAAAGGAAAGCGGCTCTTATTTGTGTGCCAGTAATGTTACACCAACGGCTGTTCGCTTCATTGTATCTGTTTTTCTGTGTTTGTTGTGCTCCTGCCGAATGTCTTTCACACAAATGACATGTTCGCACTTTCGGAAAAATCGGCCGAAAAAAAGACAAAAACCGGCCGGTTGCCGATCGTGCATTATAAGCAAAAACCGTCCGGTTCCGATCTTTGGCCGGTCAACCGGTGCATCCCTATATAATATTATATGAATACCAATTAACCAACAAATAGGCCTACGCTTTTTTTTCCTTACATTAATTCAGAAACAGACAATGTGCAGAGATCTTAGATATAACAAGGTAGTTAAATAATTTTCAGTTTCTTCATTATTGATTTCGTATTGCACATCAAATATTGCACCATTTAACAAGCTATCCCATTTTTCTTGCACATCGTGCAGCTCTACCATAGTGCCTTATTCAGGCCGAGCTGCTCAGCTGTAAAGCATTTCAAATGGCTGCTCAAACAAGATTAGACAAAGCTTTATGGATGACAGATCAAATTAAAGTGGCAATTACATCTTGATCAACAGGAAAATGTAAATCAACTCAAACAAAGGTGTCAGTGTAAATCCTCTGACGAGTTAAATAGTGATTCATTGCTGCAGATTACACTTTATAGATTTGCTAACTAACAGGGACATCACATAAAGATGATAACATTCTGCAGTCAAAAGTTCTCCCCTGCTGTAATGGTACATCCTATCAGCGCTGCCGTTGCCTCCCTGTAAGCTCTGACTCAAACTTTTCAACATAATGCCCATGACTCATGATTCCTTACTGGGCCCTTCCTACCCTCTACACCCAACAAAAAGGGAGGTGGCTCACAGTGCCACTGATGGACATAAAGGGCTTTTTCAGCGAGGGAGCTGCTTTCTCTCTTGCTTTTACTTTGTTTGGCAGCTATAAAACAGCGATTAGAGAAAGACCAACAACGAAAACAAGAGAATCTGCTGAATCTAGAAAATGATAAAACATCTCTATTTGATGAATTCTAGGCATGTAAAGAGCTCCTGCCCAGAGCTGCTAATCATACTAATCCACTGGGTGGGGATAAGATTAGTGACTCAAAACAGTTCCTGTCAAGGTTCAAAGGAAATATCAAGAGCTAAATAAAACCTTGAATGAATCAGTAGCATATAGCTTGCTTCACGCTCACCTGACGTCTTTCATAACATTAGTTAGAGTGAGTCAGCCTCTTCCATAACACAAATAAACAACAGGGCAGCAGTTCGAGAGGTTTGAGACCCCAGTACAAGGTCATGATCTCTCAGCAGGAATATCCAACAAGCAAAACTGTCAAAGACGGAAGTTATGCAGTTGTACAAAAAAACCTGACAAAAAACTAAAAGGTACAAATAACAAAAGGCGTTTCATCCAAAAATCAAAATTTGTTGAAAATGTACTCACCCTCAGGCCATCAAAGATGGATTTGGGAGAAATTAAGCATTAAAGCTAGGGGTTTGCCGATCCGATATTCAGGATCGGTATCGCTTTGATACTGCCAATTTCTGCTGGTTCGGGGTATCGGTCTAACGAGACCGATCAAAATTCGATATTCTGCATAGCTACTGTTGTGTTATTGTTAAGCCCCACAAAAGCCGCAAACACATTATAAAACACCGTAATGTTTTGTGCACTATATTTCTAGTGTTCTAAAGTCATTACAAAGTTTAATGTGAGGTACAGATTAATATTTAATTCAAGTTCACGTAAACCCTTCTCTCCACTGCAGCGGTCTTTCATCCTCCATTCAGTGTTCAAACAGCGTGCCGCATTCGGTTACTAGAGTCAAGACGATAAAACTCTCTCCACTGTTCCTATTGTTGTGAACTCCGTTCTTCTAAAGTGTAGAAAACTCAGAAGAGAAGACCAGGAGACTTCGGATTCGATCGTCAGCAGAATTTCTTTATTCTATGACATGTCTTGTTATCTGTAGCCATCGAAAATCTCATCTTAAGTAATTTTTACAGGGTTCTTATAGACAGAATTGGAGGAGGGACTTTTTGGAGGTTGAGACAAAACATCAAATAAACATACATCTGAGGGCAATAAACCTAACGAATCCACATCTGGCCAGGACAAAGTCATTTGCAGATCAAAGGTTGAATCTCTCAGTAGTCTGACTCATTGATCTTACCATTATCATAGAGACAAAAGCACAGCTGTCTCGAGCTCAAATGGTCAGGAAGCGATCTCTAAGCACCCGACCTTGCCCGACACCTCTTAGTCAGGACGTGAATTCAAATCAAACATAGAATAACATTTGTAATCCTTCAATTCCCCCTTTGAGAGTTCTAATAACTCTCACAAAAATACAAATTTAGACACTTAAAAGTTAATTCTTGTAACTTGTAATTGTTACAGGCACATAGTACATGTTCTGTGTTGCTTATATGTAATTGCATGCTGACACAGAAACAAAACATGCAATTCGGGTCCGTGAAGTTCTTACGGGTAATAATCTTTTCTGGTTGGAACTGTCATTTCCTTGTGAGAGCCGGGAGTCATTTGCTGACAGAAACACTTGATACTGTGGATGCATAGATAGTACGCAAGTAGGAGAAACAACAGCAGAATTGCTATTTCCTTGATCCACAGCCAGGGTTTACCTAACAAGTTTCCGAACCATGAAGAATTATCTTCAGTCATCTGGTGTAATTTTGCTGAAAGACCAAGAATGTCTTGTTGGATTTTGTTCAAGTTCTCTGTTGGATCCATTAACCCGGTGCAGCATTCAGGACCGATAATGGTACAGGCTCCCCCTTGTGTTGCAAGAATGTAATCCAAGGCCACTCTGTTCTGTAAGATCATCATCTTGTGCGAGGCAAGAGTGTCCTTGATGTTGCCCAGGGCCAAAACCGTATCATTGGCCAATTTCTGTACTGAATCCGACAGGCTTCTGACCTGATCGAGAGCCTGCATGACACCATACGATGGGATTAATGCTCCAAGAGTTCTTGCCCACCACGTTTGTACACAAGTGAGTCCTGGAATGCAGCCATCTTTGTTGGTAGAAGCTGAATTTTGTAGATGTGGAGAACTTGAGGTGGAGTGTGTATTTTCTCTGATGGCTGGTAGGACATAAACCAGGGTGCACCTGCCATTGAATTGGCTGGGTAGGATGCTGTAGACAGAAGTCCCACATAACCACAAAGTGCCAGTGGGTGGAGGAATCATACACCACTGATTTATGGCAAAAATATTCGGTAGGGATGGGTTCCCGTAGAGACACTCTTTTAAATCATTCTCCTCTTTCTTATCTGATGTAGTAACGTACACATCGAATTCGGTTCTTCTTTCAATCACAAAGCTGCAACGTTCACGAGGAATTTCACCCAGTGTAGTCGATGCTGGAGCATGATTTTCCATGCACCAATAGAACATCCTTGGCATGAGTAGATCTGTCATGATGGGAGTAGCTGAAGTTAGGTTGCAGGATGGTAGTCCAGGAATGCAACACGAAGAAGCTGGAGGAATTGTTACGTTGTGACATGTATCCTTGTTGTATAATCCACTGGTATGATGATCGAATAAGGTACACGTATCACATTTGGAGATAGGGTGTGCCACCCATGGGATTCCTGCTCCTACTGAAGGTGCGTGCGGCATGCAAACGTTCTTTCCAGCAAACAAGGCATTTCTTGACATATTCATCAGCTCTACGAATATGTTGTTTCTGGGGTCTACACTTTGCGTGATGTCCATGATGGTTAATAGTACGAAAATCTTGATCATGTTGATGGATGACTGAAGTTGCCGTATGTGAGTCTCTGCGTTGTGTATTTTTTTCTTCTTTCTTTTCTCTTTCTTGTGTGATAGTTGGCTCGGCAATGGGTCTAGTTGTTTTCTAGAGGTTGTGGCTTCATCCGCAGGTGAGAAAGGTGGTGCATATGGATCTCAGGACAGCCATCAAATGGTATCTGCACAGAGGAAGAAAGAAACACAAACAAGAGAGAACAACGGTACAGAGCAGTATTTGTAGAGTCTGCAAACATTAGGGTTGTATCCTCTGTTCAAAATATAGTCTGCTATGGTTGTTCCTTCTTTCCCTATTTCTCAATTCCTGCGACACCTAAAGAACAGTGAGGAAAGGATGGACTAATGGAGGGGAAAGGCCTATGAGGAAATCTTCACCTCAGGGTTGGCCCCCGAAGCCTGTTGCTTTCGGTTCTTCCCTGGGCTCCTCACTGGTTCTTGTGTCTGCCCTATCCTATCCCTGCAGGGGGAGGAACAACCTTACAATGTGACACATGAGTCCAAGTTTTCCTTCCCTGACACAATACTGCAGCTGCTGTAATCAACATCACTTGATGTGGTCCGTACCACTTAGGCTCTAATGGCTTGTTTTTGAATGCCTTTATCATGACCCATTGACCTGGGACGATTGTGTGTCCACCTTCTGGTGGAGTCTGCCAACACGACTCAACTCTCTCTTTGGCACTCTGCACTGCCTTTGTGAGGTTTTCACAGTAAGCGATCAGGGCATCTGAAGCAATGTGCACATCAGCATTTCTAAGATCAATCACACCTGGCATCTGCATTGGGCGTCCAGTAATAATCTCATGAGGGCTCAGTCCTACTGATCTGTTAGGTGATGCTCTCATACTACACCGTACTGCGGGCAGTGCTTCAACCCATGGTACTCCTTCCTGATGCATTTTGCTTAGCCTGGTTTTGATTGTTCTGTTTGATCGTTCAACCTGTCCTGATGCTTGTTGCCTATAGGGACAGTGAAGGTTCCACTTAATCTTCAACATTATAGACACTTCCTTGACTACCTGTCCTGTGAAGTGGGTACCTTGATCTGAGTCAATGCAATCTGGTAATCCCCATCTGGGAATGAAATCAGTGACAAGACATTTAGCAGTATGTGCAGCTGTAGCGCGCCCTGTTGGATAAGCTTCTACTCATCTTGAGAACTTGTCTATTACTACCAAAACGTGAGTTTTTCCTTTACAAGGGGGCAACGATATGTAATCAACTTGCAGGTGACGAAATTGCCCTGGTGGAGCTGTGGTATGTGCTGCTGGTGTAATGGCTGCTGGTACATCATTATTTTTCTGACATGTAACACATCTCTTGACTGTTTCAGTGGCTGCGTTTCTGAATTTTGGATTCCACCATTGATTTGAGAACCTGTGATTCATCGTTGCTGGACCACTATGACCCAAACTGTGTATTTGTTGAGCCAAATATGGCAACAGTGATTCGGGAGCAACATACTTTCCCCCTTTGGTCCAGCAGCCGGATGAATCCACAGTGGCTCCTTTGTCCATGCTTCATATAGAAGAACGTCTTTATACAGATCAACGATTGATTCAGGAGGTAGAATTATCTTCTGTGCTGTACTACCTGAACACACTTGTACAGTTGCATAGAAACAAGCCTGTTTAGCCGCTACATCAGCAAGAGCATTACCTTTAGCTTCCGTAGTATTAGTTGTGAGATGTGCTTTCACTTTGATCACCGCTAATTTCTTTGGGAGTTTCATGGCAAACATTAAATCTTTCACTAATCCAGCATGCTTAATGGGGGATCCAGCAGAAGTTAGAAATTTTCTGGTTTGCCAAATGACACCAAAATCATGAATTACCCCAAAAGCATACCTGGAATCTGTGTAGATATTTGCAACCGATCCTGAAGCTAGCGTGCATGCTCTAGTTAAGGCTACTAGTTCTGCAGCTTGAGCTGAAAAATGATCTGGAAGACGACCTGAAGCAACTACTTCAGTGGTGGAAGTTACTGCATATCCTGCTCGTCTGTTACCTTCAATAACTTGAGCTGAACCATCAACAAACAACTCCAATTCTGCGTTCTCTATGGGAGTTTCTGCTATTTCACTTGTCGCTGCATATGTAAGCGTAACACAATCATGAGTCATTTCGCCTTCATCCTCTAACACAAATTCAGTCATTGCAGACATCATACATACAGGATGGGTTCGTGACTGGTGCACGCTGTATAACAATATTCGGGGCTGTGAGAGTTACTAACCAATTTCCCCAACGGGAGGAGGTGACAGAAGTGACTTTTGCTTGATTCATTAGTGCGGACACTGTGTGAGGGCATTTTACGTTTACAGTCTGACCTAACACCATTCCTGATGAAGCCTGAAGCGCTAGATGAACTGCCTGTACTGCTCTGAGGCATGGGCCCATACCTTGAGCGACTATGTCAAGTTTACCGGAATAGTAATGAATTGGGCGTAAGCTGCCCCCATGATCTTGCATTAGACATGCAGTCATAAAACCTAAGTGTTCATGGACATAAAGCACAAAGGGTCTATCAGATTGGGCAATTCCTAATGCTGGTGCTTGACATAGTGCTCTCTTCAAATCATTAAAAGCTTTGAGATGAAGTTCTTCCATACAAACAGTATCCGAATCTTTACCATGGCCTTTCAACAAATCATAGAGAGGCTGAGCAATCGAGGCATAGTCTTCAATCCAAGGTCTACAATAACCTGTTGTTCCTAAAAATGAGCGGAGTGTTTTAATGGTATTAGGCGGAGGTATGGCTTTGACTGAAGCCGCTCGATCCTGTGTAATGGATCTATTTCCTGCACCAATTGTTTGACCCAGAAATGTGACTTGCTTTTTAACGATTTGAGCTTTGTGAAAGCTGCATTTGTGTCCTTTTTTATGCAAATAGTCCAACAATGATGCCAATTCAGTTTGATGTACCTCATGATCTGTTGAGGCAATCAAAATATCATCGACATATTGGATCATAGTGGACTGTTTTACCGGACATTCTGGGTCACACAAATCACGTCTGACAGCCTGATGATATATGGTTGGGGAGTTTTGAAATCCCTGTGGCAATCGTGTCCACTGGTATTGTTCATAGTCAACTGTGAAAGCTAACCATGGCTGGCTGTCAGAGTGCAACGGTACAGAAAAGAATCCATTAGACATATCAATTACTGAATTTTTTTTACAATCTAATGGTAAGCCATTACAAATTGTAGATGGATCTGCCACTAGGGGGGTGATTTTTTCAATATGTTTATTGGCTACTCTGTAGTCTATTGTAAGTCTCCATGTCCCATTAGATTTCTTGATGGGCCATATGGGTGAATTACATGGACTGTTGGTTTTAACTAGCACTCCTTGCGTCAGCAAATTTTCTACAATAAGTTTGATTCCCTGTATAGCTTCCTTATTAATCGGATATTGTTTGGTGACCGGAGGTGGAGTTCCTGTCAATTTAACTGGTTCTACACCTGTCAACAACCCACAATCATCCTTGTCTTAAGCCCAAATTGGATGATTCTGTAAGAAAGCATACTCGGGAGGGGTTGCATTATTGGTAGAAATCTGTGCTGAGGAAATTTTTATGCTAGTAGATTCTGAGGACATGTCTAAAGTTAGATTTATTTGTCTCAGAAGATCCATGCCTAAAATTGCACCTGTATTTAATGGAGCGCATAGCAATTTTGTAGTCAGAGTTTTTGGGCCAAATTGTACCTCTATGGGCGGAGTTTCATACAAAACAGAATCTTCACCTATTACACCAGTTAAACAAAGTTTGGTTTTCTTGTATGGGATGTTTAAACCTTGTGCCAATTTTGTAGGAATTACTGTAATTTCTGCACCTGTATCAAGCAAAAAAATCAATCTCTTTCTCTTTTATGCTACCTTTCACAAAAATTCTTTGGTCATTGTGTTGGATTACAGGGGAAAGGTAGCTACTCACAGCCCCAATAATTAGTTTTTTTTCTGGTCTTGTTGTGCTCTTAGAAGAGCCTGAACTATCTGTACCACAGTTTCAGTGGTCACTGGCGGAACTACTTCAGGGTTGTGTGCAGGCTGAGAAGGAGCAGAATTATGCATAGCATTTCTTTTACTATCTTGTAACTTCTTCCTACACTCTTTCTCCCAATGTCCTAATTTTTCACAGTATTTGCATTTGCTTTCTCTTTTAGACCATCTATTGTCTTGTTTCGTTGTGTTAAACGTAGCTGCTGCTACTCTTACTTTTGCCTTGACATCAGCATCTCTTTCCCATGTAGCTAACCTGTCTAGGTTACTTCTGAGAGTTCTGTTAGACCAAGTTAGATCTAAGAATGGTAATGCTTTTCTGTATTCGGCTACAAGGCCATCTGACCAGATACGAACCAGGGGTCCCTTGTCATCTAGTACACTTTCAGAGTCATCAACAATTCCACTGTAGATTACAGCTGACTGACAAAATCTCTCAGTATATTCACTCACAGTTTCTTCTTTCCTTTGCACACAGGTAGTAATTCTAGACCAATCTATTTTGGGCCCTAAGATATTCTTTAGGATTTTCAAAATACCTTCTCTTAAATCACCCTTACTGGCATTTCGCAGTTCAGAAGTGACAGCAGATTCAAAACTGTTGAATTCAGATTCAGTTAGTATTTGTGACATCAGCTGCGTGACTTCTGCCAACGACATGTCATAAAGACGCATTTTACTGATCAATGTTCTTCTAAATTCAGAAAAATGTGTGCGTGCTGACGGTAAACTCTGAGATAGTCTCTCTATATCTTTAGGACAAAGCTTTGGCAGCAGTTTGTATTTGCACAACAGAAGAATTGAGAGGAACACCATCAGTGTCCTCAATCCCCTGAGATCTTCTTCTAGCCCCACACACATGGACGGAATTTACAGGCACATCAGTTACTGATTGGAGAGCTACATCTGTTTCAAAGAACGCTTGTAAATCAGGGTAAATGTTATCAGGCTGACTTACTTCCACATCTGTTTTTGCTGCAATTTTCTTGAGGTTCAATTTCTTAGTCAAAGTGGATACTCTCGCACGGAGTTCATTGTTCTGTTTCTCTAGCTCTGCGTTACGCTGAGACTGTTGTGTCGCTAGCGTTACACTGAATTCCCTGTGACAACAGATAATGTCTTTCACATTGTTCTTACGAATACTTGCTCCTAGTACCTTTTTACACTCATCTACCGACCAAGTCTTGTCTGGATGAATCTCATATTTCTGCGTTAGTTTTTGTCTAACTTTTTCAGTGACTATTAGGTCCATTTGTTCCCCTAACAGCGTTTTGAATTCACTATCTGACCACAAAGGAGTCGCAAGACCAGTCTTTTCTGTGGTTGGAATCAGTCTAGCATTCATTCTAACCATTTTGTAAGTTTCTTCGGTACCACACAAACAAAACAAACACTTCTCTGATCAACAGAGGGTACACTTGTAAAAAAAAAAAAAAAACTTAACTATTGTTAAATTTCCAAATTACCAACACTTCACACTTAACTTCCCTGCCTACAAAAAAACAGAGGATAAAACTAAATTATTAGCACGAAATGCTAACCTTCCCTGCCTGAAACAGAGGGTAACTCATTTTTGGCACGTAATGTCAAAATCTTCCCTGCCTGAAAGAACAGAGGATAAACTTTCATCTCTAAAATAAAAAAACTTTAGAGGATAAACTCTTCCCTGCCTGTACAGAGGATAAACTTCCCTGCCTAACAGAGGATAAACTTCCCTGCCTAACAGAGGATAAACTTAGTTAAAACAAACCCTACAGATGTATGTTAACTCTTCTCTGACGGCACAGAGGATACACTGGTCTTAGGTTCTTTTGGATTAGAGACAGCACTCACCACCACCCTTGGTTGAGAGAAAAATTCAGTCTGGGAATCTTTTCAGCTTGAAGTTTCGCTGGATTCCAAAAGATGCAGATCTTTGTTTGAGCTTGAAGTTTTCAGGTGAGGAAGCTGGAACTCTATCCGGGTGACGGCACCATCTGTTGTGAACTCCGTTCTTCTAAAGTGTAGAAAACTCAGAAGAGAAGACCAGGAGACTTCGGATTCGATCGTCAGCAGAATTTCTTTATTCTATGACATGTCTTGTTATCTGTAGCCATCGAAAATCTCATCTTAAGTAATTTTTACAGGGTTCTTATAGACAGAATTGGAGGAGGGACTTGTTGGAGGTTGAGACAAAACATCAAATAAACATACATCTGAGGGCAATAAACCTAACGAATCCACATCTGGCCAGGACAAAGTCATTTGCAGATCAAAGGTTGAATCTCTCAGTAGTCTGACTCATTGATCTTACCATTATCATAGAGACAAAAGCACAGCTGTCTCGAGCTCAAATGGTCAGGAAGCGATCTCTAAGCACCCGACCTTGCCCGACACCTCTTAGTCAGGACGTGAATTCAAATCAAACATAGAATAACATTTGTAATCCTTCACTATTATACTTGATCTGTAAATAAAGTTCTGCATAAAAGGATTTTATCTAACTAGAGTCTCATGCGGTTTCTAAATCTGGTTACTTTCTACCGGGTGTCTGTTCTACCGCAGTGAGTCAGTATTGCTTCAAGGGATGCACGGTATACCGGTACAGTAAAATTATCAGTATTTATTATATTTCAAACGGTACGATATCATAATTTTGCCCAATTCGGTATTTCATACGTTGCTGTTCAGAAGTTCACCTATAGGTGGCAGTGCGTCTCAAATTGCTGCGCATCCGGTAAATGTGACAACAGAACAAGTGAACAACACGATGAATCAAACAGATTAAACTATTAACGCGCCGAAAAAAACTAATGGAGAGAACAGTAGAAGTGAAATATGGCATTATTTGCATACAAAACAGATGATAAAGGTGAACGAAATGACCACAGGAGCCAACACATCCAATCTGGCTAAGCATTTGTCGCTTGCTCATCCTAATCTTTTCCAAAAATTAGAGATCGACAGGTTAGTAATCATACATTCATAATTGTAAGTTTTTTTCACAACTTTTTTACGTGTTTTAAAGGCGTTCTGCTTAAATGTTTCATTCAACGGTGGTCAGACATGTGCTTTTTCTGAGCCCGTAACGTTGCACCTGAAGAGCGTGCACAGAAAAGCCTGCCTAACAGTGCCTGATAACTGAACCAAGTTATCTTTTGAGCCAATACGGTCAAAACAAAATCACAAAATAATAATAATAATAATAATAATTTCACTTAATTTTTGAGTCTGGTTATTTGTCACTTATGGTATCGATACCGAGGTATTACATTCTAGTATCGTACCGAAGCCAAAATTATGGTATCGAGCCATCCCTAATTGCTTCAAGCGCATCATTCTGCGCATAAGTGTTTTATGTCGCTCTGTATTGGAGCCTTTCGTATTATAATATTTTTTGCACAATGAAAGATTATTAATAGCCTTTCTTATTCGCCTCATCTGTCATATGGTGCTGCCTCATTACTGTGCAGTACGTTTAAAGGAAATGTCTTTTAATTTGACAGTATATTTATATATAAATTACTTGTTTTCCATGAATGTATTTTACAATACATATTTTTTACCAGATGTAGTTCTACACTTATTCACTTTTCTTTGTTCCCTAATAATTTATTTAAACAATAGAGCTAATGTGCATTACGCATTACAACAAAGGCCTGCAGGGGGCACTGGCCACCTGATAATTATTTCTACACTACCCCGATTCACCAAAATATCTTATTTTGTGTTCAGCACAAGAAATAAATGAATACAGGTTTGGGACAACATGAGAGTGAGTAAATAATGACAGAAATGTAATTGTAGGGTGAACTTTCCCTTTAATGACAGTCGGCTGCATGTTTAATACTGTCCCTTTAAGACCTGCACGCATCTAATATGCAGGCGCACATCCGTTTGTCTCAACTGTTGCGTTAACTTTCATTTTAGACATAACCAACTGAGTCTAAATGTAAACCGCAAATGATAACTTGGTTCAGTAATCAGGCACTGTTTGACAGGGTTTTAGAACGCATGCTTCTGGTGTATGCGATCAGAAAAAGCGTACGTCAGACCAACGTGCGAATGAAACGTTTAACCGGCAAGGCTTGTAAGCAAATATTGTATGCAAATAATGTACTTTTTGTGATCACGAATCACGAAGTGCAGTGTCCTGTCCAGTAACTCTACCGCTGTATGTTGTGTTGTACACTATATAGAGATGGAGGCGCCAGAACTGTAACTGATAGAATGTGTGCTGTAGCACGATACTACGATATTTCTTCAAAAGCAGATTGTGGAGACATTTTTATCGTCCACGATCAAAAATCGTCTTATCGCACACCCCTAAATATAATTAAACAAAAATAATTTATATAAAAGGCTTATTGGCCGACAAAGGAAACCATCTGATCAATCACCTTTCATTGGCAGGTGTGGAAAAACGTTGATGACTAAACCATTTTAATGTCAATTCTAATATTGGGAAATTGGTCAAAAGTCTGATAAGAGAGAGACGTCTTGCAAATGTAAACGTAACAAACATCTTTGGAGCGCTATGTGGGACAAGAGCTTCCAACACACGTTCAAGCTCTTAAAAACAAAGTGCTAAGTTTAGAAAAGCCTGTTCTTGACTACTAAGAATAGCCATATATAATCATAGTCCGAAAAAAGCAACACAAAGTAAAGTCTGCAAAACAGATAGCAGTGAGAGAGGAAACAGGAGGGCGAGAAATCCAAAACCCAACGCTATGAATAACATGAAACACAATGCACTTTATTGATATGACTGAGAAGTTTTTTCAAGGAGGTGAGTTCGCAGTCAATTATGTAATACTCTATTTCAGCATATTTCTTGATTTACAGTCTACTCTACCAAGAAATACAGTAAATAATAAAGATAAGAGAATGATGTCACAGTCAACTTGTTTTTATCTCTGAAGGGTCACTGAGTTCAGGACAGGCAGTGTATATACTGTACGTTAGTAACATATGCTGAGCTAGAACATCTAAAGAGCGCAGTGCCTTTTAAAAAGCTTAAAGAGTTTGTATGGAAAATAGTTTGCTAAAGTCTACTTATATTAGGGATGTGCGGGTCTAGTCAACTAAACGGTAGCTCCTACTAGTCGACACTGAAAACAATAGTCAAATACACGACAGAAAAAAAAAAACTATACATTTAAAACATTTTAAATAACAAGTTAAAATAAAACTTTTGAAAAATAATACATATCAAATAATTTTAATATTTTTAAAAGAGTATCTAGGCGGAAACGAAATTTTTACCTCAGACCTTGCATGCATTTTCTTTATGTCAGTTGCGGCGAGCTCAAAATGACCATGCGATAAACCAGCAAGTAGTGGGATTATTTTGAATTAGATGGAAATGGAAAAGTTGTGTAAACTGTGTAATGTCAAATTGGCTTACAATAACTTTACTGGAGCGATGCGTAATAATATTAAATACAGGCATGTATGCGTTAGCCAAAGCCAGCAAATGTCAATCATGTCATACGTTAACCCGTCGTCGCTGCGGTCCGCGGCCCTCTAAACGAAGACCCACTTCGGTGGTGGTGTGGTATTTCCAGGCTCTTTTCCAGATAACTACAAGCAAGATAGTCTCTATCTGCGTGCCTGTGACTTCAGTTCCTGCAGAGCGCTTTTTTTCCCAGTGCAGAATCGTCTCTAGTTGCCAGACCACGTTAACATGATAAATTCTAGGGGTGTAAATCGAATGGTTCGTCACGATTCGATACAATATCGATTCTCATACCCAGCGATACGATATTTGCCGATACCTAAAACATTATACAATACGATTACGATTCAATTCGATACAGGAGTATATCGATCAATAAATCGATATTATATACCCATTTTAAACAACCATCTACATTTTTATTAACTCACAAATGCAACCAAAAATATAGAACATGAACAAATCTAAAAGTGCTGCTATGGGCTCAGTGCTAAAAATATTTTTCTACAGATAACCAAATTACAAGCAATAGCAGAAAATAAATACAATGGAACAAAGACACAAGTTTGAGGTTTTTCAGCTCAGTCTAAAATACATTTCCAGGTACGCTACAGAAATGTAATAATACAATTGAAAATAACTGCATAGTCTTCACTGTATAAATTAAATAGCCTATAAATTAATAGTTTTTGATGTTACAAAGGTTTTATTTAGTCAGGAGAAGTGACCACTTGTATTTTTCTTTGACAGCATTAGATTTATTATTAGTTTGCTTTCACTTTAAGAACAAAAGCACATATTTAATATACTGAAGCACATGCCTTTTCTTTCTCCACTCTTTACGTTAAGACACATGCTATGCTTAATCGACTGTTTACAAAGATATTAGCCAATATATGCATTTTGTCTGTATTTATTCATCCATGCACAAAAAAAAAGCGGAGGTGAGCTCAATTCAGTATTCACGCAGAGTTGACGCAGCTGTCTGTGTGCGTGCGCGGGAAACTTCACACGTCGCTCGACTGTTACTCCAACAATCCCGAGCGTCTTTTATGCTCGCCTTGTCCCTTCGGGCAGTCCTTATATTGAGTTCTGACACGTGAGATTGAACGAGAATGCATGCATTGGCAGTAATGCATAGACGGACATTATGTGAAAATGTGGACAGTGCCAAAATAAAAGGTGCCTTTTTATACTAGATATCGATATTTTACAGGTGGCATCGATGCATCGTATCGTCATGCAGCGTATCAATATACAGTATCGATCCATATCGATGAATCGTTAGACCCCTATTAAATTCACTGAACAAATGCGCATGGTTTAAGTGAAACGGTCATTGTTTTGTTTTTAGACTATATAGCCAACATGAAGTACATTTTTAAAAGCCGTTTTAATGCTATTTCTTGATAAACTTTACTATGGTTACTGACTTTTGTTTTAATACGTTGGCTGCCATTATACAAAAATGAAGAATTCTGTCAGTGATTGATAATCCGAATAAATAAGCTATGCACTGGTGGATGTTGAGTGTATGCTCCACCTTTTTTTCTGTTTAACGAATTAAAAGATGATAACGCGAGGCAAGCATACGGCACAATCGTGACCTATTTTTAGCAGAATTCATTGAGGGATTTGACTGTGATTCAAAGATTAAGTATTTTAAGTGTAGGCTTAAAAAAAATAGATTTTTTTTCTTTTGCCATTTTTGGGGGTTTTCTAACACACATCCCCAACTTATATCTTACAATACAAATAGTAAAAGATAAGCCTATCAGCAAGCCCACACAACATCTGCCTCAACAGATTATTTCAGCTACCGATAAGAGTGCAGTACTCCATTTACTGCATAAAAAAAACATTCTTTCACAGATTTGAACTAAAAATGCAGACAAAAAACTAAAATCCAACTGAGCCCAATTCTGCATTATGGCTACGACTACTGCTGTGCTGTAAAAAATAAGAGATAAAAACACAAGATAAAGACAGTTATGTTTTCATTGACACTGGCAAACAATTCTCCAAAGTGCAAGGGAGTTTGCCAACCCAAACTAAACAAAGTTTGGACGATAAGTCATACTGCGTACATGGCTTGGGTTTCCCCTCTTCCATCCACATCTGACTGTGTCACATTTATGTATTTTAATTTAACAATCACGCCTTAGAAAACCAGCCGTCTGAGAAGGAATAGTCTGAAGCGCACGATCACGTAGGGCAGCTTCTGTCATTTGAAAAATGTGCAATGCTCACTGTGCCATGAGAAACTAGCTGCGGCTCCTACAAAGGATGTCATTGTTGCTTAAATGATTAATTTGAGTTGTTGCATTTACACTGATGCTATGCAATCCACATTAATGTGGCAGGGTGAGGTTTGTGTTTTGCTTTACACATTCTTAAAAAGCACATGTAAAGATTTTATCTAACGTTGCTGCTTCCTTTCATCAAGCAAAAGTAGTCTACCATGACCATAAGTAAACTCAAAGAAACATCTGTACAAAATGTTTAAGCAAGTCAAGCTTAACTGCTTTATTGTTAAAATAAGACACTTAAATCAAACCAATTCAAGGAGTGACTTCTCACTAGGGTAAACAGAAAAGTAATACTTCTTCCATAGCAAACAAATGAATCATCAAGAAGGACGTTTGGAACACACAACAAACTATAGGCAGCTCAACAAGAATTATCCACAGCCTGAGGCAGCTACTGTTCATTTGAATCCCCAGTGCTGAAAACTCGACAGCCAAGCATCTTTACATCAATCCCGGTGATGTCATCCCAGGAGAAAGACTCCTCTTCAGCTTCTCTGGGATAGGATTAAAGCTGCTCTGCATCGAGACTGATGTTCAGGGCATGAGGAATGAGCCATGTGATCAGCACACTTTCACACCATCAGGTACTGGGCCCAGTGACAGTCACAGTGCTGGTGGCTTGGGTAAACTGACGGTTACATGGCTGATATTGTTTATTTGACTCATTGGCCACGGTTTAGGACTTGCGGTTCTGCTTTTCTTGCACAGTATAATTTGTGCTGCTCTGAAGAATAGCGGTTTGTTAAGGAACGCTGTGAAGTTGACGCATAGGTCTGGGGCAGCGAGGTATGCTGCTAGCGGGACTCTCCAGAGTAATGAATCACACCGTGGGCACTGGCTGTCATCACACGGTCTTTTGGAGAAACCAAGAGAACAGTTAGTTCCTTGGAAGCTGCGTGTTGTAGAAGAAACAACCGGAATTTTAAAGCTACAGCTTAACATCTAACAATTAGAAAAAGTTAGAGACGATGCTCTTTGACTAGACAATGTGAGCAGTCAGTCACTTTTATACAGGGTCAATTCACTTGGAGCAAACTGCTCGATCTAGTGCTTTGCTCTAGGACACAATGCTGATGGTGCATGGTGGCTCATATCGAATGAAAACAAATAGTTCCTCTATATATAAAGAAGCAAGAAGTCTAAAGCTAAGGGTCTCGTATCAATTTAATATGGTGCCCGTGTTTATCAGGGCAGATGATTGTTGTTGGAGCATTTTGGCTCAGTCCTAACACTGTAAGTGATATGAAGTCTCTGCCCCACCTGCTTTCATTCACCAGCTGTTCACAGGCCCACTGGTGAGGGGACACCTCTTAAATTTTCATAATTAACGAGTAGCACCTGCAGGTTCTTAACTGACTCCGAGCTCACAATTAGCTCTCAAAAATAAATAAACAAAACAAGGAATTACACATAACCAGAATGATGTGAAACACTGAATATAAGCATTGGTTTTCAGCTGTCTGAAACACATAAAATATTCCACATTCCACGATTGGTCACTTATGCACAATGTCTGCACGCTATTTGTCACACTCCTTTTAATTCATTACCTTCAGCATGTAGGTTTTTCTATAGGAAAAGGAAAACAAAGCCAAAACATGAACATTTGAGGCAACTTAATAATCCCAGACAGGACATGTCCATGAAAAAGAGGACATGTGGTATGGTTAAATTACAGTTACCACTATTAAAATTAAATAGTGACGATCATGCAATCATGCATTGCACACTACTGCAAACTGGACCAACTTTAAAAAAAAGTTAAGTTGCCAAAAAACATTAATAATGTCATCATGACTAAGAAATGAGGGAACAGGGACCTCCAAAGCACAGTCCACTCTTGTTCTTCAGTTTCAGGTGTGCTGGAAATAGAGTATGACGCAGAAGAAAAAATCTCTAAGATCATGCAACTTTCAACCGGTTTACTGCAAACCATAAAACAACCCACTTTTCTGGGTATTACACAAGGTCTTTGTGGTTCTGCATAAACTGTACAATGAAAAGAACAGTAGAGCATCTCTAAAACAGCCCATATATTCTGTAACGGTATATGATGTAAACCCAAGAGCAACACACAATCATGACATTAGTCCGAACATGTCGAATTAAAATAAAATCCTATGAACTTCACCATGACTAACAGAAAACTACAGTTTAGCAGAGTTACAGAACAATAAGCGTTAAAACATTCTGCTTTAAACATAAACCAAGACGTCTAAGACAATGTAAAATAACCACTTAGTGAACCGTCCTGGGGTGACATGCTAAACTGCATATAAAACTACGTCAAATAGCATTTCTCGAATTCTATTAATATAGAAACTGCATGGAATATTTCTACTTTTGAAAAACTATTTGTCATTGAACATGTGAAAAAAAAGTTAACTATGCAAGAATAAAAACTAATTTGAAATCATAATGAGTCTGATGTACTGCGTTTAAACTACGAAGGCTTAGCTACTATTATTTTAAAGGTCCACACAAGATAAAAACAAGCCAAACAGTCTAAAAAGATTTTGTTTGCATGTCCTACTTTCATGTTTAGGGGTGGCTGCCTTCACTAAACAACAAGCAGACAAAATAGCTTGTAAATACAGAGCTGAATAATTCAGGGATGAGTGTAACCGTACCCACACATTGTAGGGATTCAAACCATAGTAGCAAGTCTCCACAGCTTTCATTTTAAGCAGGGTTCGACTGATAATGAGATAATTATCATGAGCACCCCACACTCTGAGAACTCTTGTCAAATTCCACCAGAAGAAGGACAGTTGTGAAAAAAATATATTATTAACATACATTCCTTACAATTTCACACACAGATTTGGGTCACTGAAAAACACTGCAGTTCAACTGGGATAGGCGCAATCACAAAACATCTCACCCGTGCTTGGGTGGTTGCTGTAATATACAGTTAAAGATGCAATCAGTATGACTTTGTTTGTGTTTAGCACAATAATTATTTTATTGATTTTGGCAACTTTTCAGGCAAAAAAGGTATTACTATAAAGAATATCAGGTAATCATATATAACACAATGAATAATATACACAAGGAAACCGTGAGACACACTGCACACAACATGATAAGCTACAGTCCATACAGCAAATGGCAAACAACTGTGATGCACAGGTCAGCATATGCAGTATATAACACACACACATACCTGTAAGTTATATGACAACCAAATACCTGTGAAGCACGAAGGGTCAGTGGGCTGAAAGGAGTGGCCACAACCATAGGCTGACAGATGGTAGCTTCAAAAGTGTTCAATAATCTAAAACACATTTTCCCTTCTTACTAATCTAAACCTTTAAAGCCACACAATCTGTCCTTCTTCCAGACTGTCATTGCTTGAGATTGACCAGTTAACGTTAGTTAGCTGCTCGGCTAGCGGACCACGAGTGTCTCTCAAAGTTGCTGGGGCACAAATATTGTGTTAGCCCACAAACTGAGGATCAAGTCGTGTTATATACAATTGAGAGCATTTAATAAGACTTGTAATGAACTTGTAGTCTGTGACGGTTAATTAATACAGTTTCAGCAGTTAAAGAAGGGTCAACCATTCGCTCACCGTCCCCTCAGAGTAAGTTAACGTTACCCAGCCTAAAACATGACCTAACGGCCAACTTTACCGTATTAACGCTATACTTTCACACAGTTTTTCCACATAAAACATCTAATCTGGCGTCAACTGTGGATATAACGTTAGAAGAAATAACGGACACTTTGCTCTTTATCACCGACACTCATTCGCTGATGAAAACCGACCCGGTTCCGTTACAAAACACTCGTGATGGGTTTTCAGGCTCGCGCAGCTAAAGCTAATGCAGTTGCGAGCTTACCTCGAGCGGCCTCGCGGAATTTCTCTCTCATTTCCTCCCACTCTGGGCCTTTCTTTCGCAGAAAATAACTTCCTCCGGGGGTAATGTGCTATTCATCTATGTGTAAATGTCAAAAATACGTCTTGCTTCTTGTCTTAAAAAGACTTGACGACTAAGTACATTCTTACTCCCACAACAACAACAATGTCAACCAAGGCGCTACAAATCCGCCCATCTAAGGAAACTCAATTGGCCATTTGGGCCAATCAGAGAGAGAGTTGAGTTTGACAGGCACATGCGTGAGCCAATGGCGTTAGGAGTTTCCTTTTAAGCTCCGCCTGTGGGCCGAAAAGGGCAAATGTGAAGAGAGTGGGAGCTCAGCATTCCACGCTGGTTGGTTAACCACATTGTACATGATGGGCATCGGTTCAAGGAGCCTATGAAAGAAAATCGGACCTGAGTGACAGTGATAAAGCAACACTTATTTAAGAGGGAACGGCTTAGTCATGATGCAAATTGATGATACTGGAAAAATGTCATCAGCATCTTTTCTGGTCAATTCCACTTGTTCTGTCAGCACGACCTCAGAAGTTATTTTTCCTTTGTGATAAGTTAACGCCTCTCATTTCAGTGGAAAATTGGCCTAAAAACATTTCCTAATAGAGATATGACATTACTCTGTGGTGTACATTTCAGTTCTGATAAAAAAATATAAAATAATTGTATAATTTGTTTAAACTAAGTTTAAAGTTAGCAATTAAAAATGCAAATATCTAAATATTTATTTAAAATAGTGGTAAAAAAAATATAACAATATTATTAAATACAAAAACATAACAGTTAGAATAATGTATCAAATTATTAAACTATTTGTGGTCAAGATTAGTCAATGGACTAGTCATTGCAAAAATTAGCACATGGCAGGATGGTTAAATTTAATCTAAAAAATCATGAATACTACACATGACACTTGACTTCTGGGTGATGCTAGTTTTATTAATACTATTTTGGTAATGCATTAATTTGGGTAAACTTGTAAATTCTTGGTGAAACTGTAATTGTGAAAAAACAGAATGGCCTCAAATGCGAAGCATGAAACCAACAAAGATCTCAAACCAAATTAATTTATTGGAAATATACAAATGACTACAGGTTTCAATGAGTGAATTACATGTCTACATACATTTTAAAGTGTACTGCCACTTTGTACAAAAAAAAAGTAAATAAAACCATGGTGGAAATACAGACAGCTTCAACACATGCATGCTTCAGCAGCATCTGTCATTCTTTAACAAAAGATCTACAGACCGTTGCGAATAACTAACAATTAAGACGAAAAAAACCTCCCCCCTCAAAAACACTAAAATCCTCCATTTAGAGATACACGCACACTCTAATCTGACTCCGAACTGTCTTGAAAAACAATGCCACACTGGCTGGGAAACAGACACTGGAGTCAAAAAGTGGGAAAATCAACGTCGTCGTCTGTCAGGGCTCCTGCTGCGTCGTCTTCCACCCCTAGAGGAAAGCACAGCAGTCCATTAGTCATGTTGTATTACGACCTGTATCATTCAATTCAATAGAAGACATCCACTACAAATGAAGTTTGTGTGAGCAAGTGAAAAGGTCTGAGTATATAAATCCAGTTTAACAGGATCAGAAACTGACTCACCTCCTCTTGCTCTTAGGGGGTCCTCTTACAAAGCCCCAGTCAACATTGATTGGTTGCCCCATAAGTTCCTGGCCATTCAGCCCTTCCATCGCTGCCTGGGCTTCTTTGTAGGTCTCGTACTCCACCAGTGCATAGCCCTATGAAAAACAAGTCTCATTATTTGCCAAGATAATGTTTCAAACACCACATGACATCCACTAAAGGGATGTTTTTCTATTGGGTTGCCTTACTTCAGAACTGTCTTTAACATTCTTTGTCTTGAAACAGGTCAAACTAAACATGTTATGCATTAACGTCTGTCAGCTTGACCAGAGATAACAAACCTGCTAGCAAAAGCAGGGTCGAATTTGATGATTGACCAAAACGGGTTTCTCAAATGGCAGACAGCGATATATATATAAAACAATTTGAAATTAGATCATGTGCACAAAACACAAGGTCTGAGTGTTCAAATTCACACGATCTAAAACAGCTAAACAGAGCACAACTGAACGGACAAGGACACAGGGCTTGAGCTTTTCTAAGTTTAACTAGTATTTTTACTAGTAGTATTAGATACATTGACCAAATAACTTAATCTGACAAGTGCGCATAATAAAATAGCACAAACTAAATGTGCTTTCTCTCCCTCCCCACTGCTCGTGTTTATTGAAAATGCCTGAACAGACAAAATATCAAAGATGCACAATCCTAGCCAAATGCAAAGCTGCTCCAGCATACATTAGCCTAAAGGAAACATCTCATCATGGAAAATAACATTATAAACATTTACTAAGTTAATTGTTGGAATGCATAAAACAAGAAAGCATCAATATCATATGAAACCATTCAAACAAAAGTTTTTGCAGTTTTTTGGTCTACTTTTATAATTTACCACGGCCGCCCAAGGTGTATGTAGACAAATAACATCCTTTTACTAATGTGTTTTATACTTTGAATGTATAACCGGTAACTTAAGAACGGAGAGGCGGTTTTAACACAAACAACGTGAGTTTCAGCCAGACTTCCCATCACTACTTCAATCAAAATAGCCTAGTCTGTGCTTCTTTTTTTGTTTAGTAAATTTAACTTTGCTTTAAAAGCATTATTTTTGTTTTTAGATCGCAATGTTACAATGCAATGATTTTACAATGATTTTAACCCTTTTTGCAAATTATATATGCCTACGTGATTAAATTCACTTCATTTATTTGTTTAATCCAAAATACAGAGATATGTACCGTATAATCAGCCAAAAAAAAACCAAGATATGAATTTTTGCTCACATTGCCCAGCCCTACTTTGACGAAACGTGCATTTGGTAATATTTTGCTGGATGCGCCCTCTTGTGGCCTCAGAAGAGAAGTCAAAAGCTTATTTTTTTCCTAACTGAATTTATGCCTTTTAAATTAGAGTATAATTCGAATTTTGATAATATTTAGTAAAAAAAATCGAATTTAGATATTCAGACAAGCTGTGTTTAAAAAAAACTACCAATAAGCTATGCAAACGCGCAACATCTAAAAAAAATTCCTTTACAGATATTTCACCAAACAAGAGGGGGGAAAAAATGTCAACCAACCTTAAGGTAACCAGTTCTTCTGTCCAAATTTAAATGCACATTTTTTATCTCTCCATACTCCGCAAACTTATCGTGGACATCCTCTTCCGTCGCCTCCTCATGCACACCGGTCACAAACAGAATCCATCCTTCAACAGCTGTAATGACACCAAAAATGTTAAAAATCGCAGCCACTTCAGTTCTAGAGAAGTGAGAGTATTCAGATGCTATGTAGTTCTGTGAGCTATACGTCACTTACATCTCTGTGGCCCAGGCTCATCTCCATCCTGTTCTACGGTGTCGTAGTCCTCTCTGACTCTAGACCTCGCTCCCTCCTCTGTATAAAGCAGCAAACAACATTACATGCAGAACATGATTTATTAAGAGGCCAAACCTCAAGATTGGATATGAGGTGACTTACCTGATCCAAACCCACGTCCCTTCCTCTTTTTGGCTTTCTCTTTTAACTTGTGAATGCTATCTGTAAAGTCAACAAGCGAATATAGTCACTCATTCGATAGTACTGAATGAAATTTATGAGAACATAAAAATAAACTAAAACAGAAGACCGCAATGAATAATGTCTTTAAAAATGAATCACTAAAACACAAATGCAACGAGCCTGCGTGCTAAACGACAAAACAACATTTATTTATCATGATAAAATTGGAAACAAGTAACACGAGTTATAACTAAAACATGGAAACAAGTAACATAAGTTATATCTAATACCAAAGCACGGCAACAAAATAAAGCATTATCACAACAGCGCACGACTCGCTTGAATTACGTTAGCTAACTATTAGCAGGCGCGCTAATCGGACTAGGCCCACCGGACATAAACACGAGTATTTCATACATTCAACCCTAATAAACAGGTGAAATTTGACTATATCAAATAAATAAACAGTCTGTGCACCATCTGAATATAGATAACCACTGTACCGTCACCATCCTCGTCCATAGGAAAGTCTTCACCTCCCGCTTCATGAAGATCCAACACATCCGCCATGATGCCTGATTGTGAGTGAGTGAGAGAGTGTGGCTGCGAGCATGCGCAGAACACTCGATGCGACGCTACGTCTTCTTCGACCTCTGAGCGTCACATGCTGTTCGAGTACGACGCCATCTGTTGTTTTGGAGGTGATAGTAGCGTAATCATGGAAGAACAAATAGGGCAGGAATTAAACATTATAGTAAATAAACATAAAAAACTAATAAATAATAAACTAAACACTTATTTATGAATTAGTGCAGCTCAGAAAAAAGATGTATTGGTGTCTTTTTTATTTAGCAAGTCTCTGATACTGTCACTTTAATTTAGACACAATTAAAAAAAGATGGAATCAAACTGTTTATCATGCTCCTTAATATATTTTTCTTTAGTCTTACTTATGTAATTGTTCTTACTGTTCTCATGTCATATATGTATGTATGTATGTATGTATGTATGTACCAAATTCCTTGTGTTTCCACACAATTGGCAAATAAAGCTAATTCTGATTCTGATTCTGATTTAACATATTTTAAACAACACTGATGATACGTGGTAAAGTAGTTAATACATTAATGATAATCTAAATCTACTTTAAACAAGGCCCAAAGTGATCTGAGAGTAAAGTTCAGTGTTTGTTCTAACGTTGCACTCCAATAATCCCTCTATTGGGCAAATGGAGACAAGATAACCAGGACTACCTGACTGTAGATATTTACCCCACTCCACAGTCTTAGATAAACCCAATCAGTTTGTGATATAATAACAGCTGAGCTGGACTGTGTGGACGTGTAAGTCAAAGCATCTGATGTCTGCTTATTGTTTGTCATTACATTTCTTCATTCAAAGTCGACTTACTATGTCAATCTGTTATATACAGAGGAACTCCTAATATGTCATGACGGTTTGAGGGACCCCAACCCAAAAAACTTACACATATTATAAATATCTGCCTCTGATGGTCCCTAGACCCCAGTTTGAAAACCAATAATATCTACCGAATTTATTAAACTTTAAGGATTATTAGGATTAGGTTTTCATGGACTATTAAAATTATGAGCATCTAGTAAAGAATACGAAGAACTATTCACTTAAGTAAGACTTTTTGAGACTGTTAAATAAAGTTATATGGTTCATATACATACGCTAGATTTACCTTTGCAGTGTTTTGAGAGTTTAAGCACCATATAGACAAAGATATCGAAATGAGCTTCATTAATTAATTTGGTATGATTCTTTTAATATTAAGTATTTAATATTCCCTCAATACATCCTCACATAAAAGTAATCTCATGAGGTGATTTGAAACATCACAAAATGTAACACAAAGAGTAGAAGTGCTAAACTTTGATTCAATCACTTCAGTGTAAGGTAAAGCCTAAAGGTTCAGTATGTGTGGATGATTTCATCAGCACAGGTCACCCTTTGAACTTGTCCCAGGACTATATAAACCCACGACTCTTTGGAGAACACACCATCAGCTCTAAGAACCCCTAGAAGCAAGGTAAGGTTACAGCTACATTATATGCATGGTCATGTCAAACTCTGCTGCTGATTCTTAATGTAAATTTATGAGGATATGACCAGAAACTGAAATCAATTATTGTCTCTTTCTGTTCAGGCAAATCTCGCTCAACCTGCAACCATGAAATTCTCCCTCATCGCTGTCCTTGTTGTTGCTCTGGCCATTGGTGAGACTTTACACCATGTTAACTTGTGATGCTCTCAAGATATTTTGTTTTATAAAATGGTAACTCAATTAGTTTAGGAGTTAAATTACATAAAATATAACAATGTGTGCTTAACACAACAGAGTCTTTCACCTGATTTAGCTCGAGTGACTGAGAGTAAAGACACGAGACTGTATTGATCAAACATCTCTGTTCGTGTTCCAGGCTCTGAGTCAGCTTCTCTGGTCAAGAGAGACGCTCCTGCTGAGCTGGAGAAGATCACCAAGTATTTCCAGGACCTCGTGGACAACCTGAAGAGCATCGAGGGCCCTGAGCTTGCCAACAAGGCCAAGTAAGTCCATCATCGTCATGCACTGTGGTGGAATCTTTATCTCAACTGTGAACTTAAATTATCAATACGATGATATATTTGAATTTATTTTATTAATGCATTCTCTTTGTTTTGTGTTGTAGCGCTTACTTTGAGCAGAGCAGAGCCCAGCTCCAGCCCATGGTTGAGAAGCTCCAGGAGCAGCTGAAGCCCATCTCCAGCAACATTGAAGACCACATCAAGCCTCTGGCCGCCTCCGTCCAGGCTCAGGTCGCCCCCCTGGCCAGCATGCTCCAGACCCAGGTTGAAGATATCCTCAAGTTTATGGCTGACCAGACCAAAGCCATCCTGCCTCCCCAGTAAAACCATTGCTCAGTTATCTTCCATTTTGACACAGTCTCTTTGTATGTATGTTTGAAATAATAAAAAAGGATTAAAAACTGACCATTTTGTAATAGCTGGTTATTCACTTGTCTTACATTGTCAGTGGACAAGATTACATTTTAACACATTTTTATATTTATTTAAACATTTTTTTTAAACTACCCAATTTCCAACACTTATTGTGAGAAATAATGTAAAGAAAATAGGGATTTTTAGTATGTCTGTAATTTGAAAGTAAAATATAGTGGACAATGATTTGAGGATAGCATGTTTAATACTTTGTGAAGTTAACAAATAAGATAACTCAGGGACCAGTTGTAAATTGCTTAGACTAGTCTTAACTAGTCATCTTTTTTTTCCTTTCAAGACTGGTCATAATTTCTATATTTACTATATTTAACCACAAATTAACTAACCATGGTTTTAGTAGTAAAACTGTGGTTATACAAATGGTAATCCATGCAATAATCAAAACACACACACACACACATGGCTACTACACTTTTACTATAACACAACCATCGTTGATTTGCATAAGGGACAAAGTTGGTCTAATCTGAATCTGAAAGATATAACTGATTAGGTAGGCTACCCTTTGCATAACTAGCTAGTCAAATATACTAGCTAAGTTTATGCAATTAGGCCCAGGTTATTTATAAGTAGCTATGATAAGAGATCGATAAGATTCAGATCAACTGGTTTCATAGCCTATACTTTAACACAGAAAATAGTTTACTTCTCAGCTGATATTTATCCACTACATACAGGCACGTGCAGAGGGGGGGGGGGGGGGGGGGGGGTGGATGGAGGGTGCTTGAGCACCTGCCCCTTTGCCCCATGATGCCCAAAGTGCCCTTTTGTCAAGGCAATTTTTTTTATTTATTTTTTAAACACCTTTCTGTGAAGGTCTGCCCAATCTAACTATTAGTAAAATTAAATAAAATCACCCACATGATAACCTTTCACCTGACGACCTCTTCCGAACGATCCCTCACGCTCAGGCACCACTTCAATATCGTCCGTGCCACGATTGCAGCTTAAGTAAGTGGGGTTCTCAGCGGAGTGGTATGCTTGTTTACTTATCATTATTATTATTTTACAAGAACAACGTGAAGAGAACATGCATTGCACAGCTTTTGTTTAAATCGCTGTGTTTAGCCTGCAGCAAAAGCCACCTCTAACGTTATACACAGCAGCAGCACCATAAACAAAGGTGCATGTGTTCACTTCATTCGTGCTATTTGAGGGAGAAAAGTTTCATGGGGGTGGAAGGGTCTGGTCTTTTTAATGTCATTTGACTAAAATCTATTCATACTTAATTTTATTGTTACAGTATTTACAGCATCCGCATCAATACGCGTATCAGCAAGGAATGCGTCACTATACATTGCTGTTATGATATTTTGTGCACGGCCCTATTTAAAGCCTTGTTTCATGTGCCCCTTTTATATTTTGAGCACCTGCCCCTCCGAAGGTCTCTGCACGGCCCTGACTACATATGATTTCGTATCGATCAAAATGATTGCCTGCCCTGTTGTGGTGATGACACGAGCGAGCAGAGTTAGTGTTCGTCAGAACAGATGTTTCCAGTGCACATCTTAGAGCATTGTCAAACTATCCAAGGCAAGTCAAGTTTATTTCTATAGCATATTTCATACACAGTGGTAATTCAAAGTGCTTTACATAAAAGGAAAATAAATAGACATTAATAATAATAATACAAACAAGGAATAAAAAAACATAAATCACAACAATAAAAACAAAATTATATAAAAAATGATTTTAAAATAATTTAAAAGGTTAAGATTAGAAAATGATTATACATAGTGCATTTAGTAAAATCATTGCATTTAAAAATGCATTTTGCTATACAATATAAAACAAGGAAAATGTTCTAATTATAATAAGCTCAGTTAGCTTAAATGCAACTAATTTAAAAGAAAACAAATGTAATTGATTTATTTGGTCATTTTAAGTTACCTTCTCTAATCTTACTTTCATATATTCTAATCTCAAATGACAAAGAATAAAAGCAATGAAACATAATTAAAACAAAACAGCATTTCATACACCATGCCACTAGTGTCACTCAGTCTGCTTTCATCCTATTTTTACTGCATTCAAATATTGTATGCATGCAAAGTCAGACTCCAAGACAGTCATCATGAGACAGTTTAACATAATAAGATAAAGAAAAAGAAAACAACCTGGAGGTACAATGAAGTTTAGGTAAAGGCCGTGATGAAGTTCATGAATAAAAATCTAGCGTTAGCCTTAGTTCTGGCAGGTCACGTTAGTCAAGCTTGCGTCAGCTGACTCTCAGCTGATCCATGTTTACCTATAGGAATGTGACACCTATCACGGCACTCATATAAGGTCCTTCAGTATTATCACCAGCTTTGTGTTGCTCAATAGCAAATACCCACCTCCAACCCCGACTCCTCCTCTTATCAGTCAGAATTCAGCCTTCTGATTATCCTTGAATCAGACTCATTTCTAAAATGTTACATTCCAATATTGAACTAAAATGATACCTGCAATACATTTATGTCAGTTCTGTTGTTTACCCCTGGGGGGTTATTTCTGCTTTCCCTTCTCTTATCTAGGCTGCATGGATGTGCAGGCAGTTCTTGCCCAGATCAGAACCATACCACCAATCCAAACTGTATGCTATCGCCAGTCATCTTTGACGATAGGGGTCCCGACAGAACTAAATATCAACATTCACATCAATCTCACTGTCACTGAAATCACCTTACAAGCAGTTTTGGGCATACATTTATTTGAATCAGATTCCAAAACAGTATTTTCAGTTCGTAATCAGACAACAATCATTTCTGTGTACAAAAATGAACCGGTTTATATCTGAACACACTGAGAACAGTTCAGGATCGTCTGCAGTGTCTTCTTTAAAACTGATGAAGTCATCAGGTGACAGAAACACCACAAAAATGCACAAACACAGATTACTCCTGAACTTTGCTTCAATCACTTCAGTGTCTGGTAAAGCCTAAAGGTTCAGTGTGTACAGATGATTTCATCAGCACAGGTCACCCTTTGAACGGGTGCAATCCCAGCATCCCAGGACTATAAAAACCCATGGATTCTTAGAGAAGTCACCATCACAACATCAGGCCTAGGAACCCCTGATACAAGGTAAGATTACAGCTGCATTATACCAAGAGCACGTCAAACTCTGCTGTTGACTCTTAATATACATTAGTTATTGTCTCTTTCTGTTCAGGCAAGTCTCGCTCAACCTGCAATCATGAAATTCCCCCTCATCGCCATCCTTCTTGTTGCTCTGGTCATTGGTGAGACTGTAAACCATGTTAACTTTTGATGCTCTCAAAATGTTTGGTATGTTGTTTATGTAATATGGTAACGCAGACAGAAACTAGAACAATGTGTGTTGTGTGTATTTTATAGTCACTCTGTAAAGTACTTAACATATCAATGTGCCCTGTAGAAACGTACAGTCTTTCACCTCATTTAGCTCGAGTGACTGAGAGTAAAGACGCGAGACTGTATTGATCAAACATCTCTGTTCGTGTTCCAGGCTCTGAGTCAGCTTCTCTGGTCAAGAGAGACGCTCCTGCTGAGCTGGAGAAGATCACCAAGTATTTCCAGGACCTCGTGGACAACCTGAAGAGCATCGAGGGCCCTGAGCTTGCCAACAAGGCCAAGTAAGTCCACGATCATCTTTGTGCAATGAATCTGCAACTTAAACAATGTTAGTGAAGGACACAAGTGATACTCAGCTGGTCTTCATTGATCATTACACTCTTAAAATCTTCAGATTAGGAAAAGGTTATTTTAAGACCTGTTCACTGAAAGGTTATTTTGGGAACCCAACATTGTTCTTCTATGGCATCACTGTGAATCTTTACTTTTAGAGTGTACTGTCAATAAGAAATATTAGTACGACTTTAAGTCCTTCATATGACTAATTGTTCAGGCAGAGGAGCAGTACTGATTAATCTTTGGTTTGTGTTGTAGCACTTACTTTGAGCAGAGCAGAGCCCAGCTCCAGCCCATGATTGAGAAGCTCCAGGAGCATCTGAAGCCCCTCTCCAGCAACATTGAAGACCACATCAAGCCTCTGGCCGCCTCCGTCCAGGCTCAGGTCGCCCCCCTGGCCAGCATGCTCCAGACCCAGGTTGAAGATGTCCTCAAGTTTATGGCTGACCAGACCAAAGCCATCCTGCCTCCCCAGTAAAACCATTGCTCAGTTATCTTCCATTTTGATATCTTTATGTATATTTAAAATAATAATAAAACAAATGTAAAGGTCAACGTGAGATCTCCTTTTTCTCACAAACTGTATTTTTTCCCGTTGCACATCTCACATGTATTAAATGCAGTAGCCATTTAGTTTTTCTTGTTATACTGAGACTTTAAATTTTAAAATGAGGGAAACCATCTAAACAACTTCTAAAGACATCTTTGAGTCGACAAATCTAAAATTATGTAAATCAAACCTTCCGAAGGAAGACTGTCTTTTAATTTTCCCGATCCTTTTAATGTGTTCGAAAATGAAACAGTGGAGACACCTAATAAAAATGTATATAAAATATATAGTATTAATGTTTCTTTAAAAAAATACATATTTATTATTAGTTTTCCCAAAGATTTTGTTTTTGAATTCATATTTAACTTGTATGCTCTGAGGACAGATGGATGGGGGGGGGTTGGGAAACATCCAATGTCATACTTTTTTCTTTTTTTATAAAGAAACTAAATTAAATGAAATACTAAATTTGTGTTTGGAACTTTCATTATCTCTAATCGAATTAAAAGTAGAAATGTTGGACATTAAAATTTCAATGCCATATCTCAAGGATCAGTGATACATTAATATGACCAGGTTTGTTTTTAATTAAAGAAATAAGATTTAAGGGAATTTTGACAAATATATTTTAACCAACTCAATTATTTACTTATTTCATTGGTGGAGCAACAATAGCCTAAAATGGCCATATGTGTCTGAAATATTAAATAAACACAATTCTTTATTATTATTTTAAGAAACAATAATCACCATCAATTTGTCATTTCAATTTATCTGGTTGAATCTCAATTTCACATCCAATACCAAAAATATGGCGAAGAATGACGAAAAGATTTCAGAGAAGCCCAGGTTTGCCAATTTCTCTATCCAGCTCTCTTCTTAATTCTACTACAGAACAATACTGTTATGCCACGAAACAGAGACAGCTGCGTCACAATAAGAAAACAATAAATAAAATACAGAAACACTTACAGGTGTCAGTTCAGCTGTCCTAAATCAATCTTAACACACATTCACAAAAACCCACATACATCTGAATAACCACACCAGCACATTTAGGTACATTTATTTCCAAATGCATATCCTCATGTCAGTCATTTCATTTGGCAGCAGAGGGCAGTGTAAATAAATAAACTCTGCTTATTTTCTGTGTGCATTGAAGGCATTCATCTCAGCGCCGTGAGGTAGACTATGATTTGTTGTCTTCTTACACAATAAAAACAACAAAATCACTAGTCTTCCACACGACAATGGACTTCTGACTAATCCCAGAAGAAGCAAGTTTTATTTATTAAAAAAGAAAAAAGAAAAATCAAATACTTATCGACTAAAGGAGACACACATTTCCACTGGAGACATCTGAGTTTACAAATAAGAGAAATTCACATACAAGCTCTCCGGTCGTGATTTAATTCACCGCTTCTTTCTGTCAATGCAACACCTGGCCTGCAGACTGCAGTCACTGTCCCACCTGAGCACAAATCAATGTTTTATATACATCTGTCTGAGTTTTAACATATTATGAAGCAATTGTTTTTGTCGTTTATCAGCTCACATCCCCAGTATGTAATATCTGGTGTGAAGGTCACACAGGCGTGAGGGACACGCTGTGAGTCCGCATGACCTTCTCCTTGTACAGCGAGATATAGATAAACTACAGCGAGCTTTTCATGCACACGTCAGCCTTCATAAAGCACACTTTTGCATCTCTCTTTGAAATTCAATGCCATGTGTCAAGCCGTTTGGGGGTGTGTATCTACAAAATGTTGTTTATTCCAATACAAAATTGCATAATTTGACAAAAACTAATAAAGAAAATGTACAGAAAATTACTAGTAAAACAGTGTTGAATGTTTAAAAAGAGATACAAATATTGTATTTTCCTTCTTCCAAATTGATAAAAACGTACCAGAATGATGTACAAGCACAAATAAGTCAACGATTGTCCTTTTTCGGTCTCATTTATCAACTTTTCCTTGATCCATATGTTCTGAAATATGCATTCAAAGTCCTTAATAGCTGGGGACCTATAAGGATGGATAAAACATGTATAAATGAAAATAAAGCATACGATTCAACGCAGCAGAATTAATGTCAAATAAAGCATACATGAAGGTATGTCCTGCCATCACAATAACTTTGAAATAAAATAAAACACTTGGTACTCACCACGAACAGCCATTGTGCGTCTCCCAAAGGGATCAGTTTATAGTCGGAAGGGCTTGCCTTTGACCAAGAAGAAAGAAAAATAGGCAAAGAAAAAGAGGAAAAACAAGGCTCCCGCTGATAATTGAGTCTCTGCAGCACTTGAAAATAAAACAGAGGCCAGATGAATGGAGCACTGCTACAGACTCCAAGGTGCTTTAGCTGAAAATTGGGAATAAAACTACAGGTTTGTTTTAGAAAGTCTTAGGAGTCTTATCTCTAGAAAAAAGGTCCGGTCCTGAAGGGCCCCGGGCGCGAGGAGCGCTCTGCGTCTCTGGTCAGTGGTGGATACTAATGGGTAGGTTTTGCAGACATGGGTGATGTTTTTTACTCAAAGCTGACAGACAGACAACCCCCCCTGCACACAGGTGCTATTCAAGGATATTGTGTAAAAATGACGTCAAGCAAATTTTACTTGAAAATCATTTCAGCGTAAAAGTCCCGCCCTCTCTTTCCACTGTATATAAGTTCATCTGTTCTGTATGCTGGCGTCTTCTTTCACACTTATGCATTTGATCATTCATATGGCAAACCGTTTTCAATAATTATTTATGCTATTTAGTGCATGTATATGTTTCTAACATACCTGAACATCAGATGCATTTAGTCAAATCTATAGAGTAACGCAAGATGAATCTGAAGAGGTGCAGTGCAGCACCCAGAGCTTTGCCTCAGCAACAATGCAGCGCTGGCCTTGGTGATAGTTGCTAGGCGATGGAGGAAATACAATGGCCTCCTTAGAAACCAAAGGCCGTTTTTGGGCTAAAAGGAGCTTGATGTACAGAACTAAACAGTGACGGAGATCATCTTCAGTGTGATTTTAGTAAAACTATTTAGTGCTTTTAATGCCATATACATATAAAGTTAACTGTATAAATACATTTAATTTTCAATTATGCATATGTTCTATTTACACTACGGTGACATTTTAAATGTTTAATATTTCCTGATCAGCAAGATTATTATTATAAGATGCCATTTTGGTCAAACTAACTGATATTATTTTAATATACCATCAAACATGAACTGCTCTAATCTGCTCTAATGAATGAATCTGGTCTAATATAATAATAATAATAGTAAAAATAACACAGGTGGTAAAATAGAAGACCAAATGAGGACTTTAATGTAAGAAAACCCATAGGGCAATAGATGGATGGATAGATCTGTCATCCAGGGACTTCTGGGAATTTTTCCGTAAATTACAGGGAGACTCACAATATATTTCAATATCAATTTTGCCAATAATTATAAAGTAAATCATTAATTTTACGTTGAAAAAGATAATATTATGGTAGTTCAACTTACACTTTATTTTTTTATTATGTATATTTACTCTCTCTCTCTCTGTATGCAAACACACACACACACACACACACGCACGCACGCACGCGCTTTTTCAGAATCCATGTAGTAAAAAGGAATACAGGTTCGAATCAGATCTCCAAGACCATTTCCTCCTGCTTTTCTCTTTTTTTGAACCAAAGTTATTCAACTTAACTTATGCGGTAAAGACATGCAATTTTCTAAGGTAAATGCGTAGCAATTAGAAGACCATTCTTTCATTAAGTTGAGGCCAGCCCATTAATGGCAGGGAAAAAAGAAACGCATAAGGCAAGTTTGACGCACCCCAGTGAGTTTTAGACAGGTCTTCACAATGGGACCTGCAGCAAAATGTAAATTACACTAAATTGCTCTAATACACATCCAGTGGTCCTGAGAGGCACAGTGGCTCTTTTATGCCCATGACTGATGGGTTCAGCTACAAAGTGGAGGTGAATTAGAGAACAGACTTGAAAACAGTAGAGAGTAAGAGGCAGGCCAGTGAAGGATTGTTCTTTTGTACTGACAGAGGAGGCAGGTGCACTTCGCGAGACGCCGAGAAAGACAACGGCTGGCTGGCTCGCATGCAGCAGTTCCAAGATTAAAAAGGACAATTAAATTAATTGTATTTTTCTGGAGCCGCTCTCCTCCCCCTTCCATATTTCCTTCTTAATTAGGAAATTAAAATGAGACTGAATTATTAACCATGGCCACACCTTTTTATTAAAATGCTCTGAAGTACTTGGTAATTCAGAGTTCCCAGAAGAAACCTTTAACTAGAACACCACTCAAGTTCTAGCTCTGACTCGGATCACATACTAGCACACTACTCTTCCTATTACTGCCATAGAAAGATGCATATGAATAGAAAAATAGTATGCAGTAATAGAAAAATAACAAATAGCAAAACATTTTAAGTTTAGTGAAGCAGTAGTAATACAGTATATTGCTTAATAGCATTTATGTTTGTCTATGTCTCAATAAACGTCATAGAGCACACAGTATATCTATATATATATATATACAAATGTTTAAGGTTTGTGGAAATATTCTTAATTCTTGGTCACAAAATATTGCTTTTTTTTTCTCTACATTATGTCAAATGCTGAGCTTCTTGATTTCTTTGCATTTCAGTTCTTTTTAATTTAACATTCTTACATTAATTTTGCAATTCTGCATGCTAGTGTAACGGATGTATGCCAGTAAGGGCTGTGTGTGTAAACCTCGCTCCCCTGACCTCAAAAAGAGGCGCTCTAGCGACTAACGCTAGAGGCTGTAGCCTTTGGTGTTACTTGTTGGAGTGCCCGCCTCCCGCGTCGGAATCCTGGGTTCGCGACCCGCTCGGTGAGTTGGTGCGGACCCGTGTCGGGGGGGTTACATTGGTGCCGTGACCCGGACGGGAGTGAGGTTTAGGGGGGTGAGTGTAACGGATGTATGCCAGTAAGGGCTGTGTGTGTAAACCTCGCTCCCCTGACCTCAAAAAGAGGCGCTCTAGCGACTGACTACACTAAAGTTTTTGCGTTTGGCATACCTTGTTAGAGCGCCCGCTTCCCGCGCCAGAGTCCCGGGTTCGCGACCCGCTCGGTGAGCTGGTGCGGACCCGTGTTGGGGGGGTTACACTAGGTTTACCTCAACTCATATCATATTCAATAAAGATTTCAGAACTGAAATGCAAATGAAACTTAAAAGGACTTCGTAATTTAATTATATGGCTAATATGCAAATATTTCAGTTTTTTCAAATTGCATCAAAGTGCACACATAGATATATGCATATTTATACAAAACTATGGTATATTGAATTGTGCAACCTACAAACTAAATGTCTTGTTTAAACATGCTGTATCTGATTAGGACATATAAAAGTGCAACATAACATGAGCGCATGTAAAATCCTTAAACTTCTTATTTTATAACTCTGCTCTAATATTAAAGTACGGCTAAAGTACGGTTGTTTGGCAAGACATATTTGATGGGCGCACAATGCTTCTCCATTAATGTACCTGCTGTTCCAATGCTGCAATTTCATTTTCATTTTCCCCAGCAGCCAGTTGAGAAAATGGTGAAGCTCCACTCAAGGCCCCCACCCGCCCCCCTCAGCCCCACAGACGGCCCAAACCAGAAGTGTTCCACTCCGTCAGGGCTCTTAATGTAAATTCCATTTCAGTGGCTATTATCCCTGCTTATTTTCCGTTAGTACTACATGCATCGGGCCTGTGGCACTCACTGGCAGACGCGGCCCCCATCCAGCAGCAGCACCACCCCGGGGAGTCCTGCAAACTGCTTATTCAACAACTGCTCGCCATAAAGATGCGTAATGACATTTTAGAGGCAAAAAGGCCTGTGTGGTTTTTAATTCATATTTAATGATCGTCAGGCTAAATAGGTCCACTACCCTAAATGAGGAATCTCTCTCTCTCTCTCTCTCTCTCTCTCTTGGTCTCTCTCTCGGTCTCTCTCTCTCTTTCTCTCTCTCTTTCTCTCTCTCTCTCTCGTCTGATGCTGTGAAAACTGTATATTGTTTCTAAATAAATTGCTGAACCCAGATGCTCTTGTTTTTTTATGTCAGGGCAAAACAACATAAATTAAAAATATGTATAATAATATTTAATATCAATACATTACCGGTGTGTTTTGGAATAATTGAGATTATTGAATCAAGTTTTATTTTTGAATTTTTCATTTCATTTTAAATTTAGTAAGTTTCAGTAATTTGTATTTTTTGTAAGTGTGTGTGTTTAATGTTTATATAGTTTTTACTCAGTTTTCTTTCAGGTATAGTTGTAGTTATTTAAGTTTAGTGCCTGTTTTCTTGTAGGTCTATAGTACTTTTGGAAAGGAATTTGTTACCATTTCCATTCATCTTAATGGTGGTTGTTTGGTTGGTTGAAGTTGAATTTCTGTGAGTTTTTAACACACGTACTGACATTTTTCTCACGGGCTCTCCTTAGAATTGTGTTTGAGCTTTGGGTTTTGATTTTGAACTTGAAGAGTTCAGATGCATATATATATATATATATATGTGTGTGTTGGTGTGTGTGTGTGTGTGTGTGTGTATACAATATATATAAAATATATATTTAATAAATGGTGCACTTTGGAGTCACAAATATTTTTCTGTTTTGAAAGAAGTCTCATATGATCACAAAAGATGCATGTATTGCATTACAAATCTAGAAAAAACTGTAATATTGTGAACTATTATTACAATTAAAAAAGCTGTTTTCTATTCAAATATTCTTAAAGTGTAATTTATTTCTGTGATTCAAGGCTGAATTTTCAGCATCATTACTCCAGTCTTCAGGGTCACTTCAGAAATCATTCTAATATTCTGATTGCTGTTTTTGCTAAAAACAATTGAGTTGCTTAATATTTTTGTGGAAACCCTTGGGACATTTTGTCAGGATTCTCAAATAAATAGAAGTTCAGAAGAGATTATTCATTATCAAGAGTAATAGCCTTAAAGGGACTTTGTTATTAGGGACTAACCTTCAAATTCCAAAGCTGTTTAAAACAGTGGGAAAAATATAGTTTTGTTAAAAAATTATTTAAAGAAGAATAAGAATTTATAATAATGTTTTGTTATAGTTATCTAAAATTAAATCCATAACCATTGAAGCAAATAAATGTTAACTAAAAAAAAAAAATTAAATATATTTTTTTACCTATTCAAAGCAATGTTTATGCTTGATGTATTTCATAAGAACACAAATGTGTATCAAGAAGATCAAATCTTTGATTTCATGTTGACATTAAATAATTGAACATAACATGCAAATAATATAAAATCCGTCCAACAAATAATTAGTCTGATTGAGCAAGAAGCACTAAGACCTTTAATAAAAACATGATCATCACCAAACAGCAATGCCTCCTCTCTCTCTCCTCTCTCTCCTCTCCTCCTCTCTCCTCTCTCTCTCTCCTCCTCTCCTCTCTCTCCTCTCCTCCCTCTCTCTCCTCTCTCTCTCTCCAGACAGGGCTGAAACGCTGAATGTAAATAAATCTATCAGGGCAAGGAGCTTGAATATCAAGTTACCACTCCTTACAATCAAGAGCCTTTTCATGCCACCCATGAGGGCCATTCTTGTAATGCTAGCACACAAGAGAAGCCCAC